>JAKSZT010053888.1:8885448-8982935 GCA_026826555.1 Tolypeutes matacus
CCCAGGAGTCATGTCCCACGTTGGGGGGGAAGGTAATGCAATCATATGCTGAGTTTGGCTTAGAGAGAGGCCACATTTGAGCAACAAGGAGGCCTCTCAGGTGGCAATCCTTAGGCACCCCACAACTACAGGCTAAGTCTCATTTACAAGAGCAAAGACTCACAAGGGTAGTCATCAATAAAAAAACACATCAGTGGGTCATCCTATTTTGACAGGCACTGTCCCTACACTCAGAGGACTATTGCTGCTCCCTTGGAGACTTTGGCAGAGCTCTCCAGGCTAGGAATTCAGATTCCCTCATTTATTGTGTGATTATCCACCCATTGTGACCATGCCCCATCCTCCGATCCTTTGAATGATTTTGTATATCTTTCATGTATATTCGGATGAACCAATCCCCATGAAACCCCCCCCAGACACCTCCCCAAATAATCCCCCGTAGTACCCATTGTAACCCTTCTGTGATCCAAATCCTCCATGAACATTTAGTCCATAAAATCAAATACACTTACTAGGAAAAAGAAACAAGTGTGATAAGCTTACATGTAAGAGACAAACATAAGGAAACTCAGGGGAAAAAAAAAAAAAAAAGAGAGAGAAGGAAAAAAAACAAATAATCAAACAAAGAACAAAACAAAATAAAATATAATTAGTGGATTGGGACATTCAAAAAATGGGCAAAAAAGCAAAGGAAATGCCTTTAAATATATATATATATATTCATTTTTTTTTCCTTTCTCTTTTCTTTTTTCCCTTTTTTCCTTCCCTTTATTACTGTGTTATAGGATGTCTGGTGTGCCATGACACCTTCCTCCTCTCAATCCCCATTGTCTCCCAATTTTTCATTTAATTTTCAAAGAAGTTTTAGGTCACAGCAAAATCACACACGGAGTGCCGGAGACTCCCAAATACCAAACCACCCCCCCTTCTGAACTAGATTATTGATTTTCCCCTTTATTCATTATAATATATACATTTAAGTGCTTGTAATATATACATTTAAATATGTATATATGTACACACTTAAATGTATGCATGTATGTGTATATAGTTATATATTTCACTCCAAGGACTGTTTTAGTAACATTGAATAAGCTTGTTATGTCATGTTTCATTATCATTAAGTTCAAAATATCTTCTAATTTCCATTTTATTAAATTTTTATTTGAATTTTTCTTGAATCCATGGGTTATTTAGAGTGTACTGCTCAATTAAAAACAATTACGTGCAAATATTTTCACTGTCCTGGCTTTGTGATAATCGGGGTAGGCTAAACATTCGCTATACAAGAAACCATGCATGTGTCCCCAGCCCTAGTTTTTCTCCCTAGGTCTGATTTTTAGAATGCTGGTGATAAACTAAGCCTGATTTATCATATGACCATCCTGTATGGGAAATGACTGCAACTTTGGATATCTTTGGTCAACCTTAAAAGATACAGCAGGGGGATGGATGTGGCTCAAATATTTGGGCATCTATTTCCCATATGGAGGGACCTAGGTTCGATCCCCGGGACATCCCGGTAAAAATAAAAGAAAGAAAAATATAGAAGGCGTGCGGGCCGCCAGGCCCCGCAAGCAGGTGAGCCCTCCAGGCCCCATGCGTGGGTGCGCCATCAGGTCCCGTGAGCCACTCAGCAAGATGATGACGGAACAGGAGAATGACACAAGACGCCGAAAAACTAGGAACTAAGGTGGCGCAGGCGGTAGGAAGCCTCTCTCCCACATTGGAGGTTTCGAGGCTCAGAATTCCAGTGAAGACAGGAGGAGAAGTATGAGTAGTAATACTTTGACGATGCTCTTTCATAATTTCTTAACAAATATTTCACAACAATGCAAAGTATTTGGGGGGGGGTGATGTGTGGGAGCCCTGTATGATGTTATGCATGTTTGTTTTATAAGTTCACATTGTTTACTGAACACTTATTGTTTATGTATGTTCATGTATGAACATAAATTGTTCATTCAATAAATTGTTTTTTAAAATTACACTTTTTCCAGTTATTTTTATGTTTTTATTTCTAGTTTAATTCTACTCTGATTTCAATCCTAGGAAAGTTGATGCATTCTTTGTGGTTTAGCATATGATTAATTTGAGAATAGTTATTGTACAGTTTCTAACTGACAAATAAAATATCTGTATTATACAATCTCTATTTCTACTGTTTGGTTTTGCTTTTATTTTTCTGTCACTTGGTTTTATTTATTACATTACCTTTTTTTGAATCCTGGAAAATGATAGCGACTTCAGATGTAGAGCATTTAATTTTCTTCTGATAAGCAAATAGACCATTAGTAGCTGCCCTAATTCCAGTTTAGGTCTGGGATCCCAGTTTTATTCAGGCTGGCCTATTTCCCAGACTTAGTAGCAATTATTCTTAAGGTATTGCCTTTATCTTCTCTCACTGAAAATCCAGAGTGTTGATTAAGTCCCCTTCACTTTGATGAGCCTTGAATTTCATTCACAGTCATCAAAGATTGCTGAAGTCTCTGCTCAAGACTTTAGCCTCCCAGCTGCTCTTTTTCCCTTGACTTTCTTGATGTCTAATCCTACACATGGCAGTTAAGGATCTCAGATGCCTCGAGGGAAACTTGCATGTAGAATGTGCAGCTCAATTCTATGCCTTGTGGTCTTGGCCCCTCAAGTTTTGGACATCCTGCTTGATGGAACCTCAAACTTTGTCTTCTCAGCCTAGGGAGACTTCCGCAAGCTCCAGCTTGGCCACTGTTCCTTGTGATATGAATTATCAAATCCCCACTATGGCTAAAAGCAAATGTGGACATGAGTTCATATCCTTATGAACCTCCCTTTTTGCTAGGATTTTGGCCCATTGAGCCCTGGCTGCTGTATTTGCTTTTATGTCTATAAATGGATTTGCTTATTCATCTAGCATGTATCATTGTTCTCAGCAAAAGGATTAGATTGATGAAATATCTGCAACATGGTTAGAAGTGAAAACTCTCCTCATACTAATTACAATTGTATAGTATTTCAATGTGTAGATGTACCATCATTTATTGAACTAGTCCCCGTTCATGCAAACACTTAGGTCATTTCAAATTTTTGGCTAATATTAACAATGCTGCAATGAATAACAGAGGGCACACTTTGTGTTGCATGCATTCAGGTATATATGTAAGAGTATTCATATTCCTTGAAGAAGAATTTCTTATTCAAAAGTATGTGCATATGTAATTTTCATAGATATTATTAAATTGTCTTCTGTAAAGACTGCTATTTTCCATTCTCACTAACAATGTAAGGGAATGTAATTTTCCCACAGCCTTGCCCCCAGTAGTTGCTGCGTCTGAATTCCTAAGAGCAGTTAAGTTTCTGGGTGAGACCTTCTCTTTTAGGATTAAATATTCCTCCACAATCCATGATTCACAGCACTCTTTGCTGCTTCCCATTCAGGTTTCCTTGGTTTCAGGTATTTTGACTGCACTTAATCATTGTTCTGAGTTTTAAATTTCCTTTGCTTCCCAGTTTCCTTGAAGATACATGATTTCATAACTTTGTTTGTTTGATTTTTTGGATTTTTTTTGTTGTTGTTGTTCTCTTTGTATGTCCACGTAGCTTCCAGGAAGTTCCAGGATTTAAAACTCAGCAGGTGCCAGAATAACATTCATTTTTAAAGAAATACAATATTTTGAAAACTAGCAATCTATGTGTGGTTACATTGACCATTGTAAATGGCAGTACTCTATTTTTAACATCAGTGTAGTGGTAGGTTTGTGTTACAGTGAAATACAATATATTGCACAGACTTAGATATTAATAGTCATTTGTTTCTTTTCAGATAATCAGTGTTTTAAGGTTTTTTTTTTTTGTTTTCTTTTCTTTTTTTTTTTTTTTTTTTTTGTTACTCATAAGTTTTTGAGAGTTCAAGAAAAATTTAATTTGTAGTTTATTCAAGAAATGTGAGAATATTGGGGAAAGATTTTCTACTTGGTCAAATAAAAATTTGATTCCCTTTTTCAACTCTTTGGTAATACTGCCAACATTTACTCTCATCCTGAGCCAAATGAAATATTCTTTCAAGAAAAGAAAGGATCACAATTTCCACTAACACCTCAGCTTTACAATTGGAACTTTAATGGGACAAAAAGCTTAACTTGTCTTAGTTCAAAAGATATTTTGCCCAAAAGCTATGATAAATCTCGTTCACATTTCATTTTTTCAGTTTTTTAAAGCCTGTAACCTCTTGTCTAGTGAGGAGAGATGTACCTTATGTATGTTTAAAATGACCTAGCTAGACTACCCATCTCTGCTAAAAGCTGTTCAAAATGAAAAGGCTTAAAGTGATTTCAATTCATTCTGTTGAATTCTACTGAAATTTGCTGTAACAAAGCCAGTGGCAGATTTTTTTTTTTTTCATCACTAACTATAAGCCTCTTAGGTGGTTGATTGAGAATGATGCTTGTCATTGGTTCATTGCTGATTTCCTGTCATTTTTTTTAATGAAACATGATGCAAAAAATAAAGAATATTTTGTGTAATTATTACTGAGGACATTTTCAGGAATGATATAGAAATAATAGTTTACATTTTATGTGAAATTATAAAAATAACACATTTCATATGAAATGGTAAATCTAGGATAGAAAATGGGACCACAGCAGAGTTACATTTTCTGTTCATTTCAGCAGTGTTACTTTTAGTCAAGACTTGGGCAATCTTTTGAAATAGAGAACATAATTCTGAAACAGACTGAAAGATTTTTATTCTTTGGTTACCAGACTAATTCCTAGGTATAGAAAAACATTTTTTAGCATAATTAATAGGATAAAACTCCATCCAGATTAGACCATGTCAGAATCTTTCTGCAGTAAATTAACTACAAGAATATATTAGTAATCAAATTAGTAATCAAAAGGATCAAGCACTAGCTGACAGCTAATGCAGGGGGTAGTTTCTTCTATATATGGAACATCAATTTGATGATAGCAGGAATGAGTAACTTTGATTTTTTTTTTTTTTTTAAGAAATGATTGTCTGGGTTATATGCAAAAATAAATGTTTAAAGAATTCGTCTATTTTATATTTAATATTTCCTAATTATAAAATAATATTTATTTTTAAAATAGTCAATAATGTAGTCATAAAATCTTACAAAAAAGTCTGTACAATGTAAGATATTGTAATCATAGAAATTTTGAACTTGAAGAAACCACCCAATAATTTGACAAATAGGATAACCAAAGCCAAGAGTTTCCTTGACTTACCGAAGATCACAAAATTGTTAAAAGCAGAACTGAAATAAGTGATGTATATTGGGGCAGTATTATTTAGAAAAAAGAAACAGGGGATTTGTCTAGTTTTATTTTCCATGATAATATTGATTTAATAGCATGATGCTGATTAAAGAACATTTGCTGTGTGTCATGGCTTTGACACTTAGGAACTATGTGTCCTTATGAGTGGCAATACATCTTTCCTGGCCTCAAATTCTTCATTACATAGTGAATAATGATAACAACTGAAACAAAGTGTTTTGATTACTAAGAGTTAACATATATAAAGGACTGAAAACTGTCCTTGGCACATAGAAAGCAGTCAGTAAATATCCTTTATTGTTACTATCATTGTATTTTATGAGCCTAGTCTAATCAAACTGACAACTGACTCAGATATTGTGCACCCAAGAGTTTTATGAAAGAAATACTAGTGTCTATGGAAACATTCTAGTTTCAAAGAAAAGTGTGCCTTGTATACATCTTTCATTTGTTCATTTCAACTATTTTATTTTAACCAGAGGTTTTAAATCCTTATTTGCTGAGTCAAAAGGTTAAAAACAAGAGTCAACAGAAATAAAGTATCTCTTTTAGTAAGTACAGTAAAACCATACTTATTTGAAAGTCAGTCTTTTGGAAAAACTATACCGTAAAATGTATACACATATGTGAGAGCAAACAAAAGATTTTTGATTTTCTGAAATGCCTGGACCAAATACTGTGCTATTTATCCACACATTTAAATTCTTCAAGCACATATTCTCTCTTTTGATTCTATTTTTGTAAACAGATTTGTTTATCCAAATTGCCTTGCAAAGGAGAAGTAAACTAGAGTCTAATAGAATGCTGAGGAGCTCACAATGACAATTAGAATATTTTTAAGAAGCTCTTGTAAGGCTGATTTAATTCTCTCTTTCCATGCCTACAATATTCTTTTTATTGATTTTCATCTCATATTTTCCGTTTGAATGTTCTAGAAAAACATCTTCTTGGTATTCCAGAATACCAATTTGGTTTTTTATGCCAATTCTGTTCTTTATCACCATTTTTTAGCGTTAAATTAATATTTCAATGTTTACTTCATTTAAATCTATCTCTATTTTACCTAACTTTCTTAATCTCATCTTTGCCTTTGCCTCTCATTCAGATGTCTTCATCTTTCTGTTTTCTCCTTGTTAAGTTTTGTTCCTGTTCATTAAAACCATATATTTATAGAGTATTTAAATTGTCTGCTGCTTTACAAAATTTGTTGTTTTTTCTGTTAAGTAATCTTCAAAGTTATGTTCATTTTGATCAATATAATGACCTCTTTTGACATTTTTTCCTCAAGCATTTCTTTTTTTTCTTTATTAGAGAAATTGTGGGTTTACAAAATAATCATGCATAAAATATAGTATTCCCATATACCACCCCAACAACAACATCTTGCCTTGCTATGAAACATTTGTTACAGCTGATGATAGCACATTTGTATAATTGTACTATCAATTAAAGTTCAAGGTTTAAGTTAGATTTCACTGTTTGTATAGTGTAGTCCCTTGGATTTTTTATTTTTATTTTTTATTCTGTTACCATCTTATACAATCTAACATTTACCCTCTTAATAATATTCAGATATATGTTTCAGTGCTGTTAATTGCATTCACAAATGTGCTACCATTACACCATCCATTAGCAAAATGTTTCCACCATTCCAAATAGGAAACCTTTACATTTTAAACCTTAACTTCCCATTCTCTGTTCCCATCCTACACCATGGTAACCTATATTCTAGATTCTGACTCTATGAATTTGCTTATTCTAATTGTTTCATATCAGTGATATTGCACAATATTTTTCTCTGGTGTCTGGCTTATTTCACTCAACATGATATCTCCAGGGTTCGTCTATGTTGTGGCATGTATCAGGATTTCATTCCTTTTTACAGCTGGATAATATTCCATTGTATGTGTATACCACATTTTATTTATCCATTCATTGGTAGATGGACACTTGGGTAGATTCCATATTTTGGCAATTTTGATTAATGCTGCTATGAATATCAGTGTGAAAAGTCTATTGATGTCTCAGCTTTCAATTCTCTTGAGTATATACCTAATAGTGGGATTGCTGGGTCATAGGGTAATTCAATTCTTAGCTTTCTGAGGAACCACAAAACTGTCTAACCCAGTGACGGCACCATTTTACACTGCCATCAGAAACAAATGACTGTTCCTATTTCTCCACATCCTCTCTAACATTTGTTTTCCATTTTTTAATTACAAATCTAACCCATTGTTTTGATTTGCATTTTCCTGATGGCTAATGATATTGAACTTCTTTTCATGTGCTTTTTGACCATTTCTGTATCTTTTTTGGAAAGATGCTTGTTCAGATGTTTTGACCATTTTTTAATTGGATTATCTTTTTGTTGTTAAGTTAAAGGATTTCTTTATATATACTGGATATTAACCTGTTTTTTGATATGCAGTTTCCAAATATTTTCTCCCATTTTGTAGATTGTCAATTTACTTTAATGTGGAGCAAAAGTTTTTAATTTTGATGAGGTCCCATTTATTTATTTATTTTTTTTTTTTTTTTCTTTTCTTGCCTGTGCTTTGGGTGTAAAGTCTAAGAAACTATTGCCTAACATAAGGCCCTTAAGATGCTTTCTTGCATTTTCTTTTGGATTTTTATAGTTCAGGCTCTTATATTTAGGTCTTCAAACAGTTCTGGGTCATTTTTACAATGGAATGAGGTAAATGTCTTCCTTTTTTTTTTTTTTTTTTTTTTTTTGCAAAAGGAGGTCCAAGTTTTCCCAGCACCATTTATTGTAGAGACTATTCTTTCCCAATGGTGTGGTCTTTGTCAGTTTATCAAAAATCAGTGGTCATAAATGTGAGGGCTGATTTCTTAGCTATCAATTTTATTCCACTGGTCTATACATCCATTCTTGTGTCAGCATCATGCTGTTTTTATTTATTACTATTATTATTATTTTTATTTTTAAAGAATCTTTAGATTACATAAATTTTACATAAAAAATATAGGGGATTCCCATATATCCCACCTTCTCCCCCTCCCACACTTTCCCACATTAACAACATCCTTAATTAGTGTGGTATATTTGTTAAAATTGATGAGAACATATTGAAGTATTGCTACTAACCATGAATTATAGTTTACTTGTTTACACTCTGTCTGGCACAATATTGTAGGTTATGACAAAATATATAATAGCCTGTTTCTGTCATTGCAATGTCATGCAGGACAATTCCAATGTCCTGAAAATGCCCTCATATTACATCTCTTCATACCTTTCCCTCCCCCCAGAACCACTGGTGGCCACTGCCTTTATATCAGTGAAAAAAGTTCTTCCGTTGCTAAAATAATAAGTCTATAATAGAATAATAAGTTTACTTTAGTCCATGGTTCATTCCCCAAACTTGAGGATTTGGGGATGGTGATGCCCACTCTATTTCTAATTGAGAGGGGGTTTATAACACTTGGGGCAGTGGGTGGAATTATCTTGCTTGCAATTGCAGACACTCTGTTCCTTTGGATGGGTGTTGTACATCATCATCTCCCTGGGTGAGTCAAATGAACTGGAGAGTAGGTGTTGCAACTCTGCTGAAATTCAGGGTTCAACTGGCACATGGACAAACCAAAGATATAAGTCTCTGGAATATATATTTAACAAGTATAGTGCTAATTATAGGTTCTAAAAGGGGGCAGAAGAGTCATGTGTAGGGAAACTATAAATGAATCTAACTCTGTTAAACTGGGGAGCATAAATTCCAAAGTAAGGCCTACTGACAGGGTGCTGAATTCCTGAACTTGTCTGTCTTGCTTATGGGGTCTGGATGTCTCTAGAGCCCTCAGGAGCCCTGCTATTTGAGGCACTGTTTACTGGGGCAGTCAATGACATCCTGCTGAGACATGCATAAGTGTAACTCCTGGAATGACCTCCCAACTCACTTTGAAATATCTTAGCCATAAAAACTCATTTGTATTTACCATTTCCCCTTTTGATCAAGGTCTTTTTCCAGATGCATTGCTAGTTGGCTCTTAGTAATAGTTCTTAGATGCCAGGGAGGCTTATCCCCAGGAGTCATGTCCCACACCAGGGTGGGGGCAGGAAGGTAGTGCATTTATATGCTGAGTTTGGCTTAGAGAGAGGCCACATTTGAACAACAAGGAGGCTTTCAGGAGATAACTATTAGGCAATTTATAATACTAGGCTAAGTTTCAATTTCACAAAAATGATTCACGTACAATCATCAATATGCAAGGCCTGGCATAATGATCTGTCTTCCTTCACTAGGCACTGCCCTTGTACTTAGAGGATTCTAGCCATCCTATTAGAGAATGTAGCAGTACTTCCCAGAATGGGAATTCAATATTCTTTCAGTTATTGTGTGGATCTCCACCCACTGAGACAATGCCCCATGAACACTTGAACATAATCATGCCTTAGAGGTGTACCCCAGGTGAACCCTACCCCATGCATCGCCGCATCACCAACGCCCTGCACTAGTGATCCTCCCCTGCCACAGTTGTGACCCTTCTGTGATCCAAAGCTTCTCTAAAATCAAAGACAACAAAATAACCAAATATAATTAATAAGAAAAGGAAACAATAGTTTTTAAAATAACAAATAAAATGCAAAAAAATTTTTAAATTTGAAATAATAAAAAAAATTCAGACATTGTGTCTTTCATCACTGTAAGATCTGTTGTCTTTTATATACAGTGACATTTTCTTCCATGCTATTTTGATTACTGCATCTTTGTAATAAGCTTTAAGATTGGGAAATGTGAGTCCTCTAATCTCATTCTTCTTTCTCAAGATATCTTTAGCTACTTGGGGTCCCTTACCCTTCCATACAAATTTGATGATTGGCTTTTCCATTTCTGCGAAAAAAGGTTGTTGGACTCTTGATTGGGATTGCATTGAATCCATAAATTGCTTTGGGTAGTAGTGACATCTTAAGGAAGGTTACTGACCTCTTGATATGCAATGTTTTTCTGCTGGCCTCAAGTTATACATTTTCTTCAATAATTTTCAAATAAGAGATCTCAATCAAGCCACAGTGATTTGCAGTAGATGGTATGAGGATAATAAGAATGTTCTATAATATTCCCTTTTGAATTCTTTTCTGAGACCAGAGTTATAGGCAGAATAACCACTGCAGTGGCAGAAGAAAGATGAAATGATAAGCCACATTGAATTTAATTCCGGAATCAGGAAAGGTTTTATCAAAATTTATAAGATAAGTGCTCCTGTAAGTTGATACTTTTACAGATTTCAGCATGTGTGATAGAATTTTACTGTGATTGGGTTAAAAGAAACAAGATTAAACTTTACATATTACCAGTATTTCTTTGTCCTTTACCTTTTGTAGAAGACACAGTTTTTAGAGCCAGCCCTTTGATTCAAATTTATGAATTATCTGGGGAATTATTAGTTGTCAGAGTTTAATTTTTTAACCATTCTATTAGGTGTAGTGGCCTCTGTGGTTTTAATCTACATTCCCCTAATGATAAAAGATATTGAGCAATTTTTCATATGCATATTTGCCATTCATTTATCTTCTTTGGTGAAGTGGCCATTCAAATATATTGCCTATTTTTTAATTGTTTATTTTTTGTTGTTGTTGTTGTTGTTCTCTTATTTTGAGCTTTCTTTATATATTAGATGCAAGTTCTTTAGCAGATAAGTATTTCACTAATATTTTCTTGTTGTCTGTGGTGCATTTTTCCATTCTCTTGACAGTGCTTTTCAATGACACAAAAGTTTTTCATTTTAATGCAAATTTATCAATATCTTTTTTTAAGTATTGTGCTTTTCCAGTCTTATCTAAAAAAAATCATTGCTTGATCCAATGAAAGTGTTCCACTATATTTTATTCCAGAAGTTTCATTGACTTGAGTTTTATATTTAGTTCTATGATCCAGTTTGATTTAATTTTTGTATATAGTGCAAGGTATAGATGAAAGTTTATTTTTTTTAACATAAGGGTGCAAATTGTTTCAGAAACATTTGTTGAAAACATTATCTTTTTCACAAAGAACTGGATTTAGAGACTTTTCTAATAGTAATTGATCATATATGTGTGTCTGTTTGGAATCTCATCTCTCTTCTGTTGATATCAATATATCTCTTACAATAATACCAAATTGGATTCATTTTGATAATATTGTGCTAAATATTTTGAATCTGCATTCATGAGATATTGATGTGAAAGTTCCTTTATTTGTACTGTCTTTTCTTAATTTTGGTATGAGGATAATACAGGCTTCGTGAAATGAGTAAAGGAAGGCTTTGTGTAGAATTGGTGTTATTTCTTCCTAAAATGTCCAATGGAATTCTCCAGTGAAGCCATCTGGAATGGGAGTTTTTGTTGGTGCTAAAAGGATTTTAAGTATAAATTCAAATTTTTAAAAGATACAGGATTACTCAGGCTATCAACTTCTTGCATGAGCTTTAATAGTTTGTCTTTCTAGGAATTTATCCATCTTGTCTAAGTTGTTGAATTTGTGGACATATGTGGCCATAAAGTAGTATGTAACAGTCCTTCATTTTCCTTATAATTACTGTAGAACTGGTAGGGATGTCCCATCTTTCATTCCTAATATTGATAAAATGTATATTTCCTTCCCATCTCTCCCCATCCCTTCCTCCACCCCTTTCCCCACCCTTCACTTCACTTCTTCTCTTTCTCTTTATCACTTTTTTTTGGTCAGTCTAGCTAGAGGTTCATCTATTTTTTTTAACTTTCAAAAAAGCAGCTTTTGGCCTCACTGATTTTCTCTATTATTTTTCTATACTCAACATTTTTTATTTCTACTCTTACCTACATAATTTCCTTTCTCTAGTTTGTGTTGTGTTTAATATGCTCTTCATTTGTCTGTAATCTTCCTCCCACCTTTCTCTAAGAAGACCTACAGTCTTTTACCAGAGTCACTGTGAATTGGGAAAAAGGAAATGATCAGACCTTCTGTGTATTATTAGACACAGGCTCAGAAGTGACATTAATTCCAGGAGACCCAAAATGTCACTGTGGTCCACTAGTCAGAGTAGGGGCTCATGGAGGTCACGTGATTGATGTAGTTTTAGCTCAGGTCCATCTCACAGTGGGTCCAGTGGGTCCCGGGACCCATTCTGTGGTTATTTCCCCAGTTCCAGAATGCATAATTGGAATAGACATACTCAATTAACTGGCAGAATCCCCACAATGGATCCCTGACTTGTGGAGTGAGAGCTATTATGGTAGGAAAGGCCAAGTGGAAGCCACTAGAACTGCCCCTGCTTAGCAAAATAGTAAATCAAAAGCAATACTGAATTCCTGGAGGGATTGCAGAAATCAGTGCCACCAAAAGTGATCTGAAGGATGCAGGGGTGGTAATTCCCACCATATCCCCATTCAACTCTATTTGTCCTGTGCAAAAAACAGATGGACCTTGGAGTATGACTGTAGATTATTGTAAACTTTAACCAGGTGGTGACTCCACTTGCAGCTGCTGTCCCAGATGTGGTATCATTGTTTGAGCAAATCAACACTTCCCCTGGTACCTGGTATGCAGCTGTTGACCTGGCAAATGCTTTTTCCTCAATTGCCATTAGTAAGGACCACCAGAAACAGATTGCTTTCAGCTGGCAAGGCCAGCAAAATACCTTCACTGTCCTGCCTCAGGAGTATATCAACTCTCCAGCCCTATGTCATAATATTGTCTGCAGGGACCTTGATCTTCTCTCCCTCCCACAAGACATCACACTGGTCCATTATATTGATGATATCATGTTGATAGAACCTAGTGAGCAAGAAGTAGCAAAGACTCTAGACTTATTGGAAAGGAATTTGCATGAGAGAGGATGGGAGATGAATCCAACAAAAACACAGGGTCCTTCCACTTCAGTGAAATTTCTAGGTGTCCAGTGGTGTAGGACATGTCGAGATATCCCCTCTAAAGTGAAGGATAAGCTATTGCATCTGGCCCCACCTATGACCAAAAAAGTGGCACAACACTTAGTTGGTCTCTTTGGCTTTTGGAGACAACACATTCCTCTTTGGGTGTGCTAATCTGGCCCATTTACTGAGTGACCAGAAAAGCTGTTAGCTTTATTTGTAGGCCAGAACAAGAGGAGGCTCTGCAACAGGTCCAGGTTACTGTGCAACCTGCACTGCCACTTGGGCCATATGTTCCAGCAGATCCAATGGTGCTAGAAGTCTCAGTGGCAAATAGAGATGCTGTGTGGAGCCTTTGGCAGGCCCCTATAGGAGAATCACAATGCAGACCCTTAGGATTTTGGAGCAAAGCCTGCCATCCTCTGTAGATAACTACTCTCCTTTTGAGAAATAACTTTTGGCCTGCTACTGGGCTTTAAGTAGATACTGAACACTTAACCATGGGCCATCAAGTTATCATGGGACCTGAGTTGCCTATTGTGAGCTGGGTATTGTCAGACCTACCAAACCATAAAGTTGGGCATGCACAGCAGCACTCCATATTAAAGTGGAAGTGGCATATACGAGATAGGGCTTGATCGAGTCCTAAAGGCATAAGTAAACTACACAAGGAAGTAGCCCAAATGCCCATGACTAACACCCCTGCCATGTTACCTTCTCTTTCCCAGCCCACAGTTTAGCCTCTTGGGGAGTCCCTTACAATCAGTTGACTGAGGAAGAGAAAACTCAGACTTGGTTTACAGATGGCTTTGCACAATATGCAGGTACCACCAAAAAGTGGACAGCTGCAGCACTGCAGCCCTTTTTCTGGGACATCCCTGAAGGATAGTGGTGAGGGCCAATCCTCCCAGTGGGCAGAACTTCGAGCAGTGCACTTTGTTGTTCATTTTACTTGGAAGAAGAAATGGCCAGAGGTGCATTTGTACACCTATTCATGGGCTGTTGCCAATGATTTGGCTGGATGATCAGGGACTTGGAAGGAACATGATTGAAAAATTGGTGACAAAGAGGTCTGGGGAAGAGGTATGTGGATAGACCTTTCTGAGTAGGCAAAAAAACATGAAAATATTTCTGTCCCATATAAATGCTCACCAGAGGGAAGATTTTAATAATTAAGTGGTAATATGACTTGCTCTGTGGCTGATGCTCAGACTCTTTCCCTGCCACTCCTGTCATGGCCCAATGGGCTCATAAACAAAGTGGTCATGGAATTAGGGATGAAGGTTATGCATGGGCTCAGCAACATGGACTTTCCCTCATCAAGGCTGACGGTTACAGCCACTACTGAGTGCCCAATCTGCAAGCAGCAACCCACATTCAGCCCCCAAAATGGCACCATTCCCCGAGGTGATCAGCCTGCTACTTGGTAGTAGGTTGATTACATTGGACCACCAAGGAAGGGGCAGTGATTTGTTTTAACTGGAATAGATACATACTCGTGATATGGGTTTGCATTTCCTTCACGCAATGTTTCTTCCAAAACTACCATCCATGGACTTTCCGAAGGTCTTATCTACTGCCAAGGCATTCCATACAGCATTGCTTCTGCTCAAGGAACTCATTTAACAGTAAATAATGTGCAGGAATGGACACATATCCATGGAATTCACTGTTCTTACCATGTTCCCCATCATTCTGAAGCAGTTGGATTGATAGAATGGTGGAATGGCCTTTTGAAGACTCAGCTATGGCACTAATTAGGTGTCAATACCTTACAGGGCTGGAGCAATGTTCTCCAGGAGGCTGTATATGCTCTAAATCAGCATCCACTCTAAGGTGCTGTTTCTCCCATAGCCAAGATTCATGGGTCCAGGAATCAAAGGGTGGAAATGGGAGTGGCACCACTCACTATTAACCCTAGTGACACACTAGGAAAATTTTGCTTGCTGTCCCTGCAACCTTAAGCTCTGCCGGTCTACAAGTCTTAGTTCTAAAAGGAGGAGTGCTGCCACAATGATTCCATTGGACTGGAAAATTTTCAGAAGCCACATATCTGATAAAGGTTTGATCTCCATATTATATAAAAAGATTCTACAAAACAATGATTAAAAGACAAGCAACCCAAATTAAAAATGGACAAAAGACTTGAACAAATATTCTTCCAAAGAAGAAACACAAATGGCCACAAAGCACATGGAAAAATGCTCAACATAAATAGCAATAAGGAAAATGAAGATCAAAACTACAATGAGATATCATTTTGTTAGAGAAAAACAGTGTTCACTGGGATGCAAAGACTGATGATTGCAGGCAGAAAGTTTATTGGGAAGCTCTGCCAGTGGAGGGGATCTGAAAAATAGACTTTCAGCCTCCCCACTAGCATGATGGGGGTCTGAAAAGAGACTTCAGCCTACTCATGAAAGGTAGTGGATATGACTTTATACAGCATATCAATAGGCAGGGAAACCAAGTACAGGCTGGGACCAAATGGCTAAAGGGTAGAGTGCTAGGAGGTAGAGTATTCTTGGAATGTGGGAGGTGGTGCCTGGGCCCAGAGGGGGTGAAGGCCCTTATCTCCTCCACTGCTATATGACTCCTTTGTACATTCCTGGGAGGGCATGGACTGCCTCCTAGCCTATAGGCTATGGCTTACTCAATTGGTCAGGTGGTTTATGACTAGAGGCTGTCTTTCTTCCATTTATGTCACAAGAGTATTGATTCACGGTCTCACGACCTTTTAATCATTGCAAGCCTCATAATGGGGAACCTCTAAAACATTTCATACCTTACAGAATGGACATTATTAAAAAGGCAGAAAATTACAAGTGCTGGAGAGTATATGTAGAAATGGGAACACTCTTTTACTGTTGGTGGGAATGTAAAATGGTGCAGCCTCTGTGGAGGACAGTGTTTTAGTCAGGGCTCTCTAAGGAAACAGAACTTATGTTCTAATCTCTCTAAGCCTTTGGATCCCCTCATCTACAGTATACCAGGGCAATTCTGGCATCTAGATCTCAGGCATCATCAACCATTCTTTGGTCCATGTTTCAGCCAGCCACCTGAACTAAAAGAGCACTTTCTACCCACTCAAGCTACAACATTGCATCCAGAATCTCTGCTTAGTGGTCCCATATCAATAAATTAAGACTGATAAAACTTTATATTCCTTCCACCATTATCACACATTCTTAATATCCATTCCCACATATATTCCCTTTGAATTCTGTTCATAAAAATTAGAAAATTTTTGAAGTATATAATACTTCATGGGATTTCATTTTGTACTTTACCATTGGGGGCTTGTTGTGACTTTAGTTATAGGACTGGGAGAAAGGAGGGGTGGTGAGTGTGGGTAATGAGAACCATTAGAATTGTCTTGCAAGCCAATTACCTCAGGGCATTCCACTGCAGTTTCATCTGGTGAGACAGGATTAACCTCTTCAGGTGGGGGTTGGATAGCAGACTCCTCAGGGCAGGGTGGAGGTTGGGTGATTGTTTTCTCAGGGAAAGGAGGAGATTATAACTCCTTGGGGCAGGCTGGAGGTGGAGTGGTAGTTTTCCTTATGGAAGGCTGGTGGTCAGGTGGCCATTTTCTCAGGGTAGGCTTGAGTTTGAGTGCCTTTTATTCTCAGGGTGGATGGCTGTTTTCTCAGAGCAGAAGATAACAGGTTTATCTGGCAAAGTCTTAGCACAATTTAGGGTTTCAATGTTCCCATTGCCATCATCATCAATGAATATGTCTCTATCTCAGTCTTCAGGATTCCACTCTTTTCCAGTCAATGCCCTCACTTCAAAAGCAGACACCCTGCAAGGTTGAGACTTTAATTTTCCTGTAACTCTGCTACTCAGTGAGGCTCTGGGTCTGGTTTTCAGATATCTCAAGACTGCCACTGAATGATTTTCTTTCAAGGCACACAAACAAACTTTCACACCATTCACATGGGGTTACCTTTCATATTTGAAGACTTCAGCTCATCCCTTTCTTTTATAACTGTATCTAGCATGTTTAGGAACAACCAGCAAACATTATTGAACATTCTAACTCCACAAAACTCTGCTAAGGTGTCAAAAACTCTCTCATAAAGAGCCTTGTCTATTATAATCATGGAAGTAGATGACTCCCAGTGGTCATATTTTGCATATTTCTATTTTCAACTCACTGCATGGACTGTCAGTGACCTCTTGATTATTGGAAACAGTCATTAGTGCCTTTGAATGTAAGCAGAGTAGAGAGCCAATTACAAAAAACTCAGAACCACTTCAGAAATCCCATTTTAAGACTCTATTTCTCAAAAACCACTCCTGCTACCAAGGAGTGGTATAACTCCTGTTATATTCAAGGTTCTCTAGGAAAACAGAATAGGACATATCTGTAAATAGCATGAGATTTTATAAAATTGTCTCACATGACTGCAAGGATACATGAGTCCAAATCATGCATAGGGCAGGCTGCAAGCCAGAAGATCCATTGAAGGTCCTCGGTGAGTTCCCCAGGAGATGCTGAATGTGGAAAGTAGAGATGTACATTCTCTCTTCCAACTGCTGAAATCATTTCTCCTTTTAAGACCTTCAACTAATTGGATGAATGGTCACCCATTGCTGAAGGTAATCTTCTCAGTTTATTGTAGATGTAATTAGCTATAGATGCCATCAACTCACTGATGATTAAAGTCCATGAAATGTCTTTGCATTTCAATTAGTCCAGTGCTTACTGGACCAAATAACTGGGCACCATTACATGGCCAAGTTGACACATTTGCCTAACAATCACAGTTTGCCGATTCCTCAGGAAGCTAAATATTGAATTGCCACATGATCTGGCAATCTCACTAGGAATATACTCAGAAGAAATGAAAACAAGGATAAGAACAGATGTTTGCACTCCAATATTCATAGGGACATTATTCAAAATTGCTAAAAGACGGAAACAACCCAAGTGTCTATCAACAAATGAATGGATAAACAAAATGTGGTATATACATATGATGGAATACTATCCAGCTGCTATAAGGAATGAACTTAGGGTGCATATGACAACATGGGTAAAATAAACTAGGCAGAAAAGGACAAATATATGGTCTCATTAATATGAACTAAATACAGTGAGTAAACCCATGAAGTTAAACTATAGGTTATAGGTTACAAGGAGATAGAATGTGGACTGAGAAGGGGGAGCTGATGCTGAATGTATGTAGACTTTAAATAAGGGGGATTGTAAATGTGGGAAATGGTTAGAGTTGAGGGTAACACATTATACTGACTAATTGACTAGGCTGATTTTAAATGTAAATGTGGCTGAAAGGGGTAGTCTAGGGAGGCTAATGTCAATTGAAAGAATGCTAGAGAATCTAGGGACTGTGTAACAGTGATTTGAGTGGTGTGTGATGATTGTGGTTAATAGTACAACTATGAGAATGCTCTTCTATTACAAGCTGTTAAGAATATGGAGATATATGGTAAAAATACAACTTACGGAATGTATAGACTACAATTAACAGTAATACAGTAATATTTTTACAGCAATGGCAAGGAAGGTACTTTATCAATTCTAAAGGTCAATAATAGGGTTATATAAGGGGATATAGGATTTTTTCCTTTTGGAGTAATGAAAATGTGATGAAATGGACTGAGCTGGTGACAGCACAGTTCAGTGTTGAAACAGAGCCATAGAGCGTAGACTTTGGATAGATTATACAAGGCAGGGGACCATATAACACAGTGAATCCCATGGTGAATGAAGGACTGTGATTAATAGTACAAAAACATGAGAATGTTCTCTCCTGAACTATAATCATTATAAAATACTAATACATGGTGTTAATAATAAGATAGTTTGTGGTAAAAAAAAAAAAAAAAACACCAAATATAAGCTATGGACTATAAATAGCAGTAATAATATGATGATTTCTTTTTATCATTTATAAGAAATGTGTCAACACAATGAAAGGTGTTGATGGTGGGGTGATGTATGAGAATACTCTCTGGAATGCATGATTGCTTTGTTAACTCATAAGCTTTCTAATAATATTAATTAATTAATTAATTAATTAATTAACTTCAAAAAAATAACCAAAAGAAGGCCAGTCTACTGTAATTAATATCAACAGAAAATATATTTTGAGGAAAAATATTTCTAATGATAAAGAATACTTCAAAATGATCTGGTTCACTAGTAAGTAAATTTATATGCACTTAGTTAGATACAAAATATAGAAATCACAAATTGGTGGAATTAAAAAGGGAAACCTACAAATACCCAATCATTTGGTAAGATTTTACTTTTTCGGCAGAGGGTGTTGAAGGGACACTGCTCAAGGAAAGTGCTTCTTTTCCAGGTTGCAAAGTGCTTTTGCTTCTTTGGCACTTGGCTGGCAGGTGAGGCCCACAAGGTATCCACTCCAAATGGGTTCAACTGCACCCTTGCAGAGGCCTTCTCCTGAGGCCACTGGTGCCTGGCTGCCCTCCAAAATGGTGCTTTTCTTCTCACCAGACTCAGCTGGCAGCACCTCAGTGAACGTTTTTTTTCTTTCTAATTTGCCTGATTCAGAGCCCAGCCATCCTGCTCCAGAGCCAACCTCCGGACAAGTATGCTCCTATACACTGATTGTTTGATGTTTCTTAGTAAGCCAGCTACTGATATATTTGGGGCTCGCCACATATAAAGACCAAATAAGGTGTCCATTCAGAAAATGTTTTCAGTTTGTTTAAAGAATAAAGTTGCACAGCATATGAGTTCCAAGAAATTATGTCTGTTCACAGCAGACAAACATTTTTATTGATATAAGATTTGATAAGATCCTTATTGATAAGATCTTGGTCATAAGATCAAGAAAAAAGTATCATTTACAATAGTAACTAAAAGAATCACATACCTAGGAATAAATTTAACTAAAGATGAAAAGGGCTTATATACAGAAAACTACACAACACTGTTAAAGGAAATCAAAGAAGACTTAAATAAATGGAAAAATATTCCCTGTTCCTGGATAGGAAGACTAAACATCATCAAGATGTCTATCTACCCAAACTAATCTACAGATTTAATGCAATCAATAAAAATCAACACTGTATTTTTTAAGGAACTGGAAAAACTAACCACAAAATATATTTGGAGAGGTAAAAGGCCCTGAATTGCCAAAGACATATTGAAAAAGAAAAATGAAGTTGGAGGTATCACATTTCCTGACTTTAAAACATACTACAAAGCTACAGTGATCAAAATTGCATGGTATTGGCAAAAGGATAGACCTATTGACCAATGGAACCGAATTGAGAGTTCTGATATAGATCCTCGCATATACAGTCATCTGATATTTGACAAGGCCACCAAGCCCACTCATTTGGGAGAGAATAGCCTCTTTCGCAAGTGGTGCTTGGAGAACTGGATATCCATATCCAAAAGAATGAGAGAAGAATACTGTATTAGTCAGCCAAAGGGGTGCTAATGTAAATTACCAAAAATGGATTGGTCTTTATAAAGGGTATTTATTTGGGGTAGAAGTACACAGATACCAGGCCATAAAGCGTTAAGTTTCTTCTCTCACCACAGTCCATTGCCACGTGTTAGAGCAAAACAGCTGCAGGCATTTGCCAGGGTTCAGGCTTCTGGGGTTCCTCTCTTCCTGGGGCTGTGTTTCTCTCCAGGCTTAGCTCCTGTTTCCTCCACAAGTTCAGCTATAAACAATCAGGAAACAGCTCGCTTCTGTTCTCCTGGGGCCTTCTTTCCAACATCAAAACTGCTTCTCAAAAGACTGCTTCAACTGTCCTTTGCCTTGCCTTTTATATTCAATTCCCCACCCACCAAGGGGTGGGGCTCAACGCCCTAATCCTAACCTAATCATGCCCAGATTAACAGATCAGTTTACAAGCATGATTCAATTATATTTTTGGAATTCATAATTACATCAAACTGCCACAAATACCATCTCACACCTTATACAAAAATCAACTCAAGATGAATCAAAGATCTAAATATAAGAGCCAAAACCATAAAGACCTTTGAAGATAATGTAGGGAAGGATCTACAGGGCCTTGTAATAGGAAGTGGTTTCATGAACTTCATAGCCAAAGCATGAGCAGCAAGAGAAAAAATAGATAAATGGGATCTCATCAAAATTAAAAACTTCTGCACCTCAAAGGATGTTATTAAGAAAATAAAAAGGCAGCCTACCCAATGGGAGAAAATATTTGGCAACCATATCTGATAGGAGCCTAATATCCTGCATATATAAAGAAATCCTACACCTTGAAAATAAAAAGACAAACAATCTATTTAAAAAATGGACAAATGACCTGAAGAGACACTTCTCCAAGGAAGAAATACAAATGGCTAAAAAACACATGTAAAAATGCTCGACATTGCTAGCTATTAGGGAAATGCAAATCGAAACCACAATGAGATACCATCTTACACCAATCAGAATGTCAGCTATTAAAAAAACAGCAGAATATAAGTGTTGGAGAGGATGTGGAGGAATAGGAACCCTCATCCACTGCTGGTGGGATTGTGGAATGGTCCAGCCACTATGGAGGACAGTTTGGCAATTCCTCAGAAAACTAACAATAAATCTTCCATATGATCCAGCAATTCCACTGTTGGGTATATACCCAGAAGAATCTAAAGCAAAGACACAAACAGATATATGCACACCAATGTTCATAGCGGCATTGTTCACCATTGCCAAAAGTTGGAATCAGCCCCGGTGCCCATCAACAGATGAATGGATAAGCAAAATGTGGTACATACATACAATGGAATATTACTCAGCTGTAAGAACGAACAAAGTGCTAACACATGGAATAACATGGATGAATCTTGAAGACCTTATGTTGAGTGAAGCAAGCCAGGCATTGAAGGATGAACAGTATATGACCTCACTGATTTGAATTGAGGAAAGTGAGCAGTCTCTGAGAACCACTGTCTGAAAGATAGGTTAACAAGGGAGAGAAAGAGAAGAGAAGGTTGTGAGCCATCACCCATATGGACATAATCTATGGTAAAGTGATAGAGTATAGTTGCATATTGAAGGATAGCACAGGTGGGTAGTGATATTACTGGGTTTGGTGGCCCAGGGTTAACAGGTGGGTAGATTAGGAAGGGCAGGTTAGAATACCCAGTGCATGTAACTATTAACCTTGTCATCCCAAGAGTCAAGACAGGGGAGTGTCATATGCTCCTGGGGGATGGGGAGGAAGGAACAGAAAAGATCAAATGGGGTATTTAGTGGTCATGGGAAATGTTTTTCATTACCTTACAGTAATTGATGCAGGACATGGTAAATATCATCAAAAATTATTAAACTGTACCATCTAAATTGTAAACTATACTGTAAACCATTGACAATGTTTAGTAGTTATGTTTCACTATCTGTATAACAGTTATAACAATGCTACCATACACACACACACAAAAAAAGGTTTTAATATGGGATGGGGAAGGGTAAGGGAGGTTGGGTGTATGGGAATCTCTAGTATTCCGTGTGTGATTTTGCTGTGACCTAAAACTTCTTAGAAAACTAAATGAAAATTAGGGAGACACTGGGGAATGAGAGGGGGAAGGTGTCAAGGTACACACTGGACATCCGATAATGCAGTGATAAAAGGAGACAAAAAAATTTTTTTTTAATTCTTTTGTTTTTTCACATTTTCTTTTTATGAATGTCCCAATCCATTAATTATATTTTATTTTTAGTTCTTTTTTTCTGAGTTTCCTTGTATTTTATGTCTTGCATTTAAGCTTAACATTATAATTTCATTTTCCTATTAATTGTATTTGGTTACTATATGGGCTTCATCTTCAAGGAAGGTTTAGATCACAGTAAGGTTACAATGGGGGCTGCAGAGGATCATTGGTGGGGTGATGGGGGATTCATGGGAGGAAGTTCATCTGAATATACATGAAGATATATAAAATTGTTCAAATGATCGAGGGATGGGGCATGGTCACGGTGGATAGACAATCACTCAATAAATGGGGTAATACTGAATTCCCAGCCTGAATAGCTCTGCCACATTCTCCAAGGAAGCAGCAACAGTCCCCTGAGTGCAGGGGCAGTGTCTGGCAAAAGAGGATGGCCCACTGTTGGGTTCTTGTTATTGATGCCTAACCTTATGAGTCTTTGCTCTTGTAATTGAAACTTGGCCTACAATTATGGGGTGCCTAAGGGTTGCCACCTGAGAGTCTCCTTTTTGCTCAAATGTGGCCTCTCTCTAAGCCAAACTCAGCATATGAATGCATTACCTTCCCCTCAACATGGGACATGACTCCCGGGGATGAGCCTCCCTGGCAACAAGAGATTAATACCAAGTGCCAACTGGAAACATGACTGGAAAAAAAACTTGAATAAAAGGGGGAAAAGGTAAAGACACATGAGTTCATGTGGCTAAGAGACTTCAAAGAGAGTCAGGAGGACATCCCAGAGGTAATGCTTACGCACACCTCAGTAGGATCTCATAGAACACCAAAGTGGGTATCACCTCATACAGAAGGGCTCCTGAGGGCTCTGGAGATACCCGGGTCCTATATAAGGGGGGATAACACCAGAGATTGATGCCTTATCAGTGTGCTCTACTTTGGAATCTGTGCTCCTGAGAGTGACAGAGTTGGACTCAAATAAGACCTCCCTGTACAAGTCCATCATGGTCCTTCTATTCAAACCTATATGTGAGGCTGGAGTTTGTAGGTATACTTCCAGAGACTGGAGCCTCTGGCCTGCCTATGTGCCAGCTGTGCCTGGAATCTCGGTGGAGCTGCAACTCCTGCTCTACAGCTCAATGGACTCACCCATGTCACCTGGTGAGGAGACAATGATGGACAATGTCCATCCCAGGGAATGGAGAGAGCCTGCAGCTGCAGGCAGGATAATCCCATCCACCGTATTCATGGGATATAAGCCCACTCTCACTTGGAGGTGGAGTGGACATCACCATTCCAGTCTCCTCAGGAAGACTCCTCAGGAAGAGCTATGGACTAGAGTGGACTTAATGGTATTCTGTTGTAGATATATTGTGATTCAAGCAATGGAAGAAATTATAACAGTGATGTGGAGCCAGTGGCCACTAGATGCTTTCAGGGCAGGGAAGGGAAGGGCAGTTGTAATACAGGGACTTTTTCAGGACTTGGGAGTTGTCCTGAGTGACGTTGTGGTGACGGATATAGGCCGTTTTACATCAGCATATACCATGCAGCATAACCATATGGTTAATTTTGGGGGAGAGTGTGGTCTACCATGTGAACTGTGGTCTATGCTTAGTGGCAAAGCCCCAGGATGTGTATATCCATTGCAGGTGATGTGCCACACTAATGAAAGATGTTTATGTGAGATGTCATAGGAGGTATGGGTGGTGGAGATCATGGGAATCCCTGTAATTTTTGTGTAACATTTATGTAACCTAAGCATCTTTTAAAATATATATGAAAAGAAAATTAACATTTATGTAAGCAAATGCACATATACGCATATATATGTATATATCATTTTACAAATATTGGTTTGTATTGTGAAAATTTTGATTTTCATCCACAATAAAACAAAACAAAACAAAACAAAAAAAACTATCCTAGGTTGTTTTTGTTTTTTTAAACTGTTATTCTAGAAACATATATAAAACCTACAAATCCCCCTTTTAACCACGAACAAATATTTAATTTAGTATGGTTAATTTTGTGAATAATGTTGTGCTGCCATCACCACTATCCATTACCAAAACTGTCCCATCATTCAAAATAGAAACTCTGTACAATTTAAACATCAACTTCTCATTTCATACTTACACCTCCATATCTCATATCCTATATTATAGTTTCTGACATGTTCAACTTGTTATTCTAATTATTTAATATCAATAAAATTATACAATATTTACCCTTTTGTGTCAGGCTTATTTCACTCAACGTGTGTCTTCAATGTTCATCCATGTTGATGCATGTCTCAGAACTTCATTCATTTTTTCAGCTGAATAATATTCCATTATATGTTTATACCACATTGTTTTTATCCATTCATCAGTTGGTGGACACTGGGTTGCTTCCATGTTTTGACAATTTTGAATAATACCACTAATGAACATCTGTGTGCAAATAGATGTTTGACCATCTGCTTTCAATTCTTTTGAGTATTGTATCAGTCTTCCACAGAGGTGCAGTTGCAAAGTACCAGAAATCTGTTGGCTTTTTAAAAGGGTATTTTTGGGGGCTAAAAGCTTACAGTCCCAAGACCATGGAAAGTCCAGCTCAAGGTACCATAGGAGGTACTTTCTCACCAAAGTCAGCTGCCAAATGGTGAAGAAAGATGGCGGACCATCCCTCCCAGGTTTCGACCTTCCCCTCTGGGCTTCGTCTTCCTCTTGAGGTTCCATGGGTCCTGCTTCTTCCTGATATCAGCTGCCGGCTGGCATAGGGTGTGTCTCTCAGGGCTTCCTCCATCAGTCTCAGGTCTCTTTCCAAAGTCATCTGTAAGCTATCAGACAAATGGGCCATCTCTCCCTGAGTATTTAGCTGTTTGAGCCTTCTCCTTTCTGTCACACAGCAGAATCAAAAACAACAAAGTTCTCTCCTCTGTGTGTTTCTTCTTAAATGAGTGTCCATTTATATATGACCCAGCAAGGGGTTGGAAATGCAACCTGAGTCATGACCACTGACATAGTCAAATCAAAAAAGCCCTAACTCATTTTTAACAGGTAATGTAATCAAAGACATCTCAGCTGAATTTAATGCTATCAAAGTGTATCATACCCAGAAGAATAGATTAGTTTACAAACATAATCTTTCTCTTTTGGGGATTCATAAAATAATCTCAAGCTGCCTCAAGTATATACCTAGAAGTAGATTTTTTGAGTAATATGGTAATTATATTCTTAACTCTTTGAAAAACCACCAAACTCTTCCAGAGCAGATGTACTATTTGCCATTCCCACCAAAAATGAGTGAGTGTTCCTATTCCTCTACAACCTCTAGAGTAATTTTCCAGGAATTTTAATTGGATGCTTTGTCTTTTTGTTGTTGAGTTGTAGGATTTATTTATATTTTTGGATATTACACCCAGTTCAGCTATGTGGTTCCCAAGTATTTTCTTTCAATCTATAGGTTGTCTTTTTTGCTTTCGTGATAAATTCCCTTTTTGCAAAAAACACTTCAGTGTTGATATGGTCTCATTTATCTATTTTTTTCTATTTTTCTTGTGCTTTAAATATGAAGTCTAGGAAATCATTGCTAACACAAAGTCCTAAAGATGCTACCCTCCATTTTCTTCTAGGAGTTTTATCTTTTGGCTTCTTTCAATTGAGGTCTTGGATCCATTTTTAGTTAATTTTTGCATATGGTATGAGGTAGGGGTCCACCTTCATTCTTTTGTACATGGATATCCAGGTTTCCTAGAAATATTTGTTGAAGAGACTACTCATTTCCCATTGAGTGTACCTTGTTAAACTTCTCAAAATTCAGTGTCCGTTGCATGTCTCTATGGAAGATGAAAGTGTTCATCTTGTTATAGTTTGTTATCTCAGTGGGTGGAGACCCACAAAATAAGCAAGAAAATATTAAACTTTCCCTGAGGATTCCTGCTATAATCTCAATTAGAGCACCAGGAATCTTTCGAGAACATAGGTAGCGCCTAATAAAAGAAAACAGACCAATATGTCAAGTCCTCAATATTATTGCATGTAACTATGAACACTTTCCTTCTTCAAAAATTGAAAATTAGTGGTTACCATCAGTTCTAAGGGGAGACTGAGTGAAGAATAGAATAGATGGAGCATAGGACATTGGGATTGTTCTGCATGATCTTGCAGTGATGGATACCGACCATTTTTAATTTTGTCATAGTTAAATTTAAACCATAATGTAAACCTTGACCATGGTTGGTAGCAATGCTTCAACATTTGTACATCAATTATAACAAGGTACCATGCACATATCAAATGTTTTTAATAGGGGAGAGGGAAAGAGGAGGAGAGGTTATATATATTTTCTATGTGACTTTTCTGTAAACTAAAGCTTCTTTTAAGATAAAATGAAAAAAAAAAAAAAAAGACCCTGAGGTAACATACAGAAGAAATTGTCACTGTATGTAAAAGATAACAGCTCTCACAGTGATGAAAGAAACATTGAAGAAAAAAAAAATTTTTATTGTACCCTCTTTCAAAAATTTTTTACTTTAACCTTCATTTTAATTTTTTATTCTTTTTCTGTTTCATTCTTGTGTTCTATTTCTTAATACTATTTTAATTTCTTATCATTTGCATTTTTTTTTTTAGCTTTATTTTTGGGAAGGTCACAATTGTGGCAGCAGAGAATCACTGGTGTGTGGTGTCAGTGATGGTGGCATGTGTGGGGAGGGCAGTGTTGCAAATGGGACTTGCTACTATGGCATGTGAATATCTTCAATGGCTCCTGGAGCATTGTTTCAGTGAGTGGAGACCCACACAATAACCAAAGAATACTGAATTCCCATCCTCGGAATTCCTGCTACATTCTTTAATAGAGCAACAAGAATCTCCTGAGGACATGGCAGTGCCTAGCAAAGCAGGACAGACCATTACACAAGGCCCTTGATATTGATGGTTGTTCTTATGAACGTTTTCTTGAGAAATTGAAAATTAGCATAATATTATATATTGCCTATGTGTTACCTCCTTAAAGCATCTTTGTTGCTCAAATTTGGCCTCTCTCTAAGCCAAACTGCATATATACACACTACCTTCCCCCCGGAGTGGGACATGACTGCCATCATGGCTAAGAGATTTCAAAGTGAGTCGGGAGGTCATTCCAGAGGTTACGCTATGCACATCACAGAAGGATCTTGTGACTACCACAGTAAACAGTGCCTCAAACAGTGGGGCTCCTGAGGTCTCTAGAGACATCTCAGCACTATAGACAGGTCAGACTGTCTTGGAATTTGGTACCCTGTCAGTGGGCTTTACTTTGGAATATATGTTTCCCAATGTAACAGAGAAAGGCTCATTTAAAATTTTCTTACACATGACTCTTCTGCCCCTTTTATTTAAACCTATACTTAGCAGTATACCCATTAAATATATGTACTAGCAACCTAAGTCTTCTGGCTATTCATATGCTGGTTGAGCCCTGAATCTCAGCAGAGTTGCAGCCAACACCTACTCTCCAGTTTATCCGACTTGCTCAAGACAACTAATAACATGATGATGATGAACAACGCCTATCCCAAAAAACAGAAAGTATCTACAACTGCAAGCATGACAGTTCCATCCATCTGTCCCATGGGCTCTAAGATCCCTCTCAATCAGAAACAGAGTGGGCATCACCATCCTAAAATCCTCAAGATTGAGGAATGTACAATCATAAGATAGGAATGCAACTAAGGACTTATAGAGACTTATTATTCTAACAATGGAACAACTTGTAATATTGATATAAAGGCAGTGGTGTAATATTGATATAAAGGCCAACCTCTGGTGGCCACCAGAGGTTCTAGGGGACGTGGAAGGAAGAATAGCTGTAACATGGGGTATTTTTTGGACATTGGAATTGTTCTGAATGACATTGCAATGATGGCCATTATACATTTTGTCAAAACCTTTTTTTAAAAAGCACAGTGCAAAGTGTAAACTGTAATGTAAACTATTGACCATGGTTTGTAGCAATGCTTCAATAAGTGCTCATCAATTGTAACAAATGTACCACACTAATCAAAGGTGCTTTAATGTGGGAAAGTATGGGAGGGGAAAAGGTGTATGGTAACACCCTATATTTTCAGTGTATCATTTATGTAATCTAAAGCTTCTTTAAAAATAGTAAAATAAAAACAATTGTAGAGGTTAAAAAAAAAGCTGTTTCTTTGATGGAAAGGAAGGGAGGGAGGGAGGGAGGAAGGAAGGAAGGGAGGGAGGGAGGAAGGAAGGAAGGAAGGAAGGAAGGAAGGAACCTCTGCCAATGCTAGGAAAGAAAAAAAGAGAGAAGACATATTACTATAATATTAGAAATGAAAGAAGGTTATCATTACTTATCCACAGATATTTAAAGGATAGTAAAAGAATGTTATCAAAGCTCTATGTCTTTGTGATGGTTAGGCTCATGTGCCAACTTGGTCACATAATGATGTCCAGTTGTTTTGTCAAACAAACACTGGCCAAATTATATTGTGAGGACATTT
Source organism: Tolypeutes matacus (assembly GCA_026826555.1). Lineage (NCBI taxonomy): Eukaryota > Metazoa > Chordata > Mammalia > Cingulata > Chlamyphoridae > Tolypeutes > Tolypeutes matacus. Next base: position 8,914,698 of record JAKSZT010053888.1, read on the forward strand.
TGTAGACATAAATCATCAGTGAGTTAATTGTGTCTATGGCTGATTACATCTGTAATCAACTGAGGAGATTGCCTTCAGCAATGAGAGATGTCTCATCCAATCAGTTGAAAGCCTTAAAAGAAGTGATTTTAGCAGTCAGAAGAGAGAATTCTCATATCTCCCAGACAGCCAGCTACTCTTGGGGAATTCATCAAGGACCTTCATTGGAGTTCCTGGCTTGCAGCCTGCCTTGTGGAATTTGGAACTTGTGTATCCCTATACTCAAGTGAGACAATTTTATAAAATCTCATAATGTTTACAGATATCTCCTGTTGGTTCTGTTTCCCTAGAGAAGTCCTGAAGTTGAAAATTTATATGAAATAGACTGTATTCTTGAGAGACAGAAATTACTAAAACTCACACAAGAAAAAATTGATAATTTGAATAATCCTTTATTTATTAAATAAATTGCATCAACAATTAATAACCTCCCCCGAAAGAAAGCACCAGGCCCAAATGGTTTCAATAATTTATTCTACCATATATATAAGGAAGAAATGAGACCAATTCTCTTCCAAGTGATACAACAAAACTTAAAGAGAAAGAAGAAATACCTTATTACAAAGAACTGTTAAATATACTCTGAAAAATAAATTTAAATTTCAAAAATTATAATTGTTGAGCAAATTCAAGAGCTGTTTGTGGGAGAGTTGTCAGCAGATTGGGGGAAATAGCAAAACAATTATCTCAAAACATGTTTTATAAAATTATGATAATATTGATATCAAAGTTTGTAAAGCTAGATGAAAATTAAATGTTATAAAAGTTAATACAATAATTTAAACATATATACATAAAGAGAATAATAATATAATGCTATTTCAAGACTACAGATTATATAGTCCAAAATATAAATATATTTTGAACTTTAAAATGATATTATGATAACTTAAATGAGTAGGTCAAGTGAGTTAATAAACAAACATGTCAATAGATACCAAAAAGTACTTGAGGGAGCAGATGTGGTTCAAGCAGTTGAGTGCCTGCTTCCCACATGGGAGGACTTAGGTTCAGTTCCTGGTGCCTTCTTAAAATCAAAAACAAAAAGACCAAACAACAAGCAAACAAACAAAAAACTTAGAGCAGCTAGTGTGGCTCAGGGGTTGAGCACTGGCTTCACACATATGAGGTCCTGGGTTCACTCCCTGGTCTCATTACTTAAAAAAAAAAAAAATAAGGGCTTGATAACATCCAGGTTCCACTCTTGATTTAAAAAGTCCTTTGAATAGGATTACATGGATATATTCTTAATATGTTAATAAATAATACATATGCTTATATGAAACCCAAGAATTCCAGTGCTATATTTTTTGATAATCTCTTCTAACTTTCTCACTAAATTTCAAGCAAGAAGATGAAGAATGAAGAATCCTACTATTTCCACTAGCATTTAGGATTGATTTTTCTGAATGAATTCTTGATTGCAAATGCGTCGTAGTTAATGATACTAGTAGTGCTCAGAAAGGATGGCAATCTCAAGGAAAACTAAATGGAAAGAGAGAAACCAATCAAATTTTGTCTTTTTTGTAGAGGTTTCAACCCTCCAACAAACTGCTGATTTGATTTCTACTTGGTATCTTGAATTTTCTCACATAGTGGAGTTAGTTGATTTTATTTATGGAGTTATACTATACCAAAAAGGGGAACTTTCTTTTGAAAATTGCAATAATACATTCTGCCAAAGCTCAGTTGTTCCATCTGTGAATAAATGAAACATTGCCAATGCAGAGTCCTGAGAAGTTAGAGAATTGGAGAATTTCCTTGCCGTCTGTTCCTGTAACTTCTTCTAGATGTCCCTTGGGAATGAGTGATATTGCCTGACAGATTACTGGAATTGGAGGAAATCCTCCAAATTAAAACTGAGTCATCATGACACCTAAACTGCCACTGAGAACAATCTTATTAGCAAGTGACCAGTGGGAAAAGACAGCTAGCTCTCCTTATCTCTCTCCCGATCCATGAGAAAATTTCAGAGAAAAATGAATCAGAAAACATCATTTGAATCCACATGACAACAGAATATTAAATAAAATATTTTTTTGCCTATTTGTACACCTCTGACTCACTGATGAAGGACTGAAAATTATAGAAATGATAAATAAGAAAATGAAAAATATTTTGTTCATGGTTAATATATGTTATAAATGCAGAGTATAAAATGAACATATGAGGTATTAATATTCAGGGAGAGATTATGATTTCACACAGGTCTCTGTTAACGTAAAGATCAGCAAGGATCCAGTCAACATGTATGATTATCAAACAAATGAGAGGTTCTTTTAAAATATATAGTGTCACTATACATATCATGATAAAGATGCCAGTCGACTCTACTGGCAAAATGTATCATTTTGCCTATAGGGTCTATCATGTGATGGTCTCTACTGACAAAATTTATAGAAAATCACCAGAAATAAATATACATTTCTGAAATCTTCAGAAGGAATGACAAAATGACCTTATAGCCAAAATACTGTATGGTAAGCAGCTCATTTATTTGAGGCTTGATGAACTCTTCAAGTTTATTATTTTTTAATAAGGATGAAAAATATTCCAAAAGAATTTAAATTGTTGAGTCTAAATTTAAAAGGAGGAAATTTGTGCATTTATAACCCATATACCAAGAGGCAGTGCAGCATTATGATTAAGAACATGGATTTTAATCAAATGTGGATCCAGACTGGATGATTTCAATATGGGGTTGAGTGTTATGAATTTGGAATTATTTTTACCTGCTACTAAATTAACTGCTACATCCCAGAAGAGACAGGAAGATCCAGATATCTCAAAATGTTTCTGGGTTAAAACTTATTAATAACAGACAGTTTGGAAGGAGGAAGATAAGGGGGGAAAAAACCCAGCATTTTTCTATGCTGGTGTTTAGAGCCAGCCATGTGGAGATATGCAAGGTTTAATAGCAGCTTCCCAGGGAGATTTTGAGAAACACCTGCTTTATTTTTACCACAATGATTATTGGTGTACATTTCCTGGAAACTCTTAGAATTACTGTAGCTTCCCACCAAAACCTTAAGAGCCAGTCTCACAGCTTTGTGTGGCTTCGTTCTCCTTCTGCTTCCCCAAATCCTCCTAACATTTTAAGGCTTTTAATCCCTGGATACATAGAATGGCTGTTTCTAAGATGAATCCTGATCAGCACAGCTCAGAAGAATGAGGTGGCCTAGATTTTTCTGACTCTTTTTAAGGAAGAAAATATGACCTTAGGACTTTAAATTCCAAGCTCAAAGCAAGTGTCGGAAGCCAGAGTTGCTGTGCCTGACCTAAAACAATCTTTTATTTTTTTATAGTCATAAATTCAGGCTATGAAAGCGATATTTCTTGTCCTGTCAGCAGCTGAATTGCATTGCAAATTTTATTCATAGTCTTGCTAATTTGTTTTTCTATTAATGACAATGAGCACGAAAGAGTAGGATTCTGATAAAATGTAATGGGGATATTTGGGAAGATTCCAGCAGTTCTTAGTACCTTGAACCCAGAAAATAACAAAACATTCATTTCTTGCTGAACATTCACTGTATGCATTCTTCTACCTGTCTGAGGAATTTAGACTCATATTGCTTAAGTATCTTTAAGTACATTCACTTGGGGTAGTTGACCCACCATCAATCATTGCTTTTATGTTTATAAATATACTTAAGCAGTACAGGACACAAAGAAATGAATAGAAAATTTGACACAAGAATAGGTACCAAATAAACACTTTAATTGCCAGATTGTATCAACTATATTGGTAGAAATTTGTTTAATATTTTCATTTAAGTAGTCCATTGTTTTGCTGAGAGGCCACACCTTCCTTGACCTGTAGGGCAAAGTCTTAACCCCCCTAGTACAGTGAAGTGAAGACAACATTCTCCTTAACCTTTTGCGTACAGGCCCAAACTCTCAGAGCAATGAGTTGGTGACCTGGCCTTCCCTAATCCACAGGGGATAGGCCACCCCTCTCAGACCTATGGGCTGTTGACCTTATCCTCCCTAATACTTGGGGGATGTACTCCACCCTCTCTGTCCCCTGGGGCAGCAAAATTCTCCCTGAACAGTGGATGGGAACATCCATGCTCTTCAACTGCTGGGGTAAAGTCACCCTCTCTATACACATGGGTAGGGTTCCTCTCTTGGCTCAAGATGTTTTGATTCCAGATCTCCACTTTCATGGTTTTCCTCTTCAAGCTGTTTCCTCTTCAATCTTTCCCTTCCATGTCCCTTTTATTCTGGGCTGACAGTGATTTTGTTCATACAGACCTCTCAAAGAGTTTGTTGGTTTAGCATGCAGGAAGCAGGGGTCCAAGCCATCAGACAGTAATCAAGTCTTTCCTAGATAACTGCATTTTCAATTCTGACTTACAAGTTCCAAGTTTAGTCAATTCCTCAAATGGAGCACTATCATCTGGGAGCTCGATCTCCAGAGACTTGGAAATTCCGGAATCTGTTTCTGTTTATTTTGTGCCCAACAGTTCAGACCTCAGCTTATCTCACTCACCTAGCATTTTACTATAAGCTGCAAGGGGAAGCCAAGCCACATTCTCTGCGTTTGTTTTGGAAAATTCTTCAGCTAAATGCCCAGACTCACCATTATCAAATTCTGCCTTCCAGGGAAGCAGCTGTGGCTCAATCAGTAGGGCTCCCGTTTACCATATGGGAGGCCCCGGGTTCGGTTCCCGGGGCCTCCTGGTGAAGGCAAGCCCGCCCGCATGGCGTGGTTAGCTGACCCAGCAAGCACAAGCAGCAAGGGGGGGATAAATGAATAAATAAAATCTTTAAAAAAAAAAAAAATTCTGCCTTCCATAAAACACCAGGAGTTAATCATGCTAAGTTCACTTTGACTTTAAAACATGGATCACCTTTCTTCCAGTTTCCAATAATAGTTTCATCATTTACTTCTAAGGCATCATAAAAAGTCTCTTCAGCATCCAGATTACTAACAGTCTCTTCAAAGCAATTTAGGACTTTTCCATCAAGTATCCCACAATTCTTCCAAAAAGTGCACCTTATCCTTTTATAAAACAATTCCAACACTTTGGTAATCTCAAAAGCACTACTCCACTCTGGGTATGAAATTCTGTATTAGTCAGCCAAATGAGTGCTGAGGCAAAATACAGAAATTGATTGTTTTTTATAAAGGTTATTTATTTGGGGTAGAAGCTTACAGTTACCAGGACATAAAGCATAAGTTACCTCCCTCACCAAAGTCTATTTCCACATGTTGGAGCAAGATGGCTGCCAACATCTGCAAGGGTTCAGGCTTCCCAGGTTCCTCTCTTCCCAGGGCTTGCCTCTTTCCAGACTCAGCTGCTCTGCTATCTCCACAAGGCCAGCTGTAGACTATCAGGCAAATGGCTCATCTCCCTTCCTGGTGCCTCTCCCATGTAAAATTGAACCTTCTCTCTGCTCCTCTGTGTGCTTACTTCCTGGGCTCCAGCATTAAAACTCTAAACACCCTTCTCTATACTGTGGTTTCCCTATGAGTCCCCACACACAAAGAGGGTGGGGACTCAATGTTTTACTGAAGTGGCCCAATCAAAGCTTCAGTCATTATTTAATCAAGTAAAAGTGAAACCTCTGAATCCAATATAATCTAATATGCTCAGAGGAACAAACTAGTTTACAAACATAATCCAGTATCTATTTTTGAAATTCATAAACAATATCAAACTGATACGGTGTAAATTATTTCCACATCAATTTACACATTCAACACAATCCAAATAAAATATCCAGGAGCTTGCTTTGCAGAAATGGAAAAGCCAATCATCCAACATATATGGAAAGGATAGGGGTCCCAAATAGCCAAAGCCATCTTGAAAAAGAAGGCTGACGTTGGATGGCTCACTCTTCCCGGAATGGCCACTGGAGGTTCTGAGGGCAGTGAAAGGGAAAAACAGGTATAATACAGGGACATTTTTGGTACTTGGAATTGTCCTGAATGACATTATAATGACAGATACAGGCCATTATATATATTGTCATAGCTTAAAAGTTGTGTAGGAGACGGTGTAAACTACAACGTAAATTGTAATTCATGCTTAGTGGCAATGCTCCAAAATGTGTTCAACACTAATGAGGGATGTTGTTAATATGGGAAAGCATGGGAGATGTGGGGAACAGGGTATATCGGAATCCTCTATATTTTTTATGTAAAATTTATGTAATTTAAAGTTTTTTAAAAATGAAAATTATATTTTAAAAAATCATAGTCCAAAAAAAAATCTGTTACCCATAGACATGAGGGTCTATTTCTGGTTTCTCAGCTCAATTCCAGTGGTCTTTATGTCTGTCCTTGAGCCGGCACAATGCGTGGCTTTGCAATAAGATTTTTTTCTTTAATTTTATTATTTTAAAGATACTTAAGATATATAAATGTTACATAAAAAATATAGGGGATTCCCACATACCCAATAGCTCCCCCTCTCTCCCTCTCCCTTATTACTAATATTTACATGTGTATAGTACATTTGTTACAACTAATATACAAATACTAAAGCATTGCTACTAACCATGGTCAATGGTTTACATTATGGTTTACATTTTGCACTGTACAACTTTAATAAAATTAAATGCTTGGTATCCATCACTGCAAGATCATGCAGAACAATTCCAATGTCCTATGCTCCATCTATTTTATTCTTCACTCCCTCTCCCCTCGGAACTGATGGTAACCACTAATTTTCAATTTTTGAAGAATAAAAGGGTTCATAATTACATGCAATAATATTAAGGACTTGACATATTCATCTGTTTTCTTTTATTTAGGCACTACCTATGTTCTCAAAAGATTCCTGGTGTTCTAACTGAGATTATAGTAGGAATCCCCAGGGAGAGTTTAATATTTTCTTGCTTATTTTGTGGGTCTCCACCCACCGAGATAACACACTATGACAAGATTAACACTTTGATTTTCCATAGAGGCATGCTATGGACAACTGAATTTTGTCAAGTTTACCAAGTACACTCAGTGGGGAATGAGTAGTCTCTTCAATAAATGTTGCTGGAAAAACCATGTACAAAAGAATGAAGGTGGACCCCTACCTCATACAATATGCAAAACATGCAAAAATTAACTAAAAATGGATCCAAGACCTCAATGAAAGAACCAAAAAGATAAAACTCCTAGAAGAAAATGGAGGGTAGCATCTCTAGGACTTTGTGTTAGCAATGGTTTCCTAGAATTCATATTTGAAACATGAATACGAATAGAAAAAAAATAGATAAATGAGACCGCATCAACATTGAAACGCTTTTTGCAAAAAGGGAGTTTATCACGAAAGCCAAAAAGAAAATCTATGAAATGAAAGAAAATATTTGGGAACCACATAGCTGAACTGGGTTTAATATCCAAAAATATAAATAAATCCTACAACTCAACAACAAAAAGACAAAGCATCCAATTAAAATTACTGGAAAATTACTAGAGAGGTTGTAGAAGAATAGGAACACTCACAAATTTTTGGTGGGAATGTTAAATGGTGCATCTGCTCTGGAAGAGTTTGGTAGTTCTTCAAAACATTAAGAATATAATTACCATATGACTCACAAATTCTACTTCCAGGTATATACTTGTGGCAGTTTGAGATTATTTTATGAATCCCCAAAAAAGAAAGATTATGTTTGTAAACTAATCTATTCCTCTGGGTATGATACTCTTTGATTGCATTAAATTCAGCTAAGACATCTTTGATTATGTTACCTGTTAAGATTGAGTTAGGGCTTTTTCGATTTGAGTATGTCAGTGGTCATGTCTCAGGTTGTTTCCCCAACCACTTACTGGGTCTTATATAAATGGACACTCACTCAAGAAGACACACACAGATGAGAGAACTTTTTGTTGGAGAAAGGAGAAGGCCAAAACAGCTAAATCCTCAGGGAGAAATGGGCCGTTTCTCTGATAGCTTAGGAAGAGAGCTGAGACTGATGGAGGAAGCCCTGAGAGGCAAGCCCTATGCCAGCCTGCAGCTGAAATTGGAAAGAAGCAGGGCCCACAGAACCTCAAGAGGAAGGTGAAACCCAGAGGGGAAGGCTGAAACCCAGCCCAGATGGTGCACCATCTTGCTTCAACATGTGGCAGCTGACTTTGGTGAGAAAGTATCTCCTTTGGTACCTTGTGTTGGAGTTTCTATGGCCTTGGGACTGTAAGTTTTTACCCCGAATAAATACCCTTTTTAAAAGCCAACAGAGAAAACAACCAGTAAGATGGCGGCAGAGTAAGGAGCTCCTAGAATCAGCTCCTGCTACACGGCAGTTAGTAATCACCTAGAGCTATCCAAAGCACTTGTTGGGGGCTCCAGGAGACCAGAAGTGCATCCTGCAACATCCTTGAAAGAATAGAAGAGGAGACTGCCCATCTGCAAAGAATATTCATAAGTAGAGCACTCCATGGCACGGAGGCTGGTACCCACCCTCCACGGGAGGCACAAGCTGCCTCGGGAGCTGTTCTACAACTGGAATTGGAAGCTCCACTTCCCAAAAATGGGGGAAGAATAGACAAATGGGCACAACTTCAGCTACTAATTAGTAAATTGAGCGAGCTAAAGTTTAATCCTAAGAACAGCTAAAATTTGAACTTGTCCAAGTCAGAAAGAGGTCAGTAGCCACCATCTTAACTCTGTGCCTGATACAAAGGGAAGCAGGGCTGACTGTAAATTACCTTGCTGTTAGGAACCGGCTTCTTTTCATCTACATCAGATTGTAGTCCTAGCCTAAACCCCAGGCCCACCTTGGGCAGGGATGAAATTGGTGGGCCCTGCACCAGCCTATCCAGATAACTTCAGGCACATTAGGCTGACACAGACTGAATAATCAGAAGTCTACTGGGACAACTGCGGTCATCTTGGACCTGCATTGCATAGATTGCTGCCTACACCTGCAGCTCCATCCCTGCCCCAGGCAGGGGAGAAAGGGGCCTGAAGCTTCATCAGCCTCTCTGGGCAACTACAATCTGGCCTGCATGAGTTGGATTTTTCCACACAGGTGTGGCTCTGTCCCTATCCCTGGCAAAGGAGAAAGTTGGGAAAACCTTCACTGGTCCTTGGGGCAATGAGGGCAGCTTGAGCCTCCACAGCTTATACACCAACTACATTCTTGGCCCCTATGACACAACCAGCAAAGGAGAAGGGCAGGAAGCCCTAAACTAAAGAGAAAAGTTGCACCAAGAATAAATACTCTAGTAAGCAAGATGCCAAGACACCAACAAAAACCTACAATCCACACCAAGAAACAAAGAAGATATGGCCCAGTTAAAGAAACAAGATAAGCCTCTAGGTGATATAAAGGAGTTGAGACAATTAATCATTGATGTTCAAACAAATCTCCTAAATAAATTCAATGAGATGGCTAAAGAAATTAAGGATATTAAGAAAACATTGGACGAGCACAAAGAAGAATTTGAAAGCATACATAGAAAAATAGCAGATCTTATAGGAATGAAAGGTGCAATGAATGAAATTAAAAATATACTGGAATCATATAATAGCAGATTTGAGGAGGCAGAAGAAAGGTTTGGTGAGCTTAAAGAAATAGCCTCTGAAAGTGAACATACAAAAGAACGGATGAAGAAAAGATTGGAAAAACTTGAACAAGGTCTCAGGGAGCTAAACAACAGCAAGAGACATGCAAACATATGTGTCATGGGTGTCCCAGAAGGAGAAAAGAAGGGAAAGGGACAGAAGGAATATTTGAAGAAATACTGGTATAAAATTTCCCAACCCTATTGAAGGACATAGATATCCATGTACAAGAAACACAACATACTCACATCCAAAAAAATCTGAATAGACCAACTTTGAGACACATACTAATCAGAATGTCAAATGCGAAAGACAAAATTCTGAGAGCAGCAAGAGAAAAGCCATGCATAACATATAAGAGATACCAAATAAAATTAAATGCTGATTTCTCATGAGAAACCACGGAGGCAAAAAGTCTGTGGTATGATATATTTAAGATACTGCATGAAGAAAACTTGCAGCTAAGAATCTTGGTATCTGTCAAGATTGTCTTTCAAAAATGAGGGCGAGTTTAGAATATTCACAGATAAACAGAAACTGAGAGAATTACCCAAGAGACCGGCTTTGCAGGAAATACTAAAGGATGTGCTACAGCCTGGAAAAAAAAAGACAGGAGACAGAGGCCTGGAAGAGAGTCTAAAAATGGAGATTATGTCAATAAAAGTAATTAAAAGAGTCAAAAGGGTGGTGAAAATAAAATATAACAGCTAAAACCTAAATATTCTGGAATAAACTTAACCAATGATGTAAAGCACTTGTATTCAGAAAACTACAACTCATTGTTAAAAGAAATTTTTTAAAAAGACCTAAATAATTGGAAGAACATTCCATGCTCACAGATTGGAAGACTAAATATCATTAAGATGTCGGTTCTACTCTAATTGACATACAGATTCAATACAATCCTGATAAAAAAAAATTCCACCAGCATTTGTTTTAAACAAATGGAAAACAGGATTATCAAGTTTATTTGGAAGGGTAAGGGGTCCTGAATAGCCAGAAACATCTTTAAAAGGAAGAGTAAAGTAGGGGACTCTCATTTCCAGACTTAAAGTCATATTACATAGCTACAGTGGTAAAAACAGCATGATACTGGCATAAAGACGGACAAGTAGATTAATGGAACTGAAATAATGGTTCAGAGACAGACCCTCACATCTACGGTCAAGTGATTTTTGACTAGCTTGTCAAACCCATCCAGCTCAGGCAGAACAGTCCATTCAACAAATGGTGCTGAGAAAACTGGATATCCATAGCAAAAAGAAGGAAAAAGATCCCCTATCTCACACCTTATACAAAAATTAACTCAAAATGAATCAAAAACCTAAATTTAAATCTTCTAGAAAAAAATGTAGGAAAATATCTTCAAGACCTGGTGCTAAGTGGTGGATTCTTAAAGGAGATAAGAGGAGGACTGAGAGGGACTACTGATATTTAATGTATGTAGAAGTTGTATAAGCTGTACTGTAAAAGTGTGGAAATGTACAGTGTTGATGGTAACACATTACAGTGAGTAACAGCTGGTTTATAAGTGGGGATGTGGCTGAAAATGGTAGTCTAGGGATATAAATGCCAATTGACAGAAAGCTAGAGAATAATCTAGGGACTGAATAGCACAGTAAACTCAGAGCTGGAAGAGAATTGTGGTTGATGGTACAGATGCAAGAGTGTCCTTTGTGAGCTAGAGCAGATGTACATCACTATTGCAGGGTGGTGGGGATGTGGAGAAGCATGGGAAAAGTACAACTGGACTTATGGACGGTCGTTAATAGTAATAATGTAATATTCTTGCATCTATGCCAAAGATGTAATGTGTTGATAAAGGGGGAGTGTGAAAAATGTGTGTCAAATGTACACTATGGACCTGGTAATAATCAGATGATATTATCTCATAATCTGTAACAAATGTTCCACCATGATGCAGTGTGTTGATAGAGGGGTGTTGTTTGGGAATTGTGCACATGTGCATGATTGTTTTGTTTAGTTTACAACTTCTGTTATAAAAATATATTTAAAAAATAATAATAGGATGTGTTGGGGCAAATATACACCAAATGTAAGATAAACATTATAACTAGTAGTAAGATTTTGACAATATTGTTTCATAATTTGTAAAAACTGTCCCATGACAATGCAAGGTATTGGTGGAGGGTTGATGTCTGGGACTCCTGTATGATGTTATGAATGTTTGCTTTGTAAGTTCACAACTTTTACTATAAAATCATTGTTTATATATGTTCATGTATAAAAGATATAAAAATAATAATAATAGGGTAGGTTGGGGGAAATACTTTGGTTAGTAGTAATATTTTGAGGATGCGCTTTAGTCATTTTTAAAAAATGTTTAACAGCAATGCAAGGTATTGGTGGTTGGGTGAGGTATGAGAACCCTGTATGATGTTATGTATGTTTGTTTTGTAAGTTCACAACTATTGCTATACACTTATTGTTTATGTATGTTCATGTATGACTGATAGACTTCGGTAATTTTTTTAAAAAGCCAACAAAATTCTAGTAATTTGCACTGGCACCCCTGTGGAAGACTGATACAATACTCAAAAGAATTGAAAGCAGGTGGTCAAACATCTATTTGCACACAGATGTTCATTAGTGGTATTATTCAAAATTGTCAAAATATGGAAGCAACTCAGTGTCCACCAACTGATGAATAGATAAAAACAATGTGGTATAAACATATGAAATATTATTCAGCTGAAAAAAGGAATGAAGTTCTGAGACATGCAGCAACACGGATGAGCATTGAAGATACAAAGTGAAATAAGCCAGACACAAAAGGGTAAATATTGTATAATTTTACTGATATTAAATAATTAGAATAAGCAAATTCAAAGTATCAGAAACTATAATACAGGGTATGAGATATGGAGGCGTAGGTATGAAATGGGGAGTTGATTCCTAAATTGTATAGAGTTTCTATTTTGGATAATGGGAAAGTTTGGGTAATGGATAGCAGTGATGGCAGCACAACATTATGAACAAAATTAACCATACTAAATTAAATATTTGTTTGTGGTTAAAAGGGGGATTTGTAGGTTTTATATATGTTTCTAGAATAACAATTTTTAAAACCAAAAACAACCTAGGATTGTATGACATAGAGAGGGAGTCATAATATACACCAAGGACTATCGTTGAGAGTATGATTATAATAATATTGTTTTATCAGTTTTAGCAAGTGCACCACACTAATACAAAGTGTTAATAATGAGGGTGTGGGGAACTCTATTTTCTGCATGATTTTTCTGTAAATGTACTTCTCTAATAAAAAATGGGGTGAAAGAAGAAGCACAATAGCAGGTATAGCAAATTCTCTAACTCTCTTGGTAAGTAATTGAATTTGGCCTTGCCTTTAAAATGTCTGCTGTGCTATAGAGTTCCTTGATTTGTATAATCCATTCAAAGTGTACACTTCGTGGATCTCATATTGATCACAGAGTTGTACTGTCATCATCTCAGTCAATTTTAGAATGTTTTTATTACTCCTAAAGGAAAAATCCCATACCCCCTTTATACACCCCTTCATTTTTCCTTAAAACTGATAGAATATCTTCTTTGCCATTGCTTCAAAAATATTACAATATTACAGTTAACTATCATCCATAAGTTACATTAGTTGTAATTTCCCATGTAGTAGCATATTCTTAGCACTTTGCAAAAGAACATCCGCATACTATTAACCACAATCTTCATGCACTACTGAAATCACTACGTTACACATTCCTTACATTATTCACTAGCTTCCTTTCAATGGAAATATTACTTCCACAGACTACCCCTTTCAGCCACAATCACACTTATATATCAGCAGTGTTAGTTATGTTCACTATAATGTGTTACCACCAACTCTATTCTTTTCCACACATTTACAGCAAACCTTATTAAAGACTCTACATACATTAAGCATTAGCTCCCATTGTGGTTAACAGAACAAATATGAAAACCTTCTCTCATGACCTATAACAAGTATATAATACTAATAAGGGGTGTTACTAACCGGGTGAGTTGGGGGAAAATACACTAAATGTAAGATAGGCTATAATTAGTAGTACTATTTTGTTGATGTTCTTTCAGAGTTTGTATCAAATGTTTCACAACAATGTAAAGTGTTGTTCGTGGCATAATGCATGGGAGCCTGTATGATGATATGCATGCTTGTTTTGTTTTGTAAGTTCACAACTTTTACTATACACTTATTGTTTATGAATGTTCATGTATGAGTGATAAACTTCATTAAAAGTGTTTTTAAAAAGTCTTCTGTAAATAAACATAATTTCTTGGAATTCTAATGCTGATTGAATTTATTCCTTTAAACAAACTGTCTGAATGGACACCTTATTTGATCTTTATTTGTGGCTAGCCCCAAATGTATCAGTAGCTGGCTTACTAAGAAACATCAAACAATCAGTGTATAGGAGCACACTTGTCGAGAGGTTGGCTTTGGAGCAGAATGGCTGGGCTCTGAATCAGGCAAGTTATAAATAAAGGAAACGTTCGCTGAGGTGCTGCAAGCTGAGCCTGGTGAGCAGGAAAGCACAATTTTGGGAAGGCAGCCAGGCACCAGTGGCCTCAGGAGAAGGCCTCTGCAAGGGTGCAGTTGAACCCACTGGGAGTGGACACCCTGTGGGCCTCACCTGCCAGCCAAGTGCCAAAGAAGCAAAAGCACTTTGCAACCTGGAAGAGAAGCATTCTCCTTGAGCAGTGTCCCTTCAACGCCTTCTACCAAAAAAGTAAAATCTCACTGAATATTTGGGTATTCGTGGGTTTCCATTTTTAATTCCACCAATTTTTGACTTCTATATTTTGTATCTAACTAATTGCATATATTTATAATTGTTATTCTCGTACTAGTGAACTAGATCATTTTGAACTATTTTTTATCATTAGAAATATTTTTACCTCAAAATATATTTTCTGTTAATATTAGCTGCAGTAGACCAGCTTTCTTTTGGTTAATTTTTGGTTTTGATTGTTATTTATTTATTTATTTAGAGAACTTATGAGTTAACAAAACGAACAACCTTGCAGGGTGTCTGCTGTTAAAGTGAGGGCATTGATTGGAAAGGTGTAGAATCCTGAGGAATGGGATGGAGAAACATGGGTTGATGATGATAGTAGTGGGGATATTGAAACCCTAAATTCTGCTAAGACTTTGCCAGAAAGACTTGTAGTGGTCTGACCTCAAGAGACATCTACCCAACCTGCTCCCCATCTTGAGGAAAAAGGCACTCAACCTTGAGGCTTTCCTGAGGAAATGGCCACCTGACTTCCAGCCTTCCATAAGGAAACTATTACCCAAACTTCAGTCTCTCCCAAGGAGTCATGACCTCCTCCTTGCTCTGAGGAAACCATCACCCAATCTCCCTCTGCCTTGAGGAGACTGCCATCCAACCCCAGCATGAAGCTGTTAATCCTATCTCACAAGATGAAGCTGCAATGGAATGCCCTGATTTAGTTGGCTTGCAAGACATTTCTAATGCTTCTCATTATTCACCCTCAGTACCCCTCCTTTCTCCAAGTCCTATAACTAAAGTGACAACAAGCTCCCAAAAGTGAAGTACAATGTGTAACCCATGAGGAAGTATGATATACTCCAAAAGAATTGCATGAATTTTCCAATTTTTATAGACAGAACTCAAGGGAATATATGTGGGAATAGATATTAAGTAAGTGTGATAATAGTGGAAGAATTATATCAGATTGAATTTATTGATATGGGACCACTAAGCAGAGATTCTGGATTCAATGTTGTAGCTCAAGTGCTTAGAAAGGGCTCTAAACGTTTGTTCAGGTGGCTGGCTGAAACATGGACCAAAGGATGACTGATGCTGCCTGAGGTCAAAAATGCCAGAACTGCCCTGGTATACTGTAGATGAGGGGATCCAAAGGCTTAGAGAGATTAGAACATTAGTTTTGTTTCGCTAGAGATTACTGACTAATCCACTGTCCTCCGTAGAGCTTGCACCATTTTACATTCCTACCAGCTGTGAAGGAGTATTCCCATTCCTCCACATACTCTCAAGCACTTGTACTTTTCTGCCTTTTTAATAATGACCATTCTGTAAGGTATGAAATGAAATTTCATTATTGTTTTGATCTTCATTTTCCTAATAGCTATTGATGTTGAGCATCTTTTCACGTGCTTTGTGGCCATTTGTATTTCTTCTTAGGAAAAATCTCTGTTGAATTCTTTTGCCCATTTTCTAATTGGTTGTTTGTCTTTTTATCATTGTTTTGTATAATCTCATAACACAATATGGAGATCAAATCTTTATGGGATATGTAGTTTCTGAAAATTTTCTCCCAATGAGTAGGCTGCTTGTACTAGTCAGCCAAAGGGGTGCTGATGAAAAATACCAGACATCTGTTGGTTTTTGTAAAAGGTATTTATGTTGGGTAGAAGCTTACAGTTATCAGGTCATAAAGCATAAGTTAATTCCCTCACCAAATTCTATTGCCACGTGCTGGAGCAAGATGGCTACCAACATCTGCCAGGTTTCAGGCTTCCTGGGTTCCTCTCTTCCCAGGACTCATTTCTCTCTGGGCTCAGCACAAGGCCAACTGTAGACTATGAGGCTCCCTAGGCTTTGCCTCTCTCCACAAGGCCAACTATAGACTATCAGGCAACCAGCTCTGTCTTTCCCTGGTGCTCAATTCTCTCTGGGCTCAGCTGCTCTGCTCCTCTGTGTGTTTACTGCCCAGACTCTGGCTCAAAACTCCAGGATCAAAAACTCCAACATCAAAACTCCAATGAACTCCTCTACTCTGCCGTGCAGTTTTATCTGTGAGTCCCCACCCACCAAGGGGGCGGGGACTCAAAGTCCTACTGATGTGGCCCAATCAAAGCCGTAATCATAATTTAACCATGCCCAGGTACAGACCAGTTTACAAACATAATCCAATATCTATTTTTGGAATTCATAAACCATATCAAACTGCTACACTGCCTTTTCACCTTCTTGACAGTCACTTGAAGCACGAAAGTATTTAATTTTGAGGAGGTCCCATTTATCTATTTTTCCTTTTGTTGCTCATACTTTCGGTTTAAGATTTAAGAAACCACAACCTACCCCAAGATCTTGAAGATGTTCTCCTACATTTTTTTCTGGGAGTTTTTTGGTTCTATCTTTTATATTTAGGTCTCTGATTCATTTTAAATTAATTTTTGTATAAGGTGTGAGATAGGGTCCTCTTTCTTTCTTTGGTATAGGAATATCCAGTTCTCCCAGCCATTTGTTGAATAGAATGATCTGACCTCATTGGGTGGGTAGGAGATAGCCTTGTCAAAAACCACTTGACTGTAGAAGTGAGGGTCTATTTTTGAATTCTCAATTTGGTTCCATTAGTTAATATGTCTATCTTTATGCCACTACCATGCTGTTTTTACCTCTACATCTATGTGATATGCCTTAAAGTTAGGATGTGAGAGTTCTCCAACTTTGTTCTTCTTTTTTAAGATATTTTTTACTATTTGGGGTCCCTTTCCCTTCTAAATAAATTTGTTGATTGGTTTTCCCATTTCTGTAAAAAAAAAAAAAAGGCAGTTGGAATTTTTATAAGGATTGGATTGAATCTGTAAATCAGATTAGATAGAACTGACATCTTAACATATTTAGTCTTCCAATCCATAAACCTAGAATGTCCTTCCATTTATTCAGGTCGTCTTTGGTTTCTGTTAGTATTTTGTAGATTTCTGAATACAGGTCCTTTATGTCCTTTATTAAGTTTATTCTAAAATATTTGATTCATTTATGGCTATTTTATATGGAATTTGTTTTTCTCAAATTTGCAGATTTGAGGATAAATCTTGCATCCTGTCAGAACGATGAACTTGTTTATTAGTTCCAGTAGCTTTGTTGTGGGGTTTTTTTTGTTATTTTTTGCATGGTATTTTTTCATGTTTTTTACTTTAATCAATTTACTTTTTCAGCAATTAACATATTACCTGAAAAGAATCTAAAATTATTTAGAAGATTTAAACAAGAATTTTGTTTTTCAAGCACCAACGGATTTTTTTTTAAAAAAAAACAATATCTTAAAATAATTATTAACAATATCTAAATATCACAACCACAGGAAGGTTAGATTCTCTTCAAAATATGAGTAAATGGAAATAAATAACAAAGAGCAAACTAAAATTCCCCACGTTTAGAAATTAAAATATATTATCATAAATATCACATAGTTCAGATATGAAATAAAAAAGGAATTTAGATATGTTAGAATTCATTTTTAAATACTATATATAAAAATATGTTGCTTGCAGCAAAAAAAAGAGTTGAAAGAAAATTTATAACCTATAATGCATGATTTAGATATAAAGAAGAAAAACTAGCAATCAGTGATCTAAATAACCATCACAAGAATTTTCCAAAATTGATAGAAAAATAAGTCAAAGGATTTAAATATAAGGAAAAAGAAAAATCAAATTAGTGAAATAAGAAACAAGCATAAACAGAGAGGATGAATGGAAGCAAAGATAGATTATTTAAAAAGAGTAATAAAATTGTTAAGGGTATGTTAAGACTGGTCAAGGAAAACAAAGAGAGAGGCTATAAAGGTCAACATGAGAAATGAAAATAAAATATGTCCTAGCAATCTAACATTTGGCTATAAATGAAAATTATGTTATATGAAAATAGGATTCATGATCATTCCAGGTCTTATTTTCGATGTAAGCCTAACATAAAATGTGCAGACATATGCAAATACCATGAAAAATTATTAGAATTGTTTTCAAACTGCAGAACACTTTCAATCTCCTACTTATTGTGATCTTTAAAACTTTCAGAAAGTTTTCCAACCAATAGGAATACTTCCTCAATCTTGCAATTATTTTTTAAAAAAATAGAAAATTACACATTCAATCAAGAGTGTCCACATAGCATTATTCTCATTTCCGTCCCTTCTCTACTTATGTGTTCCTAATGAATGACTAAAATCTCTTTTTTCTCTTACATTTTTAAATTGAAATATACTTCACATACCAGAATATTCATACTTTTAGCATATACAATTCTGTGGTTTATAATAAATTTACAAACTTGTACAACTAGTGCCATTGCCTAATTTCAAATGTATAAATTTTTGGCAGTTTAACAGACTGCTTCCCCAAGGGGACCTGGCCTTCTCCTCATTCAAGGGGCTCTGGGTCTGTAAACTGTCTCAAGTCTGAGAATTGATTAAGAGGCCTGATTCTCTGCATCTGTAATTTGAGTTTGGGTTTTGTTCACTTGACCTAGAACTCTTCTGCTTATACAGATCCAGAAGAAATTTAGTAGACTGACCATGTATTTCACTTCTAGGTACCCCATGATCTATTAGCCAACGCCATAACTCCATGCGAACCAGACTATTTTGAGAGCAGCTTTGAATCTGCCTTTCATTGCAGTAGCCACGCCCACCTTGTCTTTGGTGATTAACTGCTGATACTTGACCTTTACCAGCCCCAGCTCCAATCATCTCCATAATGTTTCACAATTCTAATTCCATTACAGCCCTCCCTACAGTAATACCTGGACTGCAGAGAAAAGCAACCACAGAGCTCTTCAGAGAAGATGGAGTTAGTCTTACAAATTTATTCCTCACAGTCCTGGTTAAAGGTGTGTCCTCTGGACATTCCTGGAGTGGGTGGGCAGGTCTCAAATGGTAAATCCTTTCTAGCATTCCAATCTCTCTCAGCTTTTGAATCCCCTTGTCTACTGTATACAAGGGCAAATTGGGCATCTCAATCTCAGACATGCTAGGCCAACTTTTGTCCATGCTTCAATCAGCCACCCGAACAAACTGTTAGAGCCCTTTCTAGCCCCTCGAGCTACAGCACTGGATCCAGAATTTCTGCTTAGTGGGCTCATGTCAATAAATTCAGTGTGATACAACTTTATATTCCTTTCACCATTATCCCATACCCTTAGTATCCATTCCCACACATATCCTCCTGATTTCTGTCTATATAAGTTGGAAAACTCATGCAGTTCTTTCAGAGTATAGTATACTTCCTTATGGGAAGAGAAAAACAGCTCTCACTGGGATGCAGGGACTGACAATTACAGGCAGAAAGTTTATTGGGAAACTCTCCCAATGGAGCGGGTCTGAAGAATAGACTTCAGCCCCCTTTCCCCAGCTCCCGCCAGCATGGCATGGGTCTGAAGAGAGACTTTAGCCCACCTCCAGAGGGTGGTGGATATGGCTTTATATAGTAAATCAATAGACTGGGAAACTGAGTACAGCCTGGGGCCAAATGGCCAGGAAGGAGTGGGCTAAGAGGTATTGGAATGTGGGAGGGGTTGGTGGTGTTTGGGCCCAGAGTGGTCAATGGCCCTTATCTGCTCCACTTTGTTTATTCTTGGGAGGGGATGGCCTGTGATGGCTTCCTCAATTGGTCAGGTGGGTTATGGGTGGACGCTGCCTTTCTTCAACCTCTGCCACAGGGGCATTGATTCACAGTCCTATGACCTGTAAATCATTGTAAATGTCATAAGGGGGAAACTCTAACAGTCACACTTTGTATTTCACCTTTGGGGGCTTGTTGTGATTTTAGTCTAGTAATAGAAGAGGGGTGGTGGGGATGGGTAAGGAGAAGGGTTAGAAATGTCTTGGAAGCAACAACACCAGGGCATTCCTTTGCATTTTCTTCTGGTGAGATAGGATTAATCTCTTCAGGTACTGGTTGAAAGGCAGATTCCTCATGACAGGGTGAAGTTTGGGCAGTGCAAATTGGAGACAGGTTGGTACCTGCTCAGGGCTGGGGAAATGGTCCAGAATCTTTGGGGCAAGCCAGAGGCTGGGCAGTACATGCTGGAGTTTGGTTGGTGCCTGCCTCAGGGCTTGGAGGCAAGCCAGAGGCTAGGCAGTGCAGGCTTCACTTTGGCTAGTACTCATCTCAGGGCAGGAAGGAGGTCTGGACTCCATGGGGCAGGCTGGAGACTGAGTGATACAAAGTTGACAAAGTGTGGTCTCCACAGGGCAGGCCATTGCAGGTTTATCTGGTAAAGTCTCAGCAGAATTTAGGGTTCCAATGTCCTCATCAATATTATCATCATTCCATATGTCTCCATCCCAATCCTCTGCATTCCACTCCTTTCCAATCAATACCTTCATGTTAACTGCAGATACTCTGTGGGGCTGAGATTTTAGTTTCCTTGGTAACTCTGCTACTCATACAATGAGAGTCTGAGTTTCATTCTCAGGTATCTCAAGCCTGTGGCTGCAAGACAAGATTTTCTTTCAGACCACACATAGAAATTTTCACCTCATTCATGTGGTGATTCAGTTTCAAATTTGAAGTCTTTAGCTCATCTCCTTCTCTTGTAACTGTACCCAGAATATCTGGGAGGAGCCAGCCAACATCATTATACTTTTTGACTCCACAAAACTCTGTTAGAGTGCTGAAAACACTCTCACCCAGATCCTTGCCTCTTATAAGCATGGAATTAGGGGGAACTAGTGATGACATTTTACATATCTCCATTGCCATCTCACGCCATGGACTGTTAGTGGCCTCCTCGTTATTGGAAATGGAGTCATTAGTACCCTTGAGTCCAATTAGAGTAGAGAGCCAATTGCAAAACTCCCAGAATCACCTCAGACATCCCATGTTTAAGATTCTGTTCCTCAGGAATCACTGCTGGTACCAAGCTGTATTAGTCAGTGTTCTTTTGGGAAACAGAATCAACAGGAGATATCTGTAAATAGTATGAGATTTATAATATTCTCTCATGTGACCGTGGGAATGCACAAATCCAGCTTCTGCAGAAAGGCTGCAAACCAGGAGCTCCAATGAAAGCCTAATGAAGGTCTTTGATGAATTTCCAGGAGATGCTGGCTGTCCAAAGATGAGCTAGGACATTCTCTCTGAATGTGGAAATCACTTCCCCTTTTAAGGCATCCAACTGATTAGATAAAACATCACTCATTGCTGACAGCAATATCCAAGGTTGATCATAGATGTAATCAGCCATCTATGCAGTAAATTCACTGATGATTAAAGCCCATAAATATCTTTATATTACAATTAGCCCAGTGCTTGCTTGACTAAAAACTGGGCCCAATTATTAGCCTAACCATCACAGTCCACCCCTTGTCAACTTAGCAACCATACACATGCAATCTTTATAGCAGCACCATGTTATTTTCACCTCTGTCACTAAGTAATATGCCTTAAAGTCAGGATGCGAGGTTTCTCCAACTTTGTTCTTTTTAAAGACATTTTTGACTAGTTGGAGTCCCTTTCCCTTCCAAGTAAATTTGATATTTGGTTTATCCATTTTTGTGGGGAAAAAAAAAAAAAGCTGTTGTAATTTTTGTAAGGATTGTGTTAAATCTGTAAATCAGTTTAGGTAAAATTGGCATCTTAACATACTTAGTCTTCCAATCTATGAATGCAGAATGTCTTTCCATTTATTTAGCTCTTCTTTGTTTTCTGTTAGCAATGTTTTGTAGTTTTTTTTGAATACACATCCTTTATGCCCTTGGTTAAGTTTATTCTTAAATATTTTATTCTTTTAGTGGCCATTGTAAATGGAATTTTTTTTCTGACACCCTCCTCAGATTGCTCATTAGTAGTGTATAAAGTGCTACTGAATTTTGAATATTAATCTTGTACCCTTTTGCTGAATTTGTCTATTAGTTCTAGTAGCTTTTATTTTGTTGTTACTTTTTGCATGGTATTTTTTCATGTTTTTTACTTTAAGCAATTTACATTTTCAACAATTAATATATTAAGCTGAGAAAATCTAATGTTAAATAGATCATTTGAACAAGAAATTTGTTTTTCAAACATCAATGGATTTTTAAAAATAGCAATATATGGAATTTAAAATAATTATTAACAATATCAAAATGTCACTACCACCACAGGCAGGTTAGATTCTGTTCAAAATATGATTAAATGGAAATTAATAACAATGAGCAAACTAAAATTCCCCACAGGTTTGGAAATTAAAATATATTATTATAAATATCACATAGTTCAGATATGAAATAAAAAAAGAAATTTAGATAATATGTTGGAATTCATTTTTAAATATTATATATCAAGATGTGCTGGTTGCAGAAAAAAAACAAAGAGTTGAAGGGAAATCATGCGTAACTTATAACGCATGATTTAGATATAAAGAAGAAAAGCTGGCAATCACAAGAATTTTCCAAAATTGATAGAAAACTAAACTCAAAGGAGATAAATATAAGGTAAAAGAAAATCAAATTAGTGAACTAGAAAACAAGTATAAACAGAGATGATGAATGGAAGCAAAAATAGATTCTTCGAAAAGAGTAATAAACTTGATAAGAGTATGTTAAGATTGATGAAGAAAATCAAAGAGAGGCATAAATGTCAACATAAGAAATGAAAAGACATAATTAAAAATTTTTCAACAGATAAAATTATATTTAAAAAATAATGTAAATAAATTTGGAAATCTCAATGAAATGAACTCATTATTAGTAAAAGCATTACCAAATCTGATATAAGAACAATTAGGAAACTAATTTTATTTATTTATTTATTTATCTATCTATCTATTTATTTATTTATTTATTTTTGCAATTTTATAAATATGTGTGTGTATGTGTATATATCTATATTTACAAGTGATAAACCCATATTGAAGCATTGCTACTAACCATGGACTACAGTTTACATTATAGTTTACAATTTGTCCTGCCCAATTTTGCAAGTTATAACAAAATATACAATGGCCTATATCTGTCACTGCAATGTCATGCAAGACAAATCCAATGTCCCCAAAATGCCCCCTTATTGCACCTATTCTTCCCTCTCCCATCCATCAGAAACTACTATGGTGGCTATTGCCTTTACATCAATGGTAAGAGTTCTTCCATTGCTAGAATAATCATAAGGCTACTTAATTCCATAGTTGCTTTCTCTCCTTATCCTCAATCTTGAGGATTTTTGGAATGGTAATGCCTATTCTGCTTCTAATTGAGAGGGGGATTAGATCCCATGGGACAGATGGCTGGAGCTATCTTGCTTGCAGTTTCAGACACTCTCTGTTCCTTGGGATGGGCATTGGAAATCATCATCTCCTTGTTAGTTGTCCTGGATGAGTCCAATGAACTGGAGAGTAGGTGTTGCAGCTCTGCTGAAATCCAGGTTTCAACTGGCACATGGACAGACTAAAGATTTAAGTCTCTGGGACAAATATTTATCAAGTATAGTGCTAATTATGGGTTCAAATAAAAAGGGCTGAAGAGCCATGTGTAGAGAACCTATAAATTTTGTCTAACTCTGTTACACTGGAGAGCATAAATTCCAAAGTAAGGCCCACCAATGGGGTACTGAATTCCTGGGCTGTCTGCCCTGCTTATAGTTTCTGGATATCTCTAGAGCCCTCAAGAGCCCTGCTGTTTACTGTGGCAGTTAATGAGATCCTGCTGAGACTTGCATAAGTGTAACCTCTGAAATGACCTTCCAATTCACTTTGGAATATCTTAGCCATATATATAAATAACATTTTTGTAAGCAAAAAAAAAAAAGAATACTGAGAAAGTTGATTTTTAAAGTCTCAAAATTAGCCTTAAAATTATTTGATTTTGTTCTTTTCTTAGCTCTGAAATAGAGGTAATGATATCTGTACTACGTATCGCACAGGTTAATATGAGAATTAAAGTTATTTTACTCAAAAAAAAACCAAAAACAAACAAACAAACAAAAACATGTTTGTATTTACCATTTCCCCCTTTTCGTCAAGGTCTTTTCAAGATGAATTACTAGTTGGTGCTTGAAAATAATCCTTCAGTGTCAGGGAGGCTTATCCCCAGGAGTCATGTCCCATGCCAGGTGGAAGGAAGTATGTTTCTATGCTGTGTTTGGATTAGAGAGAGGCCACATTTGAGCAACAAGGAGGCTTTCAGGAGGTAACATTTAGACAGTATATAATACTAGCCTAATATTCAATTTCACAAGAAAAGGTTCATAAGTACAATTATCAATATCAAGGGTCTGTCATAGCGGTCTGTCTGCCTTCACTAGACATTGGCTTTGCACTTGGGAGATTCTTGTTGTCCTATTAGAAAATGTAGCAGAACTCCCCAGCATGGAAATTCAATATTCTTTTGGTTTTTGTGTGGATCTCCACCCACCAAGACAATGTCCCATGAATACTTGAACACATTCACATGTCTTAGAGGCATGTCCAAGGTGAACCCCTTTCCATGCCTCCCGATGTCACTGACACTCCACACCACTGATCCTCCCCCATCACTGCTGTGACTTTTCTGTGATCCAAATCCTCTCCAAAAATAAAGCCAACAAAATAACTGAAAAAAATTAATAAGAAAATGAAACAATAATTTAAAAAATAACAAAGAAAATACAAAAAATTAAAACAATTTGAAATAATAATTTTTTTAAAAAATTTAAACATCGTTTTTCTTCACTGTAAGAGCCATTGTCTTGTATGTACAGTGACATTTTCCTCCATATATTCCCCCAGTGTCTTATTATTATTATTTTTTTAATTTTATATTCAAAGAAACTCTAGGATACAAAAAAACCACATAGAGAACATTGGTGATTACCACACAGCAATGCCCTCCCACTTTTCCCCTCTCTTATCAAAAACATTTTACATGTGAATGGGTGGGTGGTACATTTGTTTCAATTGATGTATAAGAATTGAAGCAGTGCTTCTAACCATGGTAAATTGTTTATATTATGGTTTACATTTTTGATTGTATACTTTTATAGGCTTTGACAAAATTTGAAGTGACCTATATCCATTATTGCAAGTTCATGCTGAACAAATCTAATGCCCTAAAAATGCCCTTTGTTCCATCTATTCTATTCTTCCCCTTCCCCACCTCGGAACCTGTGGTAAATCACTAAGCTTCAATTTTTGAAGAATAGGGAAGCGGCTGTGGCTCAATCAGTAGGGCTCCCGTTTACCATATGGGAGGCCCTGGGTTCGGTTCCCGGGGCCTCCTGGTGAAGGCAAGCCCGCCCGCATGGCGTGGTTAGCTGACCCAGCGAGCACAAGCAGCAAGGGGGGGATAAATGAATAAATAAATAAAATCTTTAAAAAAAAAATTTTTTTTGAAGAATAAAATTTATAGTTACTTGCAATAATATTGAGGTTCTGACATATTGGTCTGTTTTCTTTTATTAGGCACTGCCTATGTTCTTGAGAGATTCTTGTCCCTCTAATTGAGAACATAGCAGGACTCCCTACTATGGAAGTTTAATACTTTCTTGTTTATTGTGTGGGTCTCCTTGCCACCACCACCCCCTCCCACTGATATAACACACTATTGCAAGATGAACACTTAGATATTCAACAGAAGACTGCCCCAGGTGCATCCTAACCTGTACACCCCCTCTCCCACATGACACCTTATACCACTAACCCTTCCTAGACATACTTGCCAAAAGAATATTTCCAACATTATAGGTTTAACCACAGACCTGCAAATCCCCAGAGTTCATCTGCTCCTTCCCTTGACCTTCCCCCTAGTCCCATGGATAGTCCAACCCAACCCCCTCACACTACTCCTCTTCACAGACCAGCACCACCGAACCCAGTCATGTCACTGTACCACTGTCACGCTCATCCATTGCCCAACCACACCCTTCCACCTTATCATAGATTTTGCCCTTATGGGCATCAGCTCACCACCCTCTACTCCCTTTCTGTCTCCTGGAAACCTGTCTTTGAGACTCTAGCTCTGTGAGTCTGCTCAATTTTCTTAATTCATATCAGTGAGGTGATGTAATATTTGTCCTTCATTACCTGGCTTCACTCAACCAAAGGTCTTCAAGATTCATTAGTGTTATCTAATATGTTAATACTGCATTCTTTCTTACAGCTGAATGGAATAGTTTCCATTGTATGTATATACCACATTTTGCTTATCCATTCATCTGTTGACGGACATTTGGGTTGATTCCAACTTTTGGCAATGGTGAATAATTCCTCTATGAACATTGGTGTGTATGTATCTGTTCGTGTCCTTGCTTTCAATTCTTCTGGGTATATACCCAGCTGCAGGATTGCTGGATCATATGGCAGTTCTATAGATAGCTTCCTGAGGAACCGCCAAACTGTCCTCCACAATGGCTGCATCATTCTATATTCCCACCAGCAGTTGATAAGCGTTCCCTTTCCTCCACATCCTTTCCAACCCTTGTAGTCTTCTGTTTTTTTAATAACTGCCAGTCTAAAGGGTATAAGATGATATCTCATTGTAGTTTTGATTTTTTATTTCCCTAATAGCTAGTGATGTTGAAGATCTTTTGTGCTTTTTAGCCATTTGTATTTCTTCTTTGGAGAAGTGTCTATTTATATTTCTTGTCGATTTTTAAATAAGTTGTTTGTCATTTTATTTTCAAGATGTAGGGTTTCTTAATATATGCTGGATATTAGGCCCCTCTTTGATAGTTGGTTACCAAGTACATTCTCTCATTGAGTAGGATGCCTTTTCACTTTCTTGACAAACTCCTTCAAAGGACAAAAGTTTTTAACTTTGGGGAGGTCCCATTTATCTATTTTTCTTTCATTGCTTGTGCTTTGGGTGTAAAGTTTATGAAACCATTTCTACTCCAAGATCTCATGGATGCTTCCCTACATTATCTTCTAGGACCTTTATGGACTTGGCTCTTATATTTAGATCTTTGATCCTCTCAAGTTAAATTTTGTATAGAGTGTGAGATGGTGGTCCTCTCTCATTGTTTTGGTTATGGATATCCAGTACTCCAAGCACCATTTGTTGAAGAGGCCATTCTCTCCCAGTTGAGTGGGCTTGGTGGCCTTGTCGAATATCAGTTGAATGTATATGCAAAGATCTATATCAGAATTCTCAATTCAGTTCCATTGGTCAGTATGTCTATCCTTGTGCCAATATCATGCAGTTTTGACCACTGTAGCTTTGTAGTATGTTTTAAAGTTAGGTAGTGTGATTCCTGCAATTTCATTTTTCTTTTACAATATGTCTTTGGCTATTTGGGGCCCCTTGTCCTTCCAAATAAATTTCATAGTTAGCTTTTCCAATTCAGTAAAAAATACTGTTGTATTTTTTATTGGGATTGTGTTAAATCTGTAAATAATTTGGGCAGGACAGATATCTTAACAATGTTTAGTTTTCCAATTCACAAACTGAATATCCTTCCATTTATTTAGGTCTTCTTTGATTTCCATTTACAATTTTGTGAAGTATTCTGCATACAAGTCCTTTACATCTTTAGTTGTTTATTCCTAGGTATTTCACTCTTTTGGTTGCTATTATAAATGGAACTTTTTTCTCAATTTCCTCCTCAGATTCCTCATTATTACAGAAATGCTACTAATTTTTGCAAATTGATCTTATATCCTGCCACTTTACTGAACTCATTTATCAGCTCAAGATGCTTTGTTGTAGATTTCTCAGGGCTTTCTATGTATAGGGTCATGTCATCTGCAAATAGTGAAATTTTTACTTCTTCCTTTCCAATTTGGATGCCTTTTACATCTTTTTCTTGCCTAAGTGCTCCAGTAAGTACTTCTAACACAAGAAACTCCATTATCCCTAATACCATGGCAAGCAATAGTTTACTTTATTTATGTATAGATTTTATCAATTTATGACATTTTATATAAAATGCATCATACAATATATGGCCTTTTGCATCTGGCTCTTTTCACTTAGCTTAGCATTTCCAGGGCCATTCGTATTGCAACAGGTATCAGTACAACACTCCTTTTTTTGCTGATTAATATTACATTTTTGGATATAACATATTGGATATCAATTCATCAATTGATAGACATTTGGGTGTTTTCACTTTTGGCTATTATCAGTAATGCTGCTATGAATATATATAAGCAAACACACATAGTCTTGCTGGTAATTTGATTGATATAACTAAATTTACAGATGGATTTGGCAAAAAATAACCTATGTACAATATGAAGTCTTCCTTAATCTTTTCCTTTTTCCCCCATAGCTGCTCTATTTCTTAAGTATTTGACTTGATGAAACACTTTATCAGCTGAATTTTTCACTCCTATTTTTTTTTTGGTTGGCATTGGGAATACATGTGTTATAGGTCTTAGTTAATATAATAGCTAAATGTTTGCTCATTGCCTTTGTCCTTGAATGATAACTTGATTGAGAATATTGTTAGAATGCACTTTCCTCAACAATTTTTAAACAGTCTCTATAGACTTCTGGATTTAAGAGTTGAGGGATGGCTTTGTGATTCTCCCGTGATAAGAAAGTTGCTCTTTCTGCTGTTGCCTGGACATTTCTGTCTTTTATTTTTCAAAATCAATAATGAAGCTACTTCTGGCTAAATGGCAATTATTCCTTGACAATTTCCCTTATACATATGGAACTATGTGTCCCATAAGTTTGGCTTTTTGTCTTAATCACAAATGAATCACATCTTTTTAATACTTCATTGGTTTGTTTGTTAGATTTGCTGCATAGATACACTCCATTATTCTCATGTTGGGTAATTTCTCTGTGTCTCTACTAGGGCTATCTTCCTTTCCATCCAGTTTTTATCTTTTTCCCCACATTTGTCTGCGACTAGGTTGGTGCCTGCCACCATCAGCAGTCACTTTGATTTCTGGTGCACACCCACTGACTCCTTTGTGTTTCCTGTGTTCTCAGGTCCTTCTAAGACTCAGTGGCTCCCTCTTCTCCTTCCACAGATATGGATAACATGAACTGTTGGTGGTTATTCGTACTTTGTCCTATTTCTTGCATTTTGGAAATTCTTCATAATGCATTGCCATATGTTTTGGTGGGAATGTCATATGATTTTTGTTGTTAATTCTTGCTGTTGTTGTTGTTAATATCCCTCAGTTTTATGAGGGAATTCTTAAACTCTGCTTCCATTGCTGCCAATTTCTCAGAATCCATCCTTTATCCTTGATAGTTATGTTTGTTAAACAATCTTAATTGAAAATTTAATAATTTTTAGCTTTCTGAAGAAATAACACAGTGTCTTTTATTTTAAATGTTGTGGATGTTTCAGTCTTCTCTTCACTTTCTTATGTTTTGGTTCCACTATAATGTGACAAGAAATAAATTTTTGAATTCATTATGCTTCTTAAAACTGAAGATTGTTTTCAAGCTCTTTATGTGTGCTTTTTTTTGTATATTGCTTCATACAAATTTAGTATCTCCACTCCATACATAACCTCTGCTGCTCGTTGAAGTTTATTTTCACCCTTCCTCAGGATAAATGGCTTCCTCATCTATTTTCTAAGCATGAATATGAGCTATATGTTTGAGTTTTAACTTCAGGAATCTTCAGAGGATGTATGAAGGTGATTTGACTTGGTTTCTGCCAGATGTTATGACCATAACAATTTGGATGGGTTTTAATGCTGTTTCTTTCATTGGGATCCTTGTTCTGAGAGTTTGGTGTAATTCAAATGCCTGGATTATATGAGAGAAGGGCTACAGATATGAATTATTAGGGAAGATTTTGATAGTAATTATCAAATTCCTACCAAATTCCAACAAAAACAAGTTTAGTTCTTTCATAAACCTTGGCATCATCTAAATTTTTCTAAGTCCCCCTTTTCAATTAAAGGTAAAGATATTTTACATGCAGCAAATACATGACTTTTTGATTACATGAGGGGCTGTCTCATATTCAGCTCCTCCAATTAGCCAAGTGGAAAGGCAGCTCCTCAGTGGGGCTCAAATCCAGTGAAGCACAAGGATTATGGATTAGGCACAACTCCAGGGCTACCTGGTTCCAGTGTGGTCTTTCCAGTCTACTTCCAGTCATAAGTTTAATACTGTTTTGATTTTCATTATTTGTTGAGTTTTTTGTTGCGGTGGCTGTTGTTGTCCATTGAGGACTAGCTGTAAGTTCTTGAGAGCTCAGAAATATTTTTCAAAATGTGCTCACGCTAATAATCTAAATTATTAGATTAAATGCTAAATTATTAGAATTGTGATTTTCCCAGTAAGAGGTCATTTCTGAATGTCTTGTCATCTTAAACTACATTTTAATTGCAAGAACTTATGGTTTTGTATTGGGCTGACAGAAATTTTAAAATAGAATCCACATCAAACACTTGTGGGTAGTCACTTGTTATTTTTTTTAAATAACTCTAATTTTATTCAGAGAAAGATGTTTAGATATCAAGTCCTTCTATAAAATGAATAAAAATAAAAAAATCAAATGAAACACTGAATCTCACAGTCTTTTGTCCCAGTTAGTTCTCAAGTCCAACTTCTTTAAACTATCAGCTCTTACATTCAATATAGATCTCCATATTTTAAAATATTTTTGGCATCATAATTGCATGATTTATTAATTTTAGTCATTAAGTTTGATCCTTTAGTGTGGTCAGAAAGGACTTGTCTTTCACAAAGAAACTAATTATTACCCAATAATAATTTTTAAAAATATTCTCTCACAATTTTGGTGAAATCTTTGTTCTATATTTACACTATTATGAGTTGGTAATTATTCTTCTGAGTATGCTAAATTTGTATAAGTGTGTTTGTTGTTCTAATACTTTAATGCTATTCTGAAATATATTAAAACATATTAATTATATTAAATAATTAAACATTAAATGACGGGGTTTGTTAAGAGACTTAAAAAAAAAAAACAGAGAACCCTCCTGAAATCACGGGAAATATATAGGAAGATATGGCTTGAATATTAAATTCTCTGGTTAAAGGAGATGGTGGGGAAGGTAACAAGACAGTAGAAAGCAGTCAGAGAAAGGATCTTTCAGTTCTGATAGATTCTCACCCTAAAAGAAATATCTGACCAAATATATCACCAAAAGGAAATATCTAACCCAAAATTTCAATAGTGATCATGGAGATAAACTCTGATATAAGTTGAGATATTTCACACACACACACACACACACTTACGCAAACACAAAAAAAAACAGGTAATAGATTTGAGAGAAGAGGAGTCGCTAGGTGTAAATCAAGAGTTTTAGGCAAAATTTCTGGAAGAAATTCATATTTTCAAAGGCCATGGAATTGGTGAATTAGTACACTGGTGACTAGATAATTTTGCACAGAGTGAAATTGAAAATTAAACTAAAATTTTACCTAAGAAGTAAATAAAGTATTTGTAAAATAGGAAGCTACAGAAAAATATGGAGAGAATAAGAAGCTGGGAGAGGGGTGTCAGTGGGGGCAAAGGAGAAGCAAGGTGGTGGGGGGATGGACTTTGGGTGCACCTTCCACTAGACATCCCCTCCCCCACCAACTGAATCTCCCTGGCTGTTCGAAGCCCTGTGATGTCACCTCAGAACTCAAGGCTGGAATGTGCTTTCTCAGTGCCAGTTGCCTGAGGCAGCACTTAGTTGTGGATGATGGAGAGTGTTTTCCTCATTGTGATTGTTATCAGTACCCAGTGGCTGAGCCCATATGCAGTCAGCTGGGTCCTGGGTTCTCTTTTCTTTTTCCTGTCTGTAGTGGAGCTGTTAAACATCTAGCTCCACTACAGACAGAGGAAGTCGATACTGCGGAGAGTCCAGCAACATGGTGGACCCTGAGATCAGTCTACAGTAGAAAGTCACTGTTTCCTCCCTTCCCACTTCCCACTTTACTAAGCCCATTATGTAGATACAGAGGCTAAAATCTCAGATGAGACCATCATGTAGGGAGCAGGTAGGGGAGGGTAATGTTGGAGTGGGACAATCGTATCCATTCAAACCTCACAGACCATCCATGTGGGTGTGGCAGAGAGCTCAAGGATAAATTCCCAAACACATTTTTTGTGGCTATGGATTGTAATGTTTAGGAAGTTCAGGGTATTCAAGTGAAGAGAGTCCCTCAACACTTGCTCACTGTCCACATCCTACATTAGGTATCTCTGGGCCAATCCCGGTCCAGGTGGTAGGGCTGATGTGGAGAGCAGTACTGAGTTTCTGGAAGGCTCAGTGAGATATTCTTGCCCATGCTGTGATGTCAGGGACCAGCATGCTTTTGTAAGGCCATACGCGCTTCTGTAGGGTGGAGATTGCATCCTGTTCATAAGAGAGCTCCTCTCAAAAAAGAGTCTTGAAGAAAAATCAGTTGATATCTCATCCAGAAAAAAAACTGGTATTCAAAGATGAAAAAGTAATCAATGGAACTAACTCACTTAAAATGTTTAATAGACAAATACAAAAGATATGACATTCATAGATAAGGTTCTGAAGGTTTCCTAGAAAAGACAGAGATTATATCCTATGAAATCGTATCTTATTTTTGGTTTTACAGCGTCAGTGCAGAGGCAAGAAAGTGGAGACAAAGGGAGAATTAACAGGTAATGTCCTGCTCTCCAACACAAGAGCTCCAAGGGTGGACCCACATCCCAATCCCTGACAACCCAAGCCACCTTCATAGTCTGAACCTGTCAGTTATTAAAGACCCTCTCAGACAACAAAGGGCCCAGAGTGTGTGATCTCAAGTAAAACACTCAAACCCTGGGACACTCTCACATCCTTGTAGAGAAAGTGAAGTTACTGGAGATACGGCATGTATGAGATGCAGTGAAACAAATTTGGTGGGTTGGGAAGGCAG
Organism: Tolypeutes matacus; assembly: GCA_026826555.1. NCBI lineage: Eukaryota > Metazoa > Chordata > Mammalia > Cingulata > Chlamyphoridae > Tolypeutes > Tolypeutes matacus. Next base: position 8,947,766 of record JAKSZT010053888.1, read on the forward strand.
GAATTGTGCAGCCTGCTAAGAACAAAGTTTAATTGCACTAAACCTGAGATTCCTCCTGTGAAATAAGTTTTTTTCAGTTTACTTTACATGATATTTGTAGGGATTACATGGTACATTAGTGTGAAAGTCCTTGATAAAAGATTGCACGTTAAACATGGGTGAGCCCCTCTTCAGTTTTCCTCGACCATTTGAGGAACCTCATCCTTGGAGCTCTTAGAATCTCTTTCTCCAAAAGCTTCACCCAACGGGCTGTGACATGCAGCCCCAAGGAGGGTGTTTTACTCCTGCCCTCACCTCATGTAACCCAGTCTCCTGACTTCCCAGCTTGGAGAGCTTGCCAGGGAGGCGCCCGTGGGGACACCAGGTGTGAGTCCTCCTTGGAAAAGGTGATTCATCTTTATTCCTCCTTTCCTGCTCACCCTGCTGAGCGTGGCCTGTGCTATCCAGGTTCCCAGAGCCGGGGGGAGAAGTGAGGGACCACAGAGAGAAGAAATGCATAAGAAAGCCATGGCAGTCAGTAAAATGTCTGCTAGAAAGTCAGAGATGCAAGGAATCAGTTGGGAACTGAGGCACCAGCAGCCCCTCCCTCAGCCAGGCCTACTAGGGGTTCCTGCCCCCTCTTTCCTCTGACTAAAGCCTCGACTTTGTTTCCTGCAGCCCCCTGCACAAACAACCTGGACTGGCCAGACACTCTGCCATCACAAGTCACCTGTGGGCCTTCCCACCTCCCCGAGATGGCCATCTGCCGAAGGGGGACCTTGCGGAGATCGCTGCTCCCCCTGCACCCCCTTCGGCATCCGGGTGTCTGGCCTCCAGGCTGCCTCCACACCTGCAGAGTGACCAGCCTGTCACATCTCTGGCTGCGTCCTCTGTGCTTGCCTCTGCCGGCTCACTCTTCTGTCCAGGGACAAAAACACCTGCCCCTCTGTGGGAGGCCCCGGCAGCACTGCTGGGCTTGAGAACCTCCCTCCAGGTGGTGTCTGGGGAAGCCCGCGTCCCTGTGGAGACACCATCCTGGTCCTTTCCTTTCTCTCCTCTTTCCCTCCCTTTTCCTCCTTCCCCCCTTATCCCACCCTGACCATGCCCTTATAAAGGCTGTTCCTACCATCCTTTCCCTTATCCTTGAGTTCCGTATCCTCCCTCACATTTGCTCCCACATTCCCATCCCTGATTTTTACCTTCACCCTGAGAGCCTCCTCACCCCTACCTCCCAGGTTCCCCTCACCCCACACCTCTTTTCCCTTTTGCCTCGTCTCCCTGTCACCCCCCCCACCGTCTGTTCCATCTCTGCCCCTGGTGGCTTCTGACCCCTTCCACCTTCCCTCCCTCTGTTTCTCCCTTTTCTTACCCTCATCCCTGTCTTACTCTTTATCCTCTGACCACTTGCCTCCCCTGCACCTGCCCACCTCTTCCCTTTCCTTGCCTTGCCTCTCCCCTCTGCCCACCTCTCTGCCATCAGTGCACCTGCTAAGGTCACGGGCAAGAGGCATCCCTCCACCCCATCCACTTGCCCTGTCCCTGACTTTCCACCAGGCCAGTAACATCAATAACATCAAGGCCAGTGGTGGACAATCCAGAGGTAGACTGGGCAGTCGCCCTGTACCACTCACCCCTGCAAAAGTACAAGCTACTGCTGCTCCCACTGCACAGCCAGTGGAAATCAGACCATCCATTCGTGTTGGAATGAAATTCGATCCTGAGCCAGAGCTCCAGGACTGCCCAATTGAGTTGAGTGTGGAATCAGGTAGGTTATCTTCTGGGGCCTCTCACTGCCATGCCTGGAGTGGGACCCATGGGGACCTGACTTCTTCTCAGATGGTGGGGGCCTCTAGGAGACCTGGGGGAGCAGCCTCCAGCAGCAGGACCTCCCTGAATCCTCCTTACAAAGAAGCACTGTAACAAGAGTACATTCCATACACTTCTCAAATAGGAGGACAATCTAAGCTCCACCTTAGAACATGTCCTCCAGAAAAAGGGCCGGGGGACCTAAGACCAAGGGAAGAATAACCCCCACCCAGAAGATAGATATTCCTGACACCCTTTGTTCCATGATCCCACCAGGCCTGGAAGACAATATCCAGGAGGTCACAAAAACCAAAAGACCGAATGTAATGAGGAGGGCCGTCCATTGGCTGTTGAAGAAGATCAAAAAGAAGGGGAAGGAAGGACCCCTGAAAGCAGAGAAAGGAGGACCAGGCCCTGGGATGTCCCCTGACCCAGAAGAAAGTGACATCACATTCAGGAGCTACCTGACTCGAACTTCAGGAATGTGGAACTTAAGCATTGAGACACTGGGGAGTCCAGGCAGGGACTGGGACCTCAGGAAGCCCCAAAGAAGGCATCCACGAAAAAAAGTGCACTTTGAGGACAGTGCCAGTTGTCTAATTTATTTTCCCTCCTCTCCCCCCAGTGAGCTCCTCCTACCAGGAGCATTGTTTTACCACATGGAGATGAAGGAGCCAGAACCCTCTGGGTGCTTTTTAAAGTGGGGGAGACTGTGTTGCATGTGAAAGTATCTTCCTGCTCTCGAGGATTCAGTAAAATTTTTTTCTTGTTATTCATCAACTCATACACCAAGCACCAAAAGATGGAAAAAGCAAAACACCACCGTATCCCATAACTGCCCAACTTACATTTTGTTAATGTAATCTGAGAGTTTCCCTCAATTTATAATTCTTAAATGTGACTTTTTAAGTGGGTGATGTGTCAACCAACCCTAAAGCATCCCTTACATCTTGTCCAATGTGAACTGTACTTAGCAGCAATGTCTCAAAGGAATGACAGATTACTAATGCTTTTATATAGCAGCTAAGAAATCCTTTGTCTTTGTTTTGATTTTTTTCAAGTATATTAGTGAAGTTTTTTGGCATTGTTTCGCTCTGATGAAAAATGAGAAGACAGGTAGAAAATGTGCTTATGGGATATCTGTTACTGATGACTTAGTAGTATCAGTCTTCATTTAATCTACCCAGTTAGTTTTGAAGTTACTAGGGTTTCATAGAATAACATTTTGGTAACTGTAAGCAGATATGAATCAGAGGAATTGAAAAACACAAATATTAAAATTAATTTTACCAAAAAGTCTCTAAATTCCTTTTTAAACCTGGTAGACCCTTCAATTTTAGGTTCCTTGCCATAGTTTTCAATTTAAGTCATTGGAAATTGTTTTATAATTATGCAGAAATTATCCTGAGTTTCCCTGCTTCATGGTCCTACATTGATTAATGATGTAAGAAATTTCCCTCCAGAACATTAAAATTTTTGATTTGGTCAATGTTTAAATGTGGCCCAGAACACAGTTATCTTGGTGAATGTACAAATTATACTTGAAAGGAATAAATATTTTATGTTTTTAATAAAGTGTGAGTTGTTCCCCATGCTTTCTTGGGTCTCCTCTAAATTTTATTGATTGTCTGCAAACTGCGTAGAATATTAAATAACTTAGGCAAGTAGTAGTTATACCTGCAAACGACTGTGCCTCTTTTTCTGGCATGGGGGATTGAGTTGATCTAACTAGCCTTGAACTGGATTTGGACTTTGCTGTGGCTACCTTTAGTGCACCTCTGGTTTTATTTTTGCTTAATTTGAGGGCTAATTTTCCAGATTTTTCTCAATGTTTTTGCTTCACCCTTGCATGTAGACTTTTCCTGTGTGCCTGTGCTATTTCCATTTTTTTTTAAATCCCTCCCCCAGTTAAAGACATTTGTTGTTCATTACATGGTGCTTGTTAGCCTAGATGGAGGGAAAAAAGGATTTAGTTTTCTCTTCCTAGCTCAGCTGTATTACTGGTCATTGGGATGGGCATTCCCCAGTAATATATTTTTTTTCCTTTTCCTTTTTCCCACCCAAACTGTGTCTTCATCTCTGCCCTTGGAAACCCAGGTTTTGTATCCTTCCCACAGTGTGTTAAGGCATTTTATCTGAGCAGAAAAAAGACCAGGTGGGGCTCTCTGCCCATGCTTCCTTGCCTCCTCCACACCTGCACCACGGAGAGACACTTTGTCCAGTTTATTGCCTTGCCCCCCATCTTTCTTGAGAGCATAAGATAAAGGCCAAGAAAAAGACACTGGGAGGAGTGTGAACTTTGCTTGTGTTTGGGTCTCTTAGGTTTTCTATACGCCCATGCTAGCCCATATTCAGTCTTTAGCAATTCATTAATGTTTTACTTTCAATTTTTCTTTCAGGTTGGTATTGAGGCCCCATATTTCCCCTGCTGCCCCAAATAAGCCAGGGCTTACACCCTAACTCCACTTGGAGATATCCGTCTTTCATTAGACTGCAGCTAGTTTTTGCAGATTAACCGCACCTCTCTGATGAGTTCAAGAAAAGTTTTGATTCTGTAGATTTTTGGGCTTTATTTTCATTGTTAGAGTGAGAGCAACATTATTCCTAGCTTTCTACATACTAGGAAGAAAACTTCATATTTTCTGTATTTGATTGCTACTCCAGAATTTATATATCTTAGAAGAAAATAAGTCATTTTCTCAGGAAGCAGATTCTGAAAACTTGAACTTGAAAATAGAATAAATTTGTGATAAAGTAGCCATTATTGCAGACTGTAAAGACCAGTGAGGGTTAAATGGTCTTGGAGTTCTTACTTTTCAAAACAAAAAATATATATTTACAATAAATATCCATGAAAAAATAAAGGGATTTAAAATTAGATTATTTTAATTTTTGTACTTGATTCATTTTTCTTTTTTCTAAAAAAAAAGCCTAGTCAGTCAAACAGGTAGATGAAGTCATATCTAGATGCTAATTACCACTTCTCACAAGAAGGGAAATAGTTCATTCTCATTATAATTCCCCTTAACTTAGTGTAACCCTTTCTCTAGCCTGTGAAATTATTCCTGTGACTCTATGTGGAGAAAAGCAAATAAATTTAATAAATTTAGACTTTTTTTGTTTTTAAATCTCTACACTCAAGTTCAAAATCAGTGTGTCTGACCTCTATTTTCATTTTGTCCTGGGGTTTTCTCTTTTTCCATTCTTTTCCAAATAGCTGTATTCTTCAGATCTGCTAGCAAGAAATTCTGTCAGCATTTATCTTAAAAAATTCTTTGCTCTGCCTTTATTTTTTTGTGTGTGGTTTGAATGAGAAAATTATTTTAAACATCTCAAATAATTCAAGTAATCTTTTAAAAAAATTTATATTTATATCAATGTTACCTGTCACTCAGTTAACACAAAGCAACAACTACAATTACAACAAATCCACTTTAGTCAGCTGTTACACTCTCTCCTTATTTCTGTTCATTTCTCAATCTTGTGGGATTTGGGACAATGTCCATGCTGACTACTTCAGGCTGATAAGGGATATAGATATTATGGAGCAGAGGAATGGAATTGTTTTGCTTGCAGTTGAAGATATTTCTTCCTTTTGGGCTGGGGCTAGTCCATCATCATCCTTTTGTTAGTTGTCCAGGACAGGCCTGAAGAACTGGAGAATAGGAGTTAGCCACATATCTGATGGGTTTCAAGATTACACTGGCATAGGAACAACCCAAAGGCTTTAAGTCATTGAAAAATATCTTTAACAAGAAATTTGAAAATTAGAGGTTAAAATAAAAGAAGACTCATGATCAGGGGATTTATAAGTGAGTACAACTATGTTATATTGGGGAAAATGCTTTTCATATAATCCCAGAGAGTTCCTGCCAGGGGTGTGTTGCTTTCATGCGGCCCTGTGGCTTGCCTATGGTGTCTGAACATCCCTACAGGCCTTGGGAGCACTTTTGTGTGTGGCTTTGTTTACTGTCGTATTTTGTTGAGTCTGGCTGAGACCTACATAAATGTAATCTCCAAAATGACCACCTGGATCACTTTGAAACATCTATGCCATAAAAACTGTATTGTATTTGGTATTTCCTCATTTTGATCAAGGTCTTTCTTCAAATGCATCACTGATTAATGCTTGGTAATAATCCCTTGATACCAGGGAGGCTCATCCCTGGAAGTCATGTCCTATGTCAGAGGGAATGTAGTGAGTTTATTTGCAGAGTTTGACTTAGGGAGAGGCTACGTTTGAGTAACAAGGAGATTTTCAGAAGAAAACTCTTAGACATTAATTATAATTAGGTTTAGTTTCATTATCACATGAATAAAGTTCATAAGTGCAATCATTAAGATTGAGGGCTTAGCTTATCTCCTTTACTAGGCAAGGCTTTTATGTCCCAGAGCTTCTGTTCATCTTGTTAGAGAAAGTAGTAGGATTTCCCCAGGAAAGAAGTTTAATATTTTGCTAACTACTATGTGGACCTATATCCAGAAAACATCCTATGGCAACAAAGTTACATTTATATCCCATAGAAGTATGTAGCAATATTGCATTTAAGCTGTTTAAAAGGCCATCTGTCTAGATACCTGATCATATAAAATTGTATAACTTACATGGAAATTTGGTTGTTTCTGTGACATATAACATTATTCTAATAATAAAATATGCAACATTCCCAAACTCCTCACCTATTGTTGACATTAGTGTGGTAATTCTGTTACATTTGATATAAGATTGTTAAAATCTTACTATTAACTATGATCCATATTTTGCTTTAGGCATATTTTTTCTCATATACCACCCTATTATTAACACCCCATACTAGTGACATACTTTTGTTTCATCTCCAGAAAGAACATTCTTATATTATTATTAAATGCAATCCTTGCCTACCACAGGGTTCACTGTGTTTATTCAATCCCATGTTTTATCCTCTAGTAACATATGTGACCCAAAATGTTCCCCTTCAGCCACACTCATGCACATATCTCAGCCCTGTCATCCACACTCACAATATCACACTACCATCATCACTGCTCCCCTCCCCCCAAACCGCTACAATCAATCTAATAATAAATTTTGCTCCTCATTCTCTACTCCCATTCTATCTCTGGTAACCTGTGTTCTGCATTCAACCTCTATGAATTTTTTTATTATCATTAGTTCGTATTAGTGTTCATAAAATATTTGTCATTTTATGTCTGGTTTATTTCACTCAGCATAATGTCATCAAGGTCATCCATGTTGTTGCATGCATTAGGACTACATTCCTTTTTATGGCTGAATAATATTCCATTGTATATATATATATACCATCAATAATATAGATGGGCATTTTGGTTGTTCCCATCTTTTAACAATTGTGAATAGTGTTGCTAAGAACATTGGTGTACATATATCTGCTCATGTCCCTGCTTTCAGTTATTCTTGGTATGTACCTAGTACCAGGATTGCCAGCTGAAATGGCAATTCTATATTTAGCTTCCTGAGGAACTGCCATGCTGGTTTCCAGAAGATCTGCACCATTCTACATTCCCACCAGCAAAGAATGAGTGTTCCTATTTCTCTACATCATCTCTAACACTTATATTTTTCTGTTTTTATAAAGTTGGCCAGTCTGCTAGGTGTGAAATATCTCACTGTGGTTTTCATTTACATTTCCTAATATGGTGATGCTTAGCATCTTTTCATGTGCTTTTTTATCCATTTGTATTTCCTCTTTGAAAAAAATGTCTATTCAAATCCTTTGCCCGTTCTTAATTGGGTTATTTTTATTTTATATTGTTGACTTGTAGAGTCTCTTTATATATGCTGGATATTAGACCCTTATCAGATATATGGTTTCCAAATATTTTCTCCTATTGAGTAGTTTGCCTTTTCAATATCTTGGCAAAGTCCTTTGAAGAACAAAAGTTTTTTTTAATTTTTAGGAGGTCCCATTTATCTATTTTTTTCTTTGGTTACTCTTGCATTGGGTGTAAAGCTTATGAAACCACTGTCTACCACAATATTTCTAAGTGCCTTCCCCACATTTACTTCTAAGAGTTTTATGATTGGGGTTCTTATATTTAGGTCTTTGATCCATCTTGAGTTGATTTTTGTAAAGGATGTAAGATAGGAGTCCTCTTTCATTCTTTTGGATACAGATAGTCAGTTCTCTCAGCATCATTTGTTGAAGACTATTCTGTCCCAGTTGAGTGGACTTGGCAGTCTTGTTAAATTTAGATTTACAATAGATGTGTGGGTCTATCCCTGAACATTAAATTCAATTCCATTGGTAAATATTTCTATCCTTGTGCCAGTACCATGCTGTTTTGACCACTGTAGATTTGTAATATGCATGAAAATCAGGCAGTTGAGTCCTCCAATTTCATTTTTTTCTTTTTCAAGATGTTTTTGGCTATTCGGGGCCCTTTACCCTTCCAAATAAATGTGATAATTGGCTTTTCCATTTCTGTAAAAAAAAGGCTGATGGAATTTTTATTGGGATGTAATTGAATCTGTAAATCAGTTTAAGTATAATTGACATCTTAACAAAATTTAGTCTTCCAATCCATGAGCACAGAATGTCCTTCCATTTACTTAAGTCTGCTTTGATTTATTTTAGCGGTATTGTATAGTTTTCTGTGTACAAGTCCTTTACATCCTTAGTTAAATTCATTCTGTGGTATTTGATTCTTTTAGTTGCTATTATAAATGCAAGTTTTTTCTTGATTTCCTCTTCAGCTTGCTCATTACTAGTATATTGAAACAATTCTGATTTTTGCATGCTGATCTCATATCCTTCTGCTTTGCTGAACTCATTAGCTCTAGTAGTTTTTTGTAGATTTTTTGGGACTTTCCATATGTAGGATCATGTCATCTTCAAATAATGAAAATTTTACTTCTTTCTTTCTGTGGCAGTTTGATATTATTTATGAATTCCAAAAAGAGATATTGATTATGTTAGTAAACTGATCAGTTCCTCTAGGCATGATATCCTTTGATTGTATTAGATTCAGCTGAGATGTCTGAATAAATTATGTTAAGATTAGGACTTTGATTCAACCATATCATTAGAAAGTGACACAGCATTGAGTCCTAGCCCCCTTGGGTTGATAAATCAGACTCTCACACAGAATTAGACACACAGAGAAGAACACAGAAGAATAGAGGGTTCATTAGACACGGCAGAGGTCCTGGGAAGAGAGATGAGCCTGTTAGTCTATAGCTGACCTTGTGAGGAGAGCAGAGCAGCTGAGCCCAGAAAAAAGCGAGCCCCAGGAAGAGAGATGAGACTTATGCCGCCAGCTGAGCTCAGAAGAAGCTGGGACCATGGAGCTTTAAGAGGAAAGAGGAATGCTGAACCCTTGCAGACATTCATGCCATCTTGTGGCAACATGTGGCAACAGACTTTGGGTGAGAAAGTACCTCTTATGGTACCTTGAGTTGGACTCCTTAGGGCCTTGTAAGTAAGTTTCTACCCCTAAAAAATACACTTTATAAAAGACTTAGATTTCTGGTACTTTGCATCAGCACTCCTTTGGCTGCCTAATACACTTTCCAATGTGGATGTCTTTTATTTCTTTTTCTTGCCTAATTGCTCTAGCAAGAACTTTTAACACAATTTAGAATAAGAGTGGTGACAGTGGGTATATTAGTCAGGATTCTCTAGGGAAACAGAATCAACAGGAGATATTTATAAATAGTATACAATTTTATAAAATTCTCTCACGTGACCATGGAGATGCACAAGTCCAAATTCCACAGGCAGGCTGCAACCTTGGGGCTACGATGAAGGTCCTTGATGATTTCTCAAGAGACAGGAGACATTGGCTGTCCAAAGTTGAGCTTGAAAATTCTCTCTGAATGCTAAAAATCACTTCCTCTTTTAAGGCATTAAACTTATTGGATAAAGCATCACTCATTGCTGATGGCAATCTCCTTGGTTGATTGTAGATGCAATCAGCCATCTATGCAAACAACTAAAATTAAAGTCCATAAATGTCTTTGTATTATAATTAGCCCCTTGCTTCCTTGACCAAACAACTGGCCGAGTTGACACATTACAGTGTACATTTGTCAGCTTGGCAGCCATACATATCACCTTAAATAATACTCAGACTCTAAATAGAAACAACAGACATACATATATTTTTTCAGCTAACAATATTCAAATGTCCTGTGTGCAATCAGAAACACATTAATTCCCTGCAGAATAAGGTGCAAGTCCTTGGGTAATATTCACTCTTAAACTTGACATCCTTAAATATTATGACATGAAGTAATACAACTTACGTCATATGATAAGGGAAAAGGTTAAGGAAGAAAAGAAAGATATTCATTTTATGTACATATACAATCAAACTCATAGCAAAACAAGGAAGAATTATTCACGACCATTACAATACTCGATTCTGTAACTGGTCACATGGTCAAAGTTCATATTTATCACTACATTCTTCTACTACCACATCCATATTCCTGTTAACCTCAGCAAGCACCTCAGCTAGCCATAATTCTTTGCCTGGTGGGGTGACCCAAATTTTCATTCCTTAAGATTCTGGTCCATTGTTAGTCCTGCTTGGATTGGGCTGTTGCAATTTTCCATTGACTTTAATCACAGGGTATGGCAGTACTAAGAGACACCCTAGAGGATCTCCTGTATTCCAGGCAAACTTTTCTTCACCCTCATTATGTAAATGCAGCTCTATTTCCCCTTGATAGTCAGGGTCACTCACCCAAGCCAGTACCCATAATTCTCTTCTTTGCCTGTTGATTCAGAGGCACTAGGTGCACAAAGTGGCCAGGTGGCAGTCAAAATCTGCAGTTCAATGGAATCATTGTTGTGTTTCCTGGTGAAAACACTCCTTTTGGAAATAAGACCTGTAAGCCAGCAGAACTTAAGGTTGCAGGGACTGGAAGCAAAAATTTCCCTAGTGTATCACTAAGGAAACAGTGAATAGTGTCACTCCCATTTCTACGCCTTGATTCCTGGACCTATGAATACTGGCTATGGAAGAAAGAGCACCATAGAGTGGAGGCTGATTTACAGCATACACAGCCTTCTGGAGAACACTGTCCAAGCCCTGCAAGGTATTGCCACCTAGTTGACGATGTAATTGATTCTTCAAAAGGCCATACCACCGACTATTGATCCAGCTGCTTAAGGATGATGGGGTACATGGTAAGACCAGTGATTTCCATGGGCATGGACCCATTCCTGCACAACACTTGATGTGAAATAGGTTCCTTGATCAGAAGCAATGCCGTATGGAATGCCATGATGGGGGATAAGACATTTGGTAAGTTCACGGATGGTAGTTTTGGAAGAAGAATTGTGTGCAGGGAATGCAAACCCATATCTGGAGTATGTGTCTATTCCAGTTAAAATAAATTGCTACCCCTTTCAGGATGGAAGTGGTCCAATGTAATCAACCTCCCACCAGGTAGCAGGCTGATCACTTCTGGGAATGGTGCCATATCAGAGGCTGAATGTGGGTCTCTGCTGCTGGCAGATTGGCACTCAGCAGTAGCTATAGCCAAGTCAGACTTGGTGAGGGGAAGTCCATGTTGCTGAGCCCATGCATAACCTCCATCCCTACCTCCATTGCCACTTTTTTCATGAATCCATTGGGCAATGACAGGAGTGGCTGGGGAAAGAGGCTGAGCATTAGCCACAGATTTGGTCTTCTTATCTAGTTGATTATTAAAATCTTCCTTTGTTGAGGATACCCTCTGGTGAGCATTCATGTGAGACACAAATATTTTCATGTTTTTTTTGTCCACTTAGAAAGATCTATCCACATATCTCTTCCCCAGACCTTTTTGTCACCAATTTTCCAATCATATTTCTTCCAAGTCCCTGACCATCCAGCCAAACCAATGGCAAGGGCCCATTAATCAGTATACAAATGTACCTCCAGCCATTTCTTCTTCCAAGCAAAATGAACAACCAGGTACCCTGCTAGAAGTTCTGCCCACTGGGAAGATAGCCCTTATCACTGTCCTTCAGGGACATCCCAGAAAAGGGCTACAGTGCTGCAGCTGTCTACTTTCTGGTGGTACCTACATATTGTGCAGAACCATCTGTAAACCAGGTCTGAATTTTCTCTTCCTGAGTCAACTGATTGTAAGGAACTCCCCAAGTGACCAAATCTTTGGGCTGGGAAAGAGACAGTAACATGGCAGGAGTGGTGACCATGGATATTTGGGCTACTTCCTCATGTAACTTACTTGTATCTTCTGGACTCTCTTGAGCCCTCTATCATATATACCACTTCAATTTTATTATGGAGAGCTGCTGTTCACTCCAAACTTTATGGTTTGGTGAGTCAGACAATACCCAGCTCATGACAGGCACCTCTGGTCTCATGGTAACTTGGTGGCCCATGGTTAATCATTCAGTCTCTACTAAATCCCAGTAGCAGGCTAAAAAATGTTTCTCAAAAGAAGAGTAGCTATCTGCAGAGGATGGCAGGGCTTTGTTCCAAAATCCTAAGGTTCTGCATTGTGGTTCTCCTTTAGGAGCTTGCCAAAGACTCCCAACAGCATCTCTATTTGCCACTGACACTTCCAGCAGCATTGGATCTGCTGGATCACATGGCCCAAATGGTAGTGCAGCTTGCACATTGGCCTGGACCTGTCGCAGAACCTCCTCTTGTTCCAGTTTCCAATCAAAACTAACAGCTTTTCTGGTCTCTTGGTAGATGGGCCAGAGTAGCACACTCAAATGAAGAATGTCTCCAAAATCTGAAGAGACCAGCTAAGCATTGGCCTCTTTTTTGGTCATAGGAGGGGTCAGATGCAACAGCTTATCCTTCACTTTAGAAGGGATATCTCAACTTGCTCCACACCACTGGAAATCTAGAAATTTCACCCAGGTAGAAGTCCCCTGTATTTTTGTTAGATTTATCTCTCAACCTCTTTCACTCAAATGTCTTACCGGTAAGTCTAGAGTCATTGCTACTTCTTGCTCGCTAGGTCCTACCAACTTGATATCATCAATATAATTGACCAGTGTGATATCTTGTGGGATAAGGTCCTTGTGGACAATATACCTTCATTGTCCTGCCTCAACTCTCCAGCTCTATGTCATAATGAAGTTCCTTGATGAGTTCTCAGGAGATGTTGGCTGTCTGGAGTATAGGTGGAAAATTCTCTCTGAATGATGAAATCACTTCCCCTTTTAAGGCATTCATCTGATTGGATAAAACTTCACTCATTGCTGATGGCATTCACCTTGGTTTATTGTAAATATAATCAGCCATCTTTGCACTCAACTCACTGATGATTAAAGTCCATACATGTCTTCATATTATAATTAGCCCAGTGCTTGCTTGACCAAACAACTCAGCACAATTAGCTGGCCAAGTTGACAAGTTGTGAAGAATAACCATCATAGTGGGTATCCTTGTTTTTTTCCAGATCTTAGAGGGAAAGTTTTCAGCCTTTCACCATTGAATATGATGTTAGCTGTGGGTTTATCATATATGCCTTTTATCATGTTGAGGAAGTTTCTTTCTATTCTTATCTTTTGAAGTGTTTTTATCAAGAAAGGATGCTGGATTTTTGATGAATGCCTTATTTGCACTGATAGAAATTATGGTATGAATTTTCCCCTTTGCTTTGTTAATGTGGTGTATTACATTAATTAATTTTATTGTATTGAACCACCCTTGCATACCTGGGATAAGACCCACTTGATCATGGTGTGTAATTCATTTAACGTGCTGTTAGATTCTATTTGCCAGTATTTTGTTGAGGATTTCTGCATCTAAATTCATTATAGAGATTTATCTGTAAATTTCTTTACTTGTAGCATTTTATCTGGCTTCGGTATTAAGGTGATATTGCCTTCATAGAATGAGTTAGGTAATGTTTCCTCCCTTTCAATTTTTTGGAAGAGTTTGAGCAAGATTAGTATTAGTTCGTTTTGGAATGCTTGGTAGAATTTACCTATGAAGCCATCTGGTCCTGATCTCTTATTTGTTAAGAATCTTATTTGTTAAGAATCTCTACTGTGATTGTGTTAGTTGGAAAATGTACTTATTAAATATTTCTTTTCTTAAGTAAATACCTTCCTCGAAAATTTCAAATACCTTCCCCAGATCTAGTTGAATTGATTTTCTATTAACCTAATATTAGTAGTTTACTCTTTGTTCTTAATCCTTGAAGGACAATAACCAGACCTTTGCAGTTCTACTCCCAGGAAAGTCAGGAATAAGATAACATCTCAGCAAAACCATAGAATGGTACCAGGAACACCTTATAGCCCAGGAAATCTGCAACTTCCTTGGGATAAAAGGCTGTGAACCAGGTGTAGCAGTTTGGCATTATTTATGAATTCCAAAAATAGATATTGGTTTGTTTGTAAACTGGTCTGTTCTTCTGGGCATGATTTAATTATGATTAGGGCTTTGATTGGGCCACATCAGGGCATTGAGCCCCACCTCTTGGTGGGTGGGGAATAAATGATAAAAGACATGGCAAAGGACAGAGTTGGAGTTTCTGATGTTGGAGTTCTGATGCTGAGTTTTAATGCTGGAGCCCAGGGAAGTAAGCACAGAGAGGAGCTTGGCTGTGAGGAAGGAGAAAAGGCCCCAGGAAAAGAGACAAGCCATTGGCCTGATAGTCTACAGCTGGCCTGTGGAGAGAAGCAAACCTAAGCCCAGAGGGAGGCAAGCCCCGGGAAGAGAGGAACCCAGGGAGCCTGAACTCTTGGCAGATGTCGGCAGCCATCTTGCTCCAACACATGACAACATACTTTGGTGAGGGAAGTAACTTATGCTTTATGGCCTGGTAACTGTAAGCTTCTACCCCAAATAAATACCCTTTATAAAAATCAACCAATTATTGGTATTTTGCATCAGCACCCCTCTGGCTGACTAATACACCAGGACATCAAATAGGAGTTTTTCATACATGAGACAAAAATTAATTCCAGAGTCATCACTTACATGGCAGGAATGTATCATGCAGTCATCACTTGATCCTCAATCCCTTTATAAACCCTAGCCCCTCTTCTCCCTGGGAGGGAACTGGTTTTCCACCAGTTCCTTGATCGTGCACATGCAATACATCATCTTCTCACTAAAAAAAATGTTTCTCCTTTGTAGTGCAGGATCAGGTGGGCCCTTCTATTGGAAATAGCTGTATTTATGGTACCAATTAGTATATTGAGGTCTTCTATTTCTTCTAGAGTCAGTGTAGGTTGTTTGTGTGTTTCTAGGAATTTATCCATTTCATTTAAGTTGTCTAAATTGTTGGCATACAGTTGTTCATAGTATCTTTTTATGATCATTTTTATTTCTGAGGGGTCAGTGGTGATGTTCTCTTTCTCATTTCTGATTTTATTTCTTTCTTTTTTCTCTGATAGTCTAGCTAAGGGTTTGTGAATTTTGATAATCTTTTCAAAACAACAGCTTTTTATTTTCTTAATTCTCTCTTTTTTTTCAACTTCATTTATTTCTGCTCTAATCTTCGTTATCTTCTTCTTTCTGTTTGCTTTGAGATTATCTTGCTATTCTGTTCCTAGTTCCTCCAGGTGTGGAGTTAGGTGTTTGATTTTAGATCTTTCTTCTTTTTTAAAAATGTAGTCACTTAGGGCTACAAATTTCCCTCTAAACACTGCCTTCATTGCATCCCATAAGTTTTGATATGTTGTATTCTAATTTTCATTCACCTAGACATATTTACTGATTTCTCTTCAATTTCTTCTTTGACCCACTGATTGTTTAGGAGTATGTTGTTTAATTTCCATATATTTGTGGATTTTCCACTTATTCACCCTTTATTGATTTCCAGCTTCATTCCATTGTGGTCAGAGAAAGTGCTTTGTATAATTTCAATCTTTCTAAATTCTTTGAAACTTGTTCTATGACCTAACATGTGGTCTATCCTGGAGAACAATTCATGAGCACTTCAGCAGAATGTATATCCTGCTGTTTTGGGGGTGCAATGGTTTATATGTCTGTTGGGTCTAGTTCCTTTATCATATTATTCAAGATATGTTTCTTTATTGATCCTCTGTCTCGGTGTTGTGCTTATTGCTGAGAGTGTGTATTGAAGCCCCCCACTATTATTATTGAAGTGTTTATTTCTTCCCTACGTTCTGCTAGTGTTTTCCTCATGTATTTTGGGGCATTTGCTTAGGTGCATAAATATTTGTGATTGTTCTTTATATTTAGTATATTGCCTCTTTTGTTAATATATAGTGTCTTTCTTTGCCTCTATAACAGTTTTGCATTTAAAGTCTACTTTGTAATTAGTCCAGCTACCCCAACTCATTTTCGGTTACTGTTTGTGTGGGATATTGTTTTCCAAACTTTCACTTTCAGCCTATTTGTGTCCTTCAGTCTAAGGTGAGTCTTATTTAGATAGCATACAGATGGATCATATTTTTAACGCATTCTGCAAATCTGTGTCTCTTAAATGGTGAGTTTAATCAATTAACATTCAATGTTATTACCATAAAGGCAGTATTTACTTCAACCATTTTATCCTTAAGCTATTATATGTCATGTCTTATTTTTGTCTCTCTTTTTACACTTTTAGTTACCTATACTAATAATATTCATTTCTATACTCCCCTACACACCTCTCTCACCTGTCTTTTCCTTTCATCCTGCACTATTTCATCCTGCATCCTTGAGTATTTCTTGTAGGGCAGGCCTCTTGTTTACAAATTCTCTGTTTCTGTTTATCTGTGAATATTTTAAACTTTTCTCAATTTTGAAGGACAAAATCTGTACCAGATACAGAATTCTTGGCTGACGGTTTTTTTTTTTTCAGTTCCTTAAATATGTCATACCACTGCTTCCTCGCCTCCATGGTATCTGATGAGAATTCAGCACTTAATCTTATTAAGCTTCCCTTGTATGTGATGAATTGCTTTTCTCTTGCCGCTTTCAGGATTCTTTCTTCATCTTTGTCATTTGACAATCTGATTGGTATGTGTCTCAGAGTATTTCTGTTAGGATTTATTCTGTTTGGAGTATGCTGTACTTCCTGGACATGTACATCCATGACCCTCAAAAGAGTTGGGAAATTTTCAGCCATTATTTCCTCAAACATTCCTTCTGCCGCTTTACACTTCTCTTTTCCTTCTGGAATACCAATAACGTTTATTTGTGTGCTTCATACTGTCATTCAACTCCCTGAGACCCTGCTCAATTTTTTTTCCATTTTTTTCTGTGTCTATTCTTCTATTTGTGTGATTTCGAATGTCCTACCTTCTAATTTACTAATTCCTTCCTCTGCCTGTTTAATTCTACTATTGTGTAATTCTATTTTAATTTTAACTCTTCTATCGTAAGATCCATTATTTTTCTATATATGTTTTCAATTGCTTCTGTCAGCTCACCCAGTGTTTTCTTAATATCCTTTATCTCTTCTCTCATCCCCTTGAATTAATTTAGGAGATTTGTATGGACATCTTTGATTAGTTCTTCCAATTCTATATCTCCTATGGTTTATTAATTTGTTCCCTTGTTTGGACCATATCTTTTAGTTTCTTTGGATGGTTTGTGATTTTTTGCTGGTGTCTAAGCATCTGCTTATCTTGATGAGTTTACTCTCTCTTGTGTTTGGTTTTATTGTTGTTTGGGTTTGTTATAAGGCTCTTCTTTGACACTTGCTTCAGTTTATTTGAATTCTTCATACTTACCTATCTTTAACTGATCAGAACTCCGCCATGGACCCTTGAAGTGGCACAAGCCAGTTCCAAAGAGCCAATTCCGGAGAGCCAGTTCTTCTGCTGCATCCATTCTCAAACTTCCCCTCCAACTCCTTCTGTGATGTTATACCATAGTACCCTGTCCTCTGGAGTCAAGCTCTCCCATCTGGCTTTACCTTGCACCCACCTGCATCTACCTATGCCCAGTGAGACCTTCCTCACAGCTGTCTGTGCTGCTCCCCCGCCACATCCTCCATGCTGTTGTCCCTGTGTCCCCCCATGCCCATTGGGGTAGTTCCCCTGCTGCTTCCACCACCACTGTACACACTGCTTTCCGGACATTTCTCCCACAACTGGCAGGGCTGCTCCCCCCACCATTCTCCAACCCTTTCTCTATGATCAGGAGGTCCCATACAGGGGCTGATTCACCACTTCCCGGCCTATTCCCTTGCCACCAGCAGGGCCACCCTCATCGGCCCTTGCCACCACTCCTGCAGCTCTCCCCTATCCTTTCCCTGTGATGGGCAGGACTGCTACTTGGGCTGGGCATGCCTGGCAGGTCTGCCTTTCATCTTGCTATTTCTGGAGGACAAGTGCACCCTGCCACTCTCTACTCTACTATCTTGGGTCTGTCCTCTGCCTTCATTTTTAAATGATTTGTTTACTGTATATGGAATTCTAGTTTGACACTTTTTCTTAAAGTATTTTAAATATATACTCCTATTGTCTTCTGGCTTGTTTTATTTCTAATGAGAAATTTGAGTAATTTAATACCTTCGTTTTTTTGTATGCAATGTGTCTTTTCTTCTCTGCTGGCTTTTAAAATTTTCTTGCTAACATTTGTTTCAATAATTTGGTTATGATATACCTTGGTGTGGTAAATTGAATTATGTACACCAACAAATACATGTTCTTAATCTTAATTTGCATTTCTGTTGGTGTGAACCCACTGTAAATAGGACTGCTTGAAAATGTTAATTTTAGTTAAAGTGTGGCAGACTGAACCAGGGTGGACCTTAATCCAGATTACTAGATTAAAGAGAATCTGAAAGTCACAGAAGGGAGAAAGGAGGACATTAACATATGTTGGGAAGCAGAAACTACAGCCAAGGAACCACAAGGATGCTGGCAGCCAGCACTTGAATGTTACAGTCTTTGGAAAGAAAGCAAGCCTTACTAATATCTTGATTTTGGACTTCTAGCCTCAAAACCATTAGCTAATGAATTCCCATTGTTTAAGCCAAAACCAATTTGTGGTTTTTGTGATAGCAGTTCAAGTAAACTACAACACTTAATATGAATTTCTTTGTTTTTAGTCTGTTTTAGAATGGTTGAGAATCTCTAGCTGTGGATTTATAGATTTCATCACTTTTGAAAATTTTAGTCATTAGTTCTTCAAATATTTTATTGTTCCTCATCCTTCTGGGATGCCAATGATAGATATGTTAGACTATTTGATATTGTCCCACACATCACTGTGGCACTAATCACATCATCTTGGTCTTTTTCTCACTATGTTGCAGTTTGGATATTTTTTTTTGCTATGCTAACGATCCCATCATTCTTTTTTCTTACAATATATAATTTCCTGATAAGAACATGCAGTGAATTTTTCATTTTAGATACTTTATATTTCTACTCTAAACATACTTTTTTGTTATTTTTGTCTTTTCCATTTTTCTGCTCATTATTTTTATGTTGAAAACAATATTTTAATATATTTATAATAAAACATAAATATTTTATAATATAATATATTAAATATTTTTGTAATATAAATTTTAATATATTTATAATAAGGTCTTTTTCTGGTAATTCCATCACCTATCATTTCTTGACTTCCTTCTATTGGCTGATTTTTCTCCCTGTATGAAGCTTACTTTTCTGTTTCTTTTATTGTCTAGAAATATTTTATTGAATACTGGATGTTTTATATATTGTGAATGCCATATTTTTTCTTCCCTTACAGACTGAGTTTTTTCCTGGAAATCAATCAAGTTATTTGTGGATCAGCTTTTTCTTTAAGGCTTATTCTTTACCTTCATTTTCCATTGTTTTATTCTCTTAATCTTTTGTAGTTTCTACTGAATATCCTGGGTATTCAGTGAGAAGTTTCCATTATGGCTGATCAGAATATTCTCAGAGAGCTCAAGGAATCGTTCAGGATACAATGTCCCAGTTGCAACTTGCCTCATGAAGTTTTACTCTAGGTAAGCATCAATTAGTATTCAGCAACAGACTACATGTACATTTCTGACTCTTTCTCTTTGTACCACCCTCCTCTCTGATACTCTGCTGTGCAAATTCCTTCTACTTTAGCCTCTCTGAATCTGCTCTGTCTTCTCAACTCAACAAGCCTGACATGTTCTGCTTGTGTGTCCCCTTCATGCACCATGGTTTGTAAATCCCCCCAGGCAGAATGCCTTGGTGATCATTGTTCCTAGGTCATTTGTTACCTTTCTCTCAGGGCATCACAATTCTGCTACACCTGTTGTCCAATTTTTAAAGACAATTATGTCATATACTTTGACCAGTTTTCTAGTTCTTTAGAATGAAAGAACAAGTACAGTACCAGTTATTCTATGAAATCCCAAAATCCTTTTTGTTTTTTCACAGGGTGTGTCTATCTATCAGCATTAGCAGCTTCTATGGGCCTAGATTTATTTTGTCATAACCCTATGAAGCCATCTCATCAGAGAATTTGTAGTGTGGATGGGATCACATAAAGAAAATGGCATGAGAGTTGATTATAAGAAGGCATGAGGACCAGAGAACTTATGCAAATTATGAAGGTATGATATTCAAAGAAGAGGGAGAAAAAGGATTCTCATTTATACATACTCTTAAGTTTTATTCTGGGTTAAGAGTAGGGCAAGAAGCAAAAATCAAAAGAAACATAACATATGTTTCACAGGGAAAAAGAAGAAGTTTAGGGATAAATTCATTTGGGGGTAACTATCTGTACCCTGAGATAAATTTATGGCTCATAATAAGCATATATACTTGATAGAAATAGCCTAATTATCAAGAGTGTATAGCAATTAGAATGCAGAAACAAATTATAATGGCTCTTGTTATAATTTGATGTTAGAGAAATTAAGATGTAATTGGTTTGAGTATGAAATTTCGTAAAATATCTTTTGAAGTGGTGCTAAATTTTTCAATGCAATTACTGCAATTTTAACTCAGAGACAATAAATTAAGTAATAAAACATTTTTATGGTAACTTTCTAAAACAGAAGGTGCCCAGGGGTAAAAAAAAAAAAATGATTTGATCAACTATCCAGAAGTGTGTGTTGGATCAAGACCAAAACATGACCACATGACAGCTTTCCCAGGCTGAATGAGTCTGTGAGTCTCAATGCACAGATCCTTCTATGGTTTATTTGCTGAGGAAAACAATTAACATCATGCTGGGTCATGGGGAAACATCAGCCTGAGCTTTCTGAGGAAACACAAACTGATACTCCTTATTCAGTAAATAGGAGGGTGGCTAGGGATCTCTACAGCAAGATCCCTTCAGGACTCATCACTGTCTGTTTTGGTTTCAACTATCTACTTCATTAAATTGAACAAAGTACTCTATAAAATCACTCTTTTAGAAGTCACTGAACACATTTATCCACTAAAGTAACTCCCAATTTTTATTCAATGTAAAAATGCATAGTTTTCCATACTTAAATTTCAACACAAACATCTCGGGATCCATACTTGGGATAAGGCTATGGCAAATTCTAACCTTTCAATCACTTTTTGGGAAAAATGGGAAATTTGCTTCAAATTAGCTTTGTGTGTTTCTTTTACCTCCTTCCCCGCCTCTCTTGGTCAATGTATTCATGATGTTTTGTCTCCTGTCAGCACCTGATCTATAAGCTGATGCATCAGTCATTCACACCACAGGAGTAACTGGAAGAAAAATACTCTCACCTCTTTCTTTTCCTCTAGGTGGACGTGCCCATTTGCACTTGCAGGCCTCAGATGGACCATGTCTCATTATTGGCTTTTTTCCCCTCTTGAAAATATGTGCTCTAATTACTTCAGAAAGTTTATGATAGAAATAACTTGATTTGAAGTCAGGCAGACTTAAGATTGAATCCTGATTCTGAGTCTTAGTAGTGTTTTGGACTTTGGGAAATTTACTTAGCCTCATTGAAAAGCATTTTCATTATATATGATATAATCTATTGTTTGGTAATATCTCCCTCATTGATATGGAGAAGATTAAATAAGAAAATACAAGCATGGCAATTAGCACATCATAGTGACTCCATAAATGCAAGCTTCCATGATCTCTACCCTTCATTTCTTCTTGTTGGTCCTAACTCCCTTCCTGTCTTGCCTTGTTTTTCAATGTCTAAGTTCATCAATTATTATTTGATCCACCGATATTTTTGGTCATTCGATATTCACAAGCACCCTGAACTTACTTGGACACCAGAGTCCCAAAGTCCATCATCACCTCCCAGATTCTGGGGGGAAGTCTGGTCAATGTCTATGCCTACCTCACTCTCCTGTTATCACAGACTCACCTTCATGTAACCAAACCCACCTATTCCCTTTCTTGTCTCTGCCTTACACTATTACCTTCTTGACTCTGAGGGACTCCAAAGGAAAAAAATAATGCTAAAAGCATTTCTTCTCTTAGAGGTTATTATTTTCAGAGATAAAGAATTAAGAGCTCTGTTAAGAATCAAACCCAGGAAGGATGAATGATTTTGATGAAAGTAGCTTATACGTGTTCCAGAAATGGTACCACAAAGTCACTGCCTACTCAGCTTCCTCCTGAAGTGGCCTTGTCAGGAGGAAGCAGGAAAAGGAAACACCCTTTCCAGCTACAATTCTCAAGAGACTTTAAACTTTGTCAGACCAAAAGGATGTTGAGAGTGAGCACTGAAAATATATCCTTATTGGATCTTATAGATTGTTTTTTATAAGTATGTTCAAAATATTTCCTCTAATGCATTCCTACTTGGACTTTGCTTTCCATGGAAATATATAACAATAGGTTTTATGTTGAAGGACAAAATTCCCAGTTTGCTAAAGGTATCTCTGAGGAAATCAATTTATTCTCATCTATCTATTTCTCCAATCTTAGAGTCCCTGTCCTTGCTCCTTACTTTTCTTTTTCTTTTAACTTTGGAAGATGCTACATTCTCTTGTCTATGCTGCCTTTTCTAACAAGCAGGTGCCACCACAAAGCATTTTACCTACGGGTGTTTTTAAGAAAAGGTAATTTAATCAGCATGTGTAATTTTCTGCTCCCTTGCAATTCATTGCTTCTGATGCCATCTCCTGAAAACACTTTTTCTTTCTTTCTCATTTAGTTCAATTTCTACAGAGCTGTGGGGAAACTCTATTATGCTAATGATGAGGCAGATAAGTAGTTTACTCAAATTAAATTAGCACGCCCGTCCAATTACTCTGCAACCATTCTGAACTTAACAAGAAAAATCATTATCAGTACAGAAGAGATAAGGCCTGTTTTTTCTATATTTTATTTACCCTTCATTGGAGAAAACCTCATCTGTGCCAAGAAGTCCCCATCAAAAGGATTAATGGTTGACTGGTTAAAGTCAACTTTCCTAAATTGAAGGCTGGCATAATAACAGAGTTGGTGGTTCAGCCTGTCTCTCAATTAGAGGCCTATAAAGTTATAACCCTAGCTAGTAGCTGTAACTATGAGAATTTTATATCCTAAAATAACCATTTTATCTGTAAAAGCCAAACATTGGTTCTCTTTTTAAAGTTACCATTGCACATTTCTTGTCTTGGAAAGAAAATTCAGGGATTATGCAACTTAATATTGTCTTTCAATATGAACCATAGGCAACAATTTCCCATTGATTTATTTTTACAAATATGTGAATAGCATCATTTGTATGCCAGATCCCTAGTAGGGTCAATAGAGGCTAAGGATACCACAATGAGTAAAGCTTAATTCCTGCCCTCAATTTTACCTGCCGTCAAGAAGATGAGTAAGATTTGTTTTTAAAAAAAGTAAAACAAGGATGTAAGTCCTATAAAATGGTTATGCACACCCTTTTATTGGAGCCTGGAGGAAGAGATGCTTAATTCAGACATGTGTGGTACCAAAAAAAAAAAAGGATGGGGGACATTTAAACCAGATAGCAGTGAAGCAAACAGCAAGGCCATAGAAGGAAATTCAAGAGAAAAGGAAAAGAATCAGCAAAGATGCATAGTTTGATGACATTTTTAAGGAACAGCAAAAAGCCTTTGTATGGTCAAATACAGGATGAATGGTGAGGAAGTGAGGAGCAGGAAATAGCCAATCATAAAAGGTGTCAAGGTTTCTGACTTTGGTGTGCAAGTGTGAAATTCATGGTAGGAAAAGATTAATTGCCATCTAAATTCCCGTTGTATCAGTTGTTTTTTTACTTTCATGATAAAGTCCTTCGAGGTGCAAAACCTTTTTTAATTTTGATGTGGTCCCACTTATCTATTTTTTCTTTTTTTAGTTTCATAATGCAAAGCCTTGAGTTTCCCATCATCATGTTTAATAGTTTCTAACTTAATATTAAGAAGAAATTTCTTTCCACAGATTGATTCTCAAGCCAGGAATTTATTTGCATCCATGTGCTCTACCTTATCACCTTTCTCCTTGAGCCACTGCCATACCAATTTTTGGCAATTATATCTTCTCAGCATCCTTTCACTCCATCCACCTCCCTCCACATCCACTTGTTTTTCTTTACTTCAAACCCCCTACATCTATTAACTGATATCTCTGACAGGGTTTCCAGTGGTCTTCCTGCCTCCAGTCTTGATCCCACAATCCATTTTCCACACTGTTATTAAGGTTAAGACATTCATGTGAAAATCTAATTAGGTCATTCCACTGCTGTTTCCCATTAGTGGCTGCCCATTGCTGCTAGAATATACTCTAAGCTCAAATGGAATATACCACTCTACACCATCTATTACAGCTTCCAGTAGCCATCCCTCTCACTCTGTGTTTTTGCCATGCTGGAACATTTATAATTCCTCATGCTACAACCAGCATAGTTTGGCTCCTCAACCTATAATACATTGCCAGTTCTTCCCTTGCTTACCACCTACAAATCCTTTAGGAATCAGTTTCATTGATAAAGCTCAAGGAAGCCTCCCTTACTCCTAGAATGAGTAAATTGACTCCCTGTTTTAGTTTCCTGGCTGCTAAACAAATACCATGCAAAGGGTTGGTTTAAACAATGGAAATTTATTGGTGAAGTTTTGAAGTTAGAAGTCAAAATCAAGGCGTCAATAAGGCAATGCTTTCTTCCAGAAGACTCTGGCATTCTGGGGCTGGTTGCTGGTGATCTTAGATCCTTGTTTTTCTGCCACATGGTGATCCTCTCCTGAATCCTCTGGGTTTCATTAACTTGTGGCTTCTTTCTATGGCTTTCTCTCTGTGTGTCTTAATTTCATTCTGCTTATAGGGCTCAGTAATAGGATCAAGACCCATCCTGATTCAGTTGGGCCACACCCAAATTTAAGTTACTTCATTCAAAGATCTTAT
This sequence comes from Tolypeutes matacus, assembly GCA_026826555.1. NCBI lineage: Eukaryota > Metazoa > Chordata > Mammalia > Cingulata > Chlamyphoridae > Tolypeutes > Tolypeutes matacus. Next base: position 8,972,714 of record JAKSZT010053888.1, read on the forward strand.
TTACAATGGGTTCACACCCACAGGAATTGATTAAGATTACAATCATGGTTTTTTGGGGGGTGCATAGCTCCAAGTCACCACACTCCCCTATATAGTCCTGTAGCAACCTATGGAGTAACTCCCTGATATGCTGCTCCCATTGGACAGAAGTTTTGAGCCTGGAACTGTATCTTGTTCATAAAAGTATATCCCTAAGTATATAGCACAGTGATTTATATGGAGGCCCAAAATATAAGTGCATTCAATGTATGAAATAATTGACTCTTAATATATTCTTTTAAACAATGGACTTGGACATCCTTCTCATCTTTTACACATAGGAGCAATCCAGATTTCATTCCTTATGGCTTTTGGCTCTCCCTAAGACCAAGATTGTGCAGAATACCCTGATTTCTTTTTGAAAGTTTGAGAAAGATTTTTTTAAAAACACCTAGGAAATCAATAAAATACTAAGCATGTTCAATTTTCAAAAATCTTTTCAGTTCCCCAATATGTAATCCTTTAATAATATTTCTCATCACTGCCTTTGCTGCCCTGAATTATCCCACAGGTCTTTCATGCCTTCTGAGCAGTTACCCCTTTTCTTAGGTGTAAAAAAATGTAGTGTCCATTTTTTGGCAGTTTCGTCTCGCATTCTAGCCTGGCTTAAATTCAAGCCTTCTCCCTTTGCCTAATGGTTTTTCTCCTGTGTTTCCAAGGCCACCAATTGCCAGCTTTCCTACTCTAGGCCCAGGCACTGCTCTTTGAAGTTTAGCTACCTATGAAAAAATAATGTTTTGCCTATAAATTTATTTTATAGCTGAATAACTTTTAAGCCTTTAGATAACAGTCCTATCCCAAACACAAAGTTCAATTTACAGTTGGAAAGCAGAGAGAGAATTATCTTTTAGTCCCAACTGATTGCTCCCAGCCAGATAGGAGGAAGACAGTGCCACCAAATTATGTTAGGCTCTGTTGCATTCTATATATAAACTACCCACCAGGAAAGGCTTTGCTAATTCAGATTATCAGGCCACATTTTAGGGTTTAGGACAGTAGCAAGTTACTCACTGGTATATCAGAGACCTGAAGGAGAGCCCACAGCCTCCAGGAAATGCCTAACCCCTTACTAACTGAAGTGTGATCTACAAATCTGTAGTGTTGGCCTTACCTGGGAACTTGTTAGAAAAGTAGAATCACAGACTCACTTCAGATCTACTGTTTTATGATCCGCCTTTTAACTGTGATCCTTGGAAATCCATATGCATATTAAAGTTTGAGAACTGAAGTTCTTCTCATAGGTTATTCACTGGGGGACCACTCTGGGGTAGGCACTTCCAAGCTTGTTGGGAAATATCTCGAGTGTCTCGATGTTCCTGTCTCTGATCATGATCAGTTTGCACCATAATGACTCCATTGCAAGATGAAAAACCTTAAGCCACAGGAATTTAGATGTCTATTTAATATTGCAGAAGATTGGAAAAAATTGCAGAGACTGAGAAAAAGGAGTCAATTTCAGGGGATAAAAAAACAACAGAAGAACCAGATATGAAGCACTGAATTAATCTTCATTGTGCTGTGCAAAAGGAAATTCTGTCCCTGTTCTAAATCACCCACAAATATATTTTCACTATTTGAGTCAGGAGAGGTGAGAAAACAGCACATGACTAGCACAATCCTCGGTTAATTTCTTCATCCCTAGAATGTAATTTTAAAGTTGGAGAAATCAAATCCCATATGATATTAATTTAGAAAGGTACTTTTCTTTATAAATGGCCTTTGGAGATATGAATTGAAATGAGAGAACATGGACAATAAAACCTCCCTTCAGAAATTTCTACAGATGAGCTATCTTAAGTCTAAGAACTAAACAATATAAAGTAAATATGTAACTGTTCCACATGTACAGAATAGTATGTATTCTCAGTACAGACAGAGGGTTTACCATAATGTTTTGGGCATTTCCTTATACCAAAGAGAACATTCCAGCCCTGCATTGATGAATTATTATCTAATTGTTCACTTTAATTTCATTTTCTTTTTCTCCATATTTAGTATTATACCACAACAGAAAATATGGTTAGATTTTTCTAAGTTTTATGTATCTCCAAATCAATTACTTTCTACAAGTTGGATCAAAAATGAGAGTAAAAAGAAATTTTAGCTAGGAGCTCTGCACAGAATTTTGTCTTTCATTCTATCTTACATAGGTAGACTCAGACCTAAGATACTGATGAATCTCAACTTCCTGAACTTCCTGGGGAGAAAAAATGAAATCAAGGCCAGGTGTGGTGGTTTGAAGCTTTTGTGGACCCCAGAAAATAATGTCCTTATGGTTACTCCTTTCCTGTGCATGTAAACCTATTGCAGGTGGGGCATTTTGATTAAATTACTTCAGTTCAGGGCCATTGATTAGATTGTGTGACTCAGGGTGGGTCTTAATCCTCTTATTTGAGTCTTTTTAAAAAAGGAATAAAAAGGTACAACACAGAGAAAAAGCTACAGAGACAGATTAGAACCTAGAAGCTGAGAGACAAGGCCCCATGAGCCAGAGGCTGAGAGGAAGCCACTTTAGTCAGAAACTGAAAGCAACAAGTCCCAGACAAGAAGGAAGAGATAAGCAGACTCCACTAAGTACCTGATCACCCACAGCTGCAGTTCAGGAGAAAGCATTCCCTGATGATGCCTTGATTTGGACATCTTCACATCCTCAGATCTGTAAGCTTTTAACCTAATAGCCCCCCCCCCCATTGTAAAAGCCAACCCATTTTTGATATATTGTTTCCAGCAGCTTTTATCCTACTAAATATAAAAGGTAAGGATGGGATCCTAGGTACTAATGTCCACAGCCAAAAAATGGTGATTCTGATTACCAGTAGTTAAGGCTATCCAGGCAGTTGGGAGGGCTATGTCCACAGCAATACTGGTGGTCAAAAGCATTGGGAAGTCAGTATCAATACGGGGATGTGAATCCCTTCACTGAAAGATCTCTAGCCAGTGTCGCTGAAACAGAAAATGGAATCCAGTTTCCCAGGAGAGAGGCTGCTAAGTGCCAGAAATGAAATCAGATTTAGCCCTAATGGGCTGGTTTTCCTTAAGGTGTCATATCTCAGAAAGTATATAGAATGCGTTGGAAGGGAATGACTATTAGATGAGGGATATTCGTGACAAAATGCTCCATAGACCTGTAGCAATGGCAATAATATCAGTCTCTTCCACTGGGAGGACCTGAAATGCCTAGCCTAAGATTCAGAATAAACCATTGCTTTGGTTCCCCTTTGAATTGATTCAGGCATTGGTGGAACTAAGCCTACAGGAAAAGGACATCTCATCTTCAAAAGTTCATCTTTTATTTGGATATCATGTATTATAAAAATAAATCACTTACCTGGCAAGACTTCTTATTCTGAGACATTCACTACATTTATTTCAACAAATGATTATTTTGGTGACCAATGATTATTCATCAGACTCTGAGCATTCCCTAGAATTTTATGCTGGAACATACATGCCCAATAAATTTTTTAAGATTAAAAAATTCCATAACAGCGAAAGACCTGGTAAGGATAGCTTTCTATAAATATGTCCTTTCAGTCCCTGTGCTCCAAGCTGGCTGGGTTGCCTTCCTTGTCTGGTGCAGAGGTTATTGTTAGGGAAATTGCAGACACCTGTTAAGCAGCCATAGCCCACACCACACCTACCCCCACTTCCATCTTTGGGAAAGTCACAAACATAAGCTAAGGAAACATCTTCTGGCCTTCCACTACCCCTACCTCCTTTTCTATTGTGTGCTATTTCACAATCCTGGGGGTGATGTTACATCTAATGAAAAGGTCCAGCCAGACCGAAACCAGAAAACTGGGAACGAGTAGCACCAGATGCTAATCAGAAGAGGAATTCTCAGTGGCAGGGCCCCTCCTTCCTCCAAAGTGGATATAAACCACACTAAAACAATATAGATTTGTCTCTCTTCTCTGATGTGAAGTGCGGCACGAAGAGCTGCCATTTATCAACCCCAACCAAGAGCAGTTTGGGGACATCCCAGGAGATTGGTTGTGATGGGAATTTTCCCCCTTGCTCTTTTAGACTCTTTGTGCTGTGTAAGTGACAAATATGTTATTTTCCCTTTCTGGATTTTTTAATACTGTGCGAGTAATAAAGGGTCATCTGCTGAAAGTTTCTGTTGTGTCCTGAACCTGTGTTCCCACAACACATCATTGCAGCAACTCGCTCCACATTTATCCTCCTGGGCTTTCCTTTTATCATTATTCTGGAGATTTTCTCTAATACTCTGCTCTGTTGAAGCTCCTGTTTCTGTATCTTGTGGCTTACTCTAACTTAGTCTAGTCCCTTATTTTGTTGGACAACATATTCTAGTTTACAGGGCAAGGGCATGTAACAGATATAGTTTTTGAAACTTGCATATCTGAAAATATTTGTGGAGATGTGCCTAGAGTCAGTATCTTTACCTATTTCTTCTGTGACTATCAGTTTTTTCTGAGACTATTCTTTTATCTCTTGTCTGGAAGATAAAGTTCTGGCTGCCAATATTATGGGTCTTGAAAGGATGGTGGAGAGGCAATACACAGCATTCAGTATGCATAAAGCCACTTAAAGCCCTTGTTTTTAATGGAAAGTCCGTGGCACTGGCTGTTTCCATAGATACCAAGGAGGAAGATTTTATGTTTTCTCCTATTTAGAAAATCATATTGCATTATTCTGTTAGGGTGGGAGAGGGACATAGAGGCATGAAGTCTGAGAGGGATCTCAGGCTCTAACACTTTCTCAAACAGCTTTTCCTCAAAGCTTCCTTATGTTGGTATCCCTAGTGCCCAAAGTTTGAAAAGCAGTACTTGGGGCTGCCATTTTCTGAGCCTTTTGAAAATTCTTCAGAAAAAAAAATATTGATTTTTGGCTTTTCTCTCTGGTTACTTAGGACTTATATCTTCAATTAATTCAGCTTTTATTCCATCTGCTTTCTAGCTTCCAGAATTCTGTTATTGTTTACCCTCTTTTCTCTCTATTTTTCAAATAATATATATATATTTTTTTTTAAATTAAGGATATGCTGTACTTTTGGTGGGGAATTGGCACTTCAATTAGATGTATATGATCAGTGCATTCCTAACCTACAATTACTGCATCACCCTTATCTTAATTTAATATCTGAATTTTAAAAACTTGAGTTAACAACATTGACATGTTCTAGCTTTCCTTGGTAAAGGTGCTGTATTTGTGGCTATGTGCGAATGAAAATGCAAAAGGTGAATTTACTATTTTATCATTTATATAATATCCCTCTTAGTGCCTGGACAGTTTTCTTCTGAAGTCTGTTTTGTCTGAATGTAAGTAGCCATCCCATCTTATTTTGATTAGTATTTGCATGACATAATTTTCCCATCATTTTGCTTTTAATCTATAACATTATATTTTAAATGACTTTCTTGTAAACAGCATATAACTGCATCTTTCTGATGCAATTGGGAAATCTCTGTTTAGACCACTTACATTTTAATTAATTATGAAAATTTGGAGTTAGAGCCATCATTTTATTATTTTTCTACTAGTATTTTCTGGTTTTCTGCCATTGTTTCCCCTTTCCTGCCTTCTTTTGAATTATTTGAAAATCTTTTAATTTTTCTGTGGTCATTTAGGCAATATTGTTTTATATTATTGCATTAGTTATTTCTTACAGGGATTTACCTACTATCTAACTTTTACAATATGCTTAGAGTAAATAGTTATCGCTTCAATGAAATAAAAATTTACAACCATATAAATCCCTTTTCCCTCCTCAATTTTGCTATATTTATCATATACTTTATATCTAGATACTTTAAAATGCCCCCAGACAATATTGTAATTTTTGCTTTAAGAAGTCATAAATATTTTAAATAATTTATGAAAGGAAATTTTCCTATTATATTTACCCATATGTTTACCATTTCTGATGTACTTCCTTCACTCATAAAGTTCCAAGTTACCCTCTCAGATCCTTACCCTTCAGCATAAAAAATTAACTTTAGCCTTTCTTTTAAAGCAGCTATACTGAAGACAGATCCTCTTAGTTTCCCTTTGTTTTAGTTTCCTAGACTGCTGAAGAAAATTCCATGAAATAGGGCAGGTTAAACAATGGGAATTAATTTGCTTACAGTTTGAGGCTGGGAAAAGATCATATCAGGAAGGTGATACTTTCTCCCCAAAGATTGTGGCATTCTGGGGCCAGCTGTTGGGATCCTTGGTCCTCAGCTTGTCACATGGCAAGGCACATGACATCATCTCCTGGTCTTTCCCTTCTCTTCAGGATCTGTTGCTGTTCAGCTTCTTATTTCCTGTGGTTCTCTTTCTCTCTGAATTTCATTTCACTTATAAAAGATACTAGGAATAGGATGAAGATCCAGCCTCATTGGTCCAGGCCATAACTTAACTGAAGTAGCCTCATCAAAAAGTTCTCCTTACAATGGGCTCACACCCACAGGAATGGATTAAATTTAAGCACATGTTTTGTTTTTTAGGATACGTATAGCATCAAACTACTTCACCCTTCATCTAAGAATATGTTTATTTCTCTTTTATTCTAGAAGGATATTTTCACTGGATATAGAATATGGATTAACAATTCTTTATTTTCAGCACATTAAAGACATTTTCCCACTATTTTCTGGTCTCCATAGTTTCTGATGAGAAATACATAGTAATTTTATATGTTTCCTTATACATAATGTGTCCCTTTCCTCAAGATGCATTATTTTCTTATCATATTTGGACTCAAAAATTTCATTATCTTTTCTGTCTGGATCTGTTTTTCTTTCAGTTTATCCTATTTTGTGTTCACTGAGAATATTGAATCTATAAATTTATTTCTTTTGCCAACTTTGGGGAGTTTATAGTTATTGCTTCTTCAAATATAGTTTTCTTTACCAATCTCTTTATCTTGTGCTCCAGAGAATCAAATGACCCAAATATTGAACCTTTTAAATATTTTCCCGTGAGTTCCTGAGGCTTGTTTTACTTATTTTTCTTTATGTTCTTCAAATTCGAAAAATCCTGTTGCTCTATCTTCAAGGTCAGGGCCATTTTCCTTATTCCTATCCATTCTTCTACTGGGCTCATCTAGGAAACTTTTTGATAAGAGATCTTTCCATTCTAAAATTTGCATTTGGTTCTTTTATTATACTTTTCTATTTTTCAGCTGAGAATTTCTATCTTTCTTTATCTCATGGAGTGCAGTTGTAATAGCTGCTTTAAAATGTTTGCTCATTCAAACATCTGGTCTTTCTCTGGGTTAGCATATGTTAGTTACCTTTTCCCTTGAGGATTGGTCACATTTTACTTCTTTTGGATGTGTTGAGCAATTTTAGATTGTATCTGAGCTATTTCAAGAATCATGTTTTTAATGGGAACTTGGATCCCATTACAACTTCTGGAGAATGTTGAAATTTTGGTTTGTTTTATCAAGCAATCAACAAAGTTAGTTGCAGATACCAAGTTTTTTTTTTATCACCTTCTATAGACAGTGGTCTAGTGTCATATAAGTTTTCAAAGCCTTTGCTATGCAGATTTGGTGTTCCCATCACATGTCCAAGCAAGGGGTTTATCTGGGACTTGGACAGTAGTTTACATTTTAATTTACTTCCAAAGTCTTAACTATGATTGTCTGCGGGTATTACATGCATGCACCGCTTGGGTGTGAGTTCAGGACATGTATCAGTTCATACACAATTTATCCCACAGACTCTGACTTCCAGGAGCCCCTTTGCTGGTTTCAATTGCCATAAATTTATGTTTTTCTAAGAATTTTTGCCTCCCACTCTCTTAGGCAGCTGTCTATGATGGTCTTCTTTGGGGTCAAGCAATGAGTGAAAAGAGAAAAAAATCAATACAGAGTCCCTCCACACTCTGCTCAACAGGGGCCACTTTCCCCAGTTTCTCTATCCAGAGGAAAGAGATTTCTCCAAGAGGTTTTAGGTGTCCATGCAATCACTGCAGCAACTTAGCAGTGTTGTTCCATGACTGAGCTTGGCCTCAAGGTAGGCTGAGAAAGAAAACAGGGAAACAAAAATAAACAAGGATTTTTCTCACACTCTCTGGCACACAGCAGCCTTTATTCCTAGACCTTCGGCCAGAAAGATGGACTTCCCTAATTTGCCCACCTTGAGTCAAAGCTGGGAGATAAAGAAAGGAAGAGGAAACTCTTAACTGCCTTATAGGTTATTCTTCATGTTTTGACTTCCCACCCCTATCAACCTGATATTATTTACTATTAAGACTTTTCAGTCAGTTGCTTTTTGTATTTTGTCAAAAGTTTTTAATTATAACCAATGCAAGAGAAAGGCTGAAAGTCTGATTTTTTGTTTTTTGTTTTTAAACAAAATTATTCCTCGTTGAATAGATAGTTCAGTTCTAAAATCAAAGGGACCTAGTTTTAACCTGAAACCCTTATACTTATTTTTCTTCTTTCTACATTAACTATTATAAAGTCTATTCTATTTAAATCACATGAAAAGCCAAATCTTACTTTGCATGAAAATAAAAGCTTAAGTAAGCACATAGACCAGTTCAGGGACTAGGGAGTTCTTAATTTGAAGATGAGTAAAACATTTTCATATGGTGCCATTAAATAATTGAAGAACACCATCTTTTCTCTTGATTCTGTTTCTTTTCTCATTAACAAACCTTTGGGTATAACTCATTTTCCTCCACATACATCCTACCTCTGTATTACCGTGATTTTAAGGTTTTTGAGAAAGAGATAAAGTTCTAAGGAGAATACAAAGAATTTCAAGTATCTCCTTATATATAAAGTCTAAACTCTAGTTTTAAAATATCCTACATAATTTTACTTTTTATACTAAAAAGAAATCAATGAATTGGTGTTTTTATTCTTGTCTAAGAGGTCAATACTAAAAACTTCTCCGAGTTGAATTATTAAGAAATTTTTTTTAAATGTCTAGAGGATATTACCAGGTAGGGCTATAGAATTTCATAGTATTTTGAAGGCAATGGGCTTGGTTATAAAATATTCCAGAGATGGTGAGAGCCTCTTATAGATAGTTGAATGATTTAGTTAAGATATGTAATTTATTTTATAATTTCTAAAGTACCATTTCAGCATTACTTATTATTTTCGTCCGCTGGGATTTAAGTGTCTGCCTTAAAGCCCATTCTCCTCCCATTCAATTATGTCATTTTCTATGGCTGTTGTTATCTGAATTTCCTTCATCCAGTTTTGACTACTTTGCACCTTGCCACCGTCTTAAACACACATGTAATTATGCCAACACCCTGTTTTAAACATTTTAATCACCCTCCATTAACAATAAACAAAATATGAGGGTAAATAACATGTAAAGATGCTTTGCCTTTTACAAACACACATATGTTTCTTGTTTTCCAGTCAATGAAAATACTTTCAGTTACCAGTATACCATATGCTCTCTCAATCCCCTTGAATTATAACAGCCTATTTCTTCCATCTGATTCTTCTGGCAAGCCATTATTTATCCATGAAGATACATCTGCCATGTCTTCGTTGATGACCCCAGGAAGAGATAGAAAATCCTACTTCCCATCTTTTCACACACAATACATGCAATTCTAATTACTTACTTCACTAAAGACTTACTTGACCAAAGATAAGTACTAAAAGCATGTTAAATGAATGAGAATAAATGGAAGGAAGGGAGGAAGGAAGGAAAAGAGGAAGGAAGGAAAGATTCCAGATAAGAAACAAGGGTACCTGGAATCAGGCAGACTGTCTGCTTAAAGTAATAGACAAACTGGTCCATCATGTGTTTAAAAAATTCTGTGAAGTCTTCAAACTTGACATATTAGGATATCTTACCACTGAGGAATAATAATGGGATTCTTACCAGCAGTGTTTCTCATTGCTATGAGATTTTGTTTTCATAACAGAATCTAAGCCAAAGAAGTAGGAGAAATGAAGATAGAAATGTGGGGAAAGAAAGTTAAAAATTGGTAACAGCAATGAATGTGAGGGCCTAATGGGAATGAAGGATTGTTGTTGAAGTGGGCACTAGAATAAGGTAACTGGAAAGTTCTGTGGTGGTCTGAAGGTGGGATGCTGAAAAATCATGCTGGTATGTAGGATGTTGGTCCAAAATCCCCATGAGTTTTGTAGTTGCTCTCTCTCTCTCTCTCCCTTGATCAATCTCTTTCTTCCTTCTTTCCTTCCTTCCTTCCTTCCTTCCTTCCTTCCTTCCTTCCTTCCTTCCTTCCTTCC
>JAKSZT010053888.1:8982945-9056494 GCA_026826555.1 Tolypeutes matacus
TCCTTCCTTCCTTCCTTCCTTCCTTCCTTCCTTCCTTCCTTCCTTCCATCTATATCTATCCATCTATTTATCTATCTAATCTCTCTATATATTTTCTTTCTTTCTTTCATCCATCTATATCTATTGATTATCTATTTTTCTATCCAATCTCTCTATATATTTATATATCATCTATTTCTATCTCTCACTGTATATATGTATCTATTGCTCTCTATATATCTATACATTTATATATTATATAAACATTTTATATGTAATATATCTTATTGTATTATATTATATTGTTTTGTATTATATTCTTCATGTTTTTCAATTAACCAGGAGTTATGGCAGGAGAAATGGAGGGAACAAAGACAGTGGTCCAGATGCTCAAATAGTCAATTAATAAGAGGGATTATCAGACAGGATGGTAGAGGAGTGATGAAAGAGGAGAAGCAAGAACGTTGTCCATGGCCTGTACTTCAAAGGGTATGAGGGTGTTGAGAGGGTAAGGAGAATCAAGCAAGGCACTTATTTCATCATTAGCATCTGTGGCACATAGAATGTGGGAGAGAAACTGACACACTCGATAGGCTGTGATGACAAGTATTGTTAGGGGACAAAAGTAGATAGGTCTCAGATAAGGCAAAACTGTCAAGAGAAGAGGGTGAAGATATGGGGAATCCCTGGAAGTCTGACAAGGGTTTTAGAGGAGCACAGATTCTGGGCATAGGACACCAGGGAGAAGGAGGAGATTAGAAAATGTATAGAAATGTATGTGGGTAAAATGTCTGAAGATAGATGATGGAGCCTAAGGTAAAGAGGGATGTGAAGTGACGTGGCACTGTCCCTGATGGCCTTCTAAGGCCATTAACTCTAATTGCATCCTCTCGTTCAGGCTGGTCTTTTATTCGGTTGGAATAGTGAACCTGACAGTTTCCAGGCTAGTATAACGGCAGTCTTACCAAAAATATGCAATTTCCTAGTACCCTCAACCATTTACAAATGCTTTGTTGTGACACTATTCTACTGCTGAAAAGTGATAGGGGGTGGAAGCCTGAAGTCCATTGTGAATATGATACTGAACCAGCACTCTCACCCACAGTCAGTGTCCTCACTCAACCTAGTTTTTGATCTCACTAAATAAAGGGTATTCATAAGTCTCAACTGTACCTAAGCTCATTGAGAGGTGGTTGATTTAAGTATGCAGTACCTTTGTGTACTACATATAACTATTTGTAGGCTAACCTGTCTGAAAAAAAGAATTTCTAATTTAGATTCCCTGAGCATTTTATTCCTGCAGATCCTAGACATTTTGTTTTCTAAAAGCCTTCAAAATAGATTTTCACAGGCTAATAAAATCACTCAAAATTATGGTACCCAACGCTCATTTTGGTAAAATATTCTGAAACTGGAACAATGTAGAGATTAGGATGTCCCCTGAGCAAATATGGCACACAAATTTGTGATGTGTTCCATATTTTCAGGTAGCAGTGATGGTTGTACATCATTAACGTAATTAATGCCACTGAATTGAACACTGAAAAGGCTGCAATGGAAAATTTTATGGTCTGCATTTTACCATAATAAATAAAAGGAAAAAGGAAAAAAGAGTAATATGAAAGGAAAATATGAGAGCCCAAAATGTCCAGTGTTATAACTGGGTGTGCAGGAGGAATTCAGAGGAAAACTACCTGAGAAATTCAAGGACAACAACCATAAGTAGGAGTTTTCTCAAGAAAGAATAACTTTCATGAAAAAATACATGACTAATCCGAAAAGTCTTTGTCTTTATTATCTTGTTCATGCTCCATGCAGTGCATATGAGAACCACTTATAAATGAATACCTTTTCAAAATTGGATCTGGTAAACTGTATTGAGTTCTGGCTTTGGAAAAGACTACTAAGAAGTGTGCAGCACATGTCAAATAGAGACCATTCCATGGTAGGTAAGTCCTCGGTCCAGAAATCACCATTAACTTGGAGGATCCATCTAGGTGAAGAGCAGAGAAATTTTTAATTTCCTGAAAATGGCTATAGTACTGTCCCTAGTTCTACCTCAAACTTCTGGTGTGATAAACAGCCTCATATTTTTGTTGACTACTTGCAGGATAAAAATTGACAGAACTAGAGTAATTGGCAGTAAGTCATATTTACCAAAGGAATTTGTGGACAGAAATCTTACTGGAAAGTTCAGCATAACTCTCCATTGCCCTCAAGCAAACACAACAGACCAATAAAGAGCCACCGAAGAAGAGGAGCTTGGCCAAGAAGACTTGCTACTTTTCAAAGCTTTGTATGCCACCCCACCTTAATAACAGGAATCAACCTTGTTAAGTTATTTAATGATGCTGCAGTCCCTCTCTCTGCTATTCTAATTAGCTCTTTCTTGTATCTTATATCTTCTTATCAGTTATAAAGTCCACTGTTCTCTACTTTCAAAATATCTCTTGCAGAAGTCTTTGCTCCTCTCCATATACTAATTGGTTCATGCCTTGATTGCATTTCATCTAGATATTAAAATTATCTCTAGATTGGCCTTTCCCCTCTCTGATCTAAAGCACACACTGCCATTGAGATTATTTATCAAAAGCATAAGCTCTAATTTCATGGCTTTCTGACCAAATGTCTTCACTGGCTCCTTACTATGGAATCTTGGAAGACCAAATTTCCTTTCTCAGTCTTTCAACATTCTATCTCCTCCATTATTTGAGAAGCAAACAAGTCTAGTGGTTAAGAGCCCAGACTCTGAAGCCAGGCTCCTTGAATCCTGGCTCAGAGTCTTTGGGCAATTTACTCTCTCTGTTATTCAGATTCCTCATTGGGAAATTATGATTAAATCATTATAATATCTACTTCATAGAATTGTTACAAGCATTAAATGAAGAAAGAGCTCACAATGATCCCTGGAACAGAAATATCTCGCACCCAATTTACCTTTTCAAATTTCTGTTTCATTGGTGTCCTATGAACTCTAGACACATTTTTTGTAGTTTAAGGAAACAGGGAAGTGTAGAAAAACCAATCAGAAACTCAAGTCCAGACTCTAATACTGAGAAACTACTACCAAGTGCAATTCTCTTAAGCTCCCTAAGTCCCAATTTCTGCATCTTACCGGGTTATTGAGGGGTTATTGAGCAGTTTGTGTCACATAAGTTCTCAATGAGTGGTGACTATTTTTAATATTGTTGAACCCGTAAGTGAGTCACACTCCTAAACTGCACCTCTCTGCCTCTCCTGCTGCTGCATAGAAGGCCTCTGTCGGCGTTGCCTTTCTAGATCTAGTACATTATTAAATTTAATTTAAACATCCTCCTTTCTCCATCAAAATAAGCTCTAAATGCCCTACATATGCAAGTAGTCTCTTTCTCTTCTAAATTCCTACAGCATTTTATTTGTACCTCCGTTTTTACATCTGTTTTCTAAATTGTTTTATAGTCATGTTCTCTCCGGACCGCAATATTCTGCAGGGCCTCCCTGTGTCTCGTCTTTTCACCTCAAATTGCCATACACCTAATAGGACTCATTAAAGGTTTCTTGAATGAAAATATGACTGAGTCATTCATTCCACATGTAGGAAAACATTATTTTTCATTTCTTTATTTCCTACTGGATGCTGCTCTTCAGTCATATTAGCTATAAGAAAGTGGGCATACTTTAGAGATAAAGTACAACTTGGATTCATTTCATTTTAAAAATAACATTTAAATATTTAAAGAATTAATTGTATAAAAATACATGAAACTAAGTTGCCTACCATTTGAGATGATCAACATGCTAATTGACATAGCAGTTTTATGTGGGTTTAATGTTTAAGCTCAGGAGCTGCATTACACCACTTACCAGCTGTGTAATTCAGAGTAAGCTTGCTTACCCACACTCTCAATTTCCTCATCTGGACACGTGGATAATGATAAAAACCATCTTCTGGGATTGTCTTTGGGATGAAATTAGAAAATGCACATAAAGCATTTAGGACAGTACTGGGCACAAAGTAAATAATCAGTAAATATAGATTCATTATTGTTAGAGCAGCCAAGGTTAACTCATCAGAAAGGCTGTAGCTTTATATGGTCTGGTCAGAGCACACGACTACAGAACGCTTGAACCACTGTCAACTCAACACCACGCAAGAACCAGAGCCATTTGCTCAGCATGTGTTCTAGCACGGCCCAGGGAATCGTTTGCACAATGGCATGTGGACAGGTAATAAACTATCACAGGATGCTGCTAGGTCACAGATAGCCTTAGCTCCTATTGCATCTTTTGAGTGCTTCTTGAATGACATTTTTAATTTTTATACTGAATGCATGGGGGCATTAATATTGCTAAAGTTTGAAACAACTATTCCCCATTGCTCCTCTTTAAAGTTTCTGGGTCATTTTAGCAAAGAGTAACTACAAAAAAACAATACCGCTTGCTACTACATCTGCCTGTTTCAAAATTTTCTTAGTACTATGCAACTGAAGTGATAAATGATTTTGCTGCTGAGGCTAATATAAGACTACAACTATTATCAATAACTCTGTGTTTCAAGTTAACATGCTTACACACAACTTCATTCTTATCCCCATAACTTAATATATAAGTGTACATATCACAGGAATATTTTTATAATACACATGTGCACATATTGTGTATATAATATTTACATATATAAATATATAATATTAATACATGTGTATAAAAGTTGTACATAAATACATATATGTATGTACACATATGTATATAGAATGTGTATAAATATATAACATATATAATTTGTGTGTATATAATATATGCATTTATATACACATATACCCAAATATGTGGATATATATATGTATAAATTCTCATATATTAAAATGTTATGTGTATACATGTGTGCATATATATATATATATATATTTATTTATTTATTTATGTTGTGGGAAATAAAGATTTCAAGGCACAACCTTAAATGGTAGTCTTCAGTAGGACCAAGGACTGACTTGTAGGTTCTGGTCACTGTAAGTGAAGTCATGGGGCCTGTGTTAGTCACAAAAGGTCTGGAGAAGAGATATGCTTATAGAATCTCTCTAACAATCACCTTCAAAAGTGTTTTTCTTTGGGCCAGTTCAATCTTTGCAAGGAGCCATTGGGCATTGACCTTTTTGGGGGGCATCCGCCTCCTGAGTGCTTTCAAGGGCCACAAAATAAGTGAAGCACTAATTCCTCTCTGGCTGTCTCCACTATAGCAATGAAACCAGCCTGATTTTCTATATTCACCAGTATAGCACAGGGGCAGCTCAAGAAACATTGTACAATTTAAAGGGGAGGCTTATCTCATTCCGCAGTTCCTATACTCCAGATTGAGTTTTGTTTTTTCTTTACATATTGACAGTGGTGTTTTTGTTTTCCATTACTGGAAGTGTGTGCATTCCATGCCAAGTTGTTTCTTACCTCTGCCTTAACAGGGCAGTAGTGGGTGTATTCCCTGGGCCAACGACTGTGGCGTACGAAGCCTCCTCAGGTAGGAGCAAAGCTTTTCTCTCCTGCTCCACACCACACCAAGGCCTTTGGTCCTCCTGCCAGGTTTGTGGCCACCTGCTATTAGAAACCAGTTCATACATCGACATAAGAGGACTAAGATATGAAGAGTACGGATGTGTTTGTGGTACCTTGAGCAAGTTCTTTGTCCTCTTGTACCTCAGACTCTCATCTGTAACAATGGTTATAATCAAACAACTTGCTCTTTCAAAACCCCTGCTCTAAGCCAAGGCAGTTTTACAGGCAGTGAAACACTAGTGACGGGTGGTTAACAGCTTTCTGATACTCTAGAAAAGAAAAGAAAAAAAAAGGAGGAAAGATGCGGTAAAAAAGAAACCAAGAAAGCTGAGAAAGAAAGAGAAAAATGGAAGGAGGCTTCTGAGATTATATAGCCACTGAGAAACTTCTGGGGAGATAAAAGGGAAACTTGATTTGATGTTGTTTGCTGAATTTACTGGCTCAATGTGTGAATAATTGAAACCTGAACAAACCTCTGGCACTTGCTTATTTATTGCCTTTCTTATTCTCCTAGAACGTTACGTCCATGAGGGAAGGAACCGCGCTGGCCGTGCTCCTCGCTGCATCTTTTGCACCATAGGGGTTCTGGGCATGGAGTGAATGTTTTGTCCATAGCTGATGAGTCTGTAGGTGACCCTGCAGAACACTAGCTGGGAGAGAAGTCCTAGTAGTCCTGCACTGTTACTTCTATTTACTAGAGCGTTCACAGCTTCCCCTCCCCTCCCCTTTCCTTTCCTAACTTCATAGAAGATATTTGTAATCTCAGTACAAATAGAGCCATAGGTTTGTTTTCACAGTTTCTATGGAATGATTCTCTATATTTTCAAGAATGCGTGATGTTTCAAAAACCTATAATTCTTCCCTTTTGTCTTCTCTACCATTATCTCCCTGCTTATCCCTCATCCCCAGCTTAAGTCCATTCAGCTACTATGAGTCCATTCAGCTTCTGGGTTAATTGTATTTTTATACAGACTTTAAAAAATAATGTTCTCTTCACTTCTGCATCAGATAAATTGGCAGTTTTAAAGTAAAAAAAAATAAAAATTTTGACAATAAGTATGAGGCTGTATAGAAAAGCATTGAAAATTTATAATTTATCTTACTACATGTAGATTTGTGTGTGTATGTGTGTAGACAGATATAGAAACAGATAAAGACATAGACATAAATGTAGATAGATATTGATATTTACTTAATCACAAGATAGCTTGGTACCATGTAAGCATATAGAAAGGAAACAAGAGATGTCTTCATGGATTAAAAGTAAAGCACGCAGGGGATGGATGTGGCTCAAATGGTTGGGTGTCTGTCTCCCATATGGAGGGACCTGGGTTCAATCCCCGGGACCTCCTGGTAAAAAAAAATAATAAAAAATAAAAAAATAAATAAATAAAGCACTAATAAGACCGATAACTTTGAATATATGGAATGCCAGAAAAGTGGAAATGACAGAAAAAAATTAAATGTCTTTTGGTGGTAGCTGAAATTTTCAATGAAGTTATAATTTGTGCATAATATAAACCTCATGTAGTAATATCTCTGGCTCTCTTCAACATCATAGATAAGGGTAAAATGATGACGGCTGTGCAGGTATGTTACAAAAAGCATCATTCACTTGATAAAATGAGATGATGTGATCTCTCCTCTTTGTGTAAAGTGAGAGGAGGATGTCTACAGATTGACGTATTTATTCACAAACATCTGAAGCGTTAACATTATTACTAAGTTACTTTTTCCCAAAGTGTGATCTAAGGAATATTAGTCTTTCTAGGTGCTAAGTGAGGGATGAGTACCACAGTCAAATGTTGTAATCCTTCTCTAAGTGTCACAAGTCTCAGTGGCAGAATAAGGGGATATTCAAGAGCAATACAGCTTTTTAATTTAAGGGTCCTGTTTTGTTAAGGGCCAAGTTTTGCCACTTACTAGTGGTGTTACTTTAAGCGAGTTATTTGTCCTCATACTTCAGATCCTTACCCATACCAATAGAAATAAAAGCAATAATTACTTTTGGGATATAAGGCATTTAAAAGCACTAGAGCAGTACAAGCAATAGTATGTACACAATAATTAGTTAGTTTTACTCTCATTACAATTATTTACTGTTAAATGTCTGTTAAATATTAAGATAAAGCCTATTTATATCTCTTTGAGCCAACAGTTCCAAAACTTTATTGATCACAAAGCAATTATTTTGTATAATTACAATTAAAATCACATAATTATGATTTAAATCAGAAGAGTAAAGTTCCACTCCATGGGTCACTTTGAGAAACACTGAGGTAGAGTATAAAACCAAACTGATTTTGTAACTCTGTCGATGATGTGGTTGGAAAAAATAAATATTACAAATCTTTTTAAAATAAGGATTCATAGCACACTGACCTGACAGACATTCAATTTCCAAAAATGCTATCAACTTGATTTGAGAATACTGAAACAAACAAACAAAGAAAAATGTAGAGATCCGGGTCTCGTGGCTAAAAGTGACGTGGTCAGTCGAATCGAAACAGAGGAGGGGGAGGAAGTCGGCGGCGCCGAGAAGCAGCGGCAGCGGCATCCGGAACGGCCGAGGCGTTCTGGAGGCTCCAAGCGGTCTTTCTGCCGAGCCTTGGTCCCGGCCCCCAATCTCCCCGCCCCGTCGATTGTCTGGGCGGATTTAAACAGTCAAGTTAAATCAAGCTGAATAATCATGGCAGAAGGTGGATTCGATCCCTGTGAATGTGTTTGCTCTCATGAACATGCGATGAGAAGGCTGATCAATCTGTTGAGGCAGTCCCAGTCCTACTGCACAGACACAGAATGTCTTCAGGAATTACCAGGACCTTCTGGTGATAATGGCATCAGTATTACTATGATCTTGATGGCCTGGATGGTTATTGCAGTGATCTTGTTCTTACTGAGACCTCCAAATCTAAGAGGATCCAACCTACCTGGAAAACCAACTAGTCCTCATAATGGACAAGATCCACCAGCCCCTCCTGTGGACTAACTTTGTGATACGGGAAGTGAAAATATACCTTGCACGACCAAATGAACGAAGATGACCAGAGTACTCTTAACCCCATTATAATTGTTTTTACTTTTGCATCTGCAGTATGGGATGGTATTGTTTTCATGAGCTTCTAAAAATTTCACTTGCAAGCTTATTTTTGCTTCCTGTGTTATCACCATTCCTATTTACAGTATATTTGAGTAAATGATATTTAAAAAAGTTTCATGGGGCTTTTTTTGGTTGTCCTAAACTGAAACATTCCATTCATTCTATTTGTGTAACTGTGATCATAATTTTTGGGATGATTTCTGGCCTGATTGAAGGAAATTTGAAATCTTTGCAATTAAATATTTCAAATAGTTTTGATAAGGTTTAAAACTTGCTTTTTTTGCATAACGTGTTTATGTGATTTGGACTTGTCTGAGATTGTATGAATGAAAATTAGAACCACACTGTATTTACATTTACCTTGATAGTTTATTTGTGGGTACAAGTTTTCTCTTATTTTCAGGATTGTGGCAGCCATTGAATATTTTATAAATTACAGCTGAAATCTGTATCATCTATTACAACTGGCTTATGTGATTAGGATAGGAGAATAGAAGAAATGAACTGGTTGTTTACTAAGTTTTTTATACCCATTAAAAAGTGTCAAATGTTAAGAAAACTTTAAATAAACATGATTGATTGATATGGTGGATGTTTACCAGTCCATTATATGACATTTATAAGCCACTGTATTTTAGCCTTACAAGGGTTCATGAAAGGAAGAAAAAACTAACTCTGCCTTTGCCGGGTATAATCAATACAATAATAATTTAAGCTATAATTTATTGTTAAAATGAGTGCCTCTCAGGAAGCTTCTTTTCTATTCTAACACCTCCCTGTTAAAATGAAATTATTTTAAAACTGTATAAGAAGAAAAAAGAAACTGTATGGGGCCTGCTTGATTACTGACATCTGAATGCCCATTTACTTATTTACTCTTTTTATTTTGAAGAAAAAAATTTGAGTCTCTTGTATTCCTTCTGACTTTAATTTTTTTTTTTTTAATGAATTCTTTGTTTACTCCAAGGGAAAAGGAGGAAAATGAGAAACAATTAAGATTCTTTTTTTATCTCATTCCTGTCTTGGTAATGGGATGGATTGGCGTGGGAAGGAGAATTAATATAAGTAATTCTGAAATATAAGAAAAAGCAAAAGTTGCATTGTTTTGCTCAGTTTGAAAAAAAAAAATGCCTGCACGACCTATATAGAATTTTTTCCTAGCAAGTGATTGCAGGTGACTTATAGGGGCTAAAAGATATTTTGCTATCGACATAAGAATTTTTTCAGATCGAGGGGATCAGTCTAGCTTTTCATTGTATAGATCTGAAAAATTACTTTTGTGAATTGAATAAAGTTCTCCATATCATTGTACTGTTAAAAAAAAAAAAAAAGAAGAAAAATGTAGTTGTATTTACAAATGGTTGGGAGGGTTTTGTTTAATTTACAAAAAGAGTAAAAAGAAGAAAAGCATTAGATTCAGAACTAAACAAAGGTCCTGTCTTAGCATAAACAAAGGTCAACATGCGGGTACCTCAACTTGAGCCAAGGCGTCAATGTCAGCCCAGGAGAAAGGCCGCGTGCAGTTGTGTCAGGGAAGGGAGGCGCTTGTGACCATCACTGATCCAGACACTCGAGCTGTGTAGGTTCTCAGAGCAAATATTTAATTCCTCCCCAAGCAGATAAATGGTTGCTTAACTAAAGGCAAACAATGGCTTGCATTTAACATGTTGCCACTACAATGGGAAGTGATAGAATTTGCCTATGATTCCTTCACCTGCACAACGTGATTCATAATATTGTGAACAGTCATACTAAGCAAAAGCTAAATTTAATGATGAGAGCTGCTTACATATTTCTCAGTAGTCATTCTCTCTAATGAGACAAAACAACCCTACCCCCCCCCCAACACACACACACGAAAAACAAACTACACACACATATACACACACAAATAACATTAAAAGCCTAAAGTGGCAAAGACCAAGATCCTCGAATACAAGATGTCTTAGTGTCCTAGTTGGGTTAAGAAAATGCCGTGAAATGGTTCAACTTGAACAATGGGAATTTATTAGCTTATGGTTTGAGGCCAGAAAAATTGTCCAAGTCCAACCTCATAAAGGCAGTGCTTTCTTCCTGGAGACCAGCTACTGGCATCCTTGGCTCCTCTGTCACATGGCAAGGCACAAGGACATTTCTGCTGGTCTCTCCCTTCTCTTCTGTATTTTGTTGATTTTGGTTCTTGCTTCCAGGTTTCTCTCCCTCTGAATTTCATTCTCTTATAAAGGACTCCAGTAATAAGATTAAGACCCATACTGATTGAGGTTGGCCATACCTTATCTGAATAGGCTCATCAAAAGGACTAACTTACAATGGGTTCACTACCACAGGAACCAAATAAGTTTAAGAGCATATTTGGGGGGCGGGGGGGAGTACATACAGCTTCAAATTTTGAACATTTAAAATGTTGTTCTCGTCAAAATAGCTATTCCTACATATTCTCCCTGCCAGACTTTTGTTTTCAGCCTCCAAGTGTCAGTCCATGGCAATGTTAAAACCTAATTTAGTTAATAATCTTGAAATCAAGTTTTTCAATAAAATATTTTTGCTCCTTTTACAACGCTTGTCGTTGCAGCTTCTCATTGGAGATGATATTTGCTTTTCTCAAGGTGCAATTTTCAAGTATCTACCAGTTTCTCCATCTCAAAATTTACTTGGAGGAAAAGACTATTTACTTTGCTAACCAGGTTCCAGGTTCCAGGTTAAATCATGCTGTACATTCCCTCATCCCTACTCACGACACACTCATATTTAGGCAATAAAGTCTAGTACATAAATTGCAAATGAAGAGAAAAATAATCTGCAGATGAATTATCTGAGAAATGTGTCAAAATAAGGAAGGTCAGAGATAGCTCAGAGCTTGGTAATAGACATTTGGGTGAATGGGAACAGAGGACACTTAGAGAGTTATTGGCGTCGTAGGAAGCTCAGGTGTGATTTATCACTAGAATAATTTCTTTCTTCTGTACTGCCTGGCTCTGGCAACAGAAACAAGGGAAAATCATTCTAATCTTCTCTGCCATACAGACATCCAAAAGAAATTATTTCAGATCTTTGACCGTAAAGGCAGTTTTGAGTGGTGGTTAAGCCGTTGGTTTGGGGGCCAGAGCACCTGGGCTTGAACTTTGGCTTTACCATTTGCTAATGATGAGTCTGTGGGCAAAATACCTAAAAAGTCTACATCTTGTGTATAAAAACATGGGTAATAGTTGTACCTCATCCAGTAGTTTGTTATAAAGATTGTGTTATTTGTTAGTTTTATTATATGATTATATTATTGCTGACAAAAGATAATGATATGAAATCTCAAAGTACAGAATTTCCATTTTTATATACTATACTCTAGACTAACTTTGTTAAAACTAGATAGTTCCCATTTGACATAAAGACTGGAAGCCTTACAATGCCTGAGGAAAAGGAAATCAAGTGTAAAATATATCAGTAATCATCAATGAAGTCAAACGTTTTAATGATTGAAAGAAACTCCAGGACCTGTTACACAGTAAGTAATTAGCAAATGTTCTTTGAATAATGAGAGACCACCTCCAAGTTTTAGTCAAAGCACATGTTTGTGACTCCCTTTTGGTTGTTGTATTTGATTTCCTTTGAGATAAGATGATGGGCCTTCATTATTTTCAATTTGTAGGTATAATAAGTTTCAGACACACCTTAATATATATTTTAAAATTTATTTATTTTAAAGAAACTTTACATTACATAAATGTTACATAAAAAAATATAGGGGATTCCCACATGCCCCACTCCCTCCCCTTCCCACATTGACAAGATCCAATGTGTGATACATTTGTTAAACTTGATGAGCACATATTGAAGCATTGCTACTAACCATGGACTATAGTTTACATTATAGTTTACACTCTGTCCTGTGAAATTTTGTAAATTATGACAAAATATATAATGGCCTGTATCCATCATTGCAACATCATGCAGGACAATTCCAATGTCCCAAAAATGCCCCCATATTACATTCATTCTTCCCTGTCCCTCCCCTCAGAGCCTCTTAATATATTTTTAAGTTTCCAAAGATTGTATTAGTTGCAACTAGGCTATGAATTAAGCTTTACTCCTACAAGAAAATTGACCATCGACCAGTCATCAGGGTCTTTCTCTATATAGAACCCAATGGTTGTTAGTAAACTCTAATTTATTTATTCTAATAATAACTAGGAAAAGAAACTTGTTTTGTCATTAATCCCTATCTTCATAAACTATGAAAAAATGCTGATATTTGATGCAAATTTGTAAATGGGGTTTTAAAAGTATATTAAAGAATAAATCTTGCTTTCAGCTTGTAAATCTACGTAATTGTCTAGAATCTAATATCCAATTTACATATGTGTTAGAGCTATGAAAGAAGTAGAAATGTAATATCATTCTATTGCAAATACCCATCTTAAACATATTAACAATTGGCACGTATATGGGATTTTACTACCTTGTGTTTCCAAACATATTATCTCATTTGATAATGTGAGGTGGGGCATTATTCTTATGATTGTGCAGCTGGCCACACTAAGACTAGAGTGTACACGTCCTGTTTGTAGGGTCATAATGCATCTAAGGCAGTAGAACTGCCTTAGAGTTGAGTCCTCTGCTTATTGAGACACAAAGGTGACTTACTCTCTAAAGAAAAGTCTATTTATTTTCATCTATCTGATCTAGTCATGTCATAGGAGAGACTAATACATCCAGTTGTGGGGGAGTAGATATAGCTCAAGTGGTTGAGTGCCTGCTTCCCATGTATGAGGTCCCGGGTTTGATCCCCAATACCTCCTAAAAACAAAGCAAACAAAAGAAAAACTAACTTACATTAGGGAGCAGGTGTAGCTCAGTGGTTGAGTAAGAGATCCTGGATTCAATCCCTGGTACTGCCAAAATAAAATCGAAATGAAATAAAAACCAGTTGTGTTTTTTTTGCTGTGCCTTTGCAAAAAAGTCCCCATGTTAAAAGCAGTTGCTTTCTTCTAGGTTCCCTGGTCTCACTCTTCCTTCTGACAACAAAGGAAAGAAATTATAGCTCTTTCTTTTTCTAAACACTGTGGTTATTTTGGTTTTTGTTTTCTTTTATTCCTACAACAGTTGATTAAAGACTCCCTTCAAATAAATGTTAACAGGTTTTGGCATATCCCTCAGTCCCCATGATGGTGCCAGGCAGTGAGATTTAGGGTGGAATTACGCTAGTTTTGTTTGCCTAAAGGTCCATTTGGAATTGCATCTGAGCTGCAAATATTTCAGCAGGGAATGACCAAGTGGTAAAAGCTCTACAAATGATGAGAGTATTATGTATGACTCCCAGACTTCTGTTGAGGAAGGTTATTTTAAAAATTGTCAACAGAGCCAAAATCCCTAGAGATAAAAGTGAGATTTAATCCACACAAATGTTCTTAACTATAAAATCAGAGAAGATAATAGTACCTGTGTAGGGATCTTATTTTGTCATCATAGGAACATAAAAAGGGCAAGATAAAGGTTTAGATTTGCTTTCCCCCCTGAAATTAAGGATTTTGCTAGTTATACTGGGATCATTAACAATAAGTACAGTGTGATAGTGAATAGTGCATAGGAGATACTCGCCATCATCATACATGCTAGCTTTAGATCCCGAATATACCACTTAGCAGCTCAGTGACATGGTCAAGTAACTTCTCACTTTAAATGTCGGTTTCCTCAAGGGCATGGTAGCAGTATGGTCTACCTTACGTACCGTGGTGAGGAACAGAAAATAATATAAATGAATCACTCAAAACAGGAACTGGCACACAGAAAGTATTCCCTTAATATACATATCAGAAGATATTTACTGATGAGCAAAATTTTGGAAAAGTAATATTTATATATTCTTTTTATGAGACTGTTTCAAAGTATTTTTACTAATTTTTGAAGGTCTTTATTACAAAGTTACAATAGCTGGTACTATTTTGCATGCTTCTCTAAAACTATGAAATATCTTATATTTTGGGTGTAGAATTTAAGAAAAGAATGAAATTTTAGCTAATCTTAATGTTTAGATGGTGAAGGGGCAGAGTGACCAGTTAATTTCATTTCTTGTTAACTCAGGTTTGGAGTTTCCCTAATTTTTATTAAAATTTATTTAAGTGTCTAAATCAAAATTTTAGGTTAAGCTGCATTTTTCAAAGCATAGGTAGGTCATGAAATCAATTTAGTAATATACCACCAGCATTTTTAATGTAATAGAATTAATTAGAAGGTAACAAAGATATTATGTTCTTGAATTTTTTCTTTCTGTTTTATACATATGTATATTGTGGGTTTGTGTGGATCTGCATGTTAATATGCATTTGATAGTTGAGGATCCAGAAGTAATTTAGTGGAATCATTGTATATTGAAATGTGAAGTTTTTTAAAGGTAGGGAGTTGTAGCATACTGTTTTGGTGCTTTGGAGCCCATAGCTGTGTTCAAAGTCCACCTCAGCCATTTAATAGCTGTATGACATTGGGCAAGTTCCTCAAGTGCTTCTGGCCCCAGTTTTTCTATCATTAACCTCAGGACAATTATAAAACTGCCCTCAAAATTTTTTTTTTATGATTATGACTTAATGCATATAAAGCACTTAACACAGTGTCTGATACATCTTAGGTATTCATATTATTAGTTATTTTTAACGATAATTTTTTTTTGCCAATTTATTTGGAACTTGAAATATATTTTACTATCTCGATAGCTTATATGAGTCCTATTAATCTAAAAGTATTTACTCATGGTTTTATGTCATGTGGTTAGATATTTTAAACATTTCTTCTGCTTAAAAATGTATTCCTAACAAAATTTCCTTTCTTGCAGTCCAGATCCTGCAAGATGGGACTCCCTTTTCAATCTCTTATATTGGGTCCCAGATACCCAGGGAAAACTGGGGAAGAATAAGAGAGGAGGAGGTGATGGAGAAGGGAAACCATGGTAAATCTAGCAAGAAGAGGAAGGTTTCTCATGGCTGAAGGCATTAGTGAAAGTATGCCAAGGGCTGAAGGCTACTGGATGACCAGTATTAATTGAGCATCAAAGAAAAGGAAGGGGCAGAGGAAGTAACGCATTATACCATTTTAAAGTGCCTTCATATGCCAGGCCATGTCTTACATGCTTTCCATACATTATCACACCTAGAAAATGATTATGGTAATTTCCCTTAACAAGCCAGTTAACAGAAGTTGGGATAGGAGAAAGATAACTAGCTTGACTGAGGCCACACACCTAGAGCTAGCAAGTGGTAAAACTGAGCTTAGAAGCCAGGTTTATGTAATGCTGAATTCAAAGAAAGGAAAGAAGAAAAGGAAGGGGAAAAAAGGAGATTCCCAGAAATAACAGCAGAGGGTTGATTCCTCAACAAAGTGAATGTATTTTATGTCTCTTTTCAAAGTCAAGAAACTTTATGTTAGAGACTGCACTCAAATTGCTCACATGGAAAGTGAAGAAAATGGTGTTTATCCTGTCTTCAAAGAGTCTGCCAAGGTAAAAGTTTAACTTAAAAAAGCAAAATGCCCTCTACTACTAGTCTTATTTTCTTTTGAATTATTTTTTAATTATTTCTCTTTTTTTCACAAGTACTGCAGATAAAAAAAAAAGAAATCAGCTAATATTGTGTTCCAAGTAGTTTTAGATTTTAATCAGTCAAGATTTTTCTCTTGTAAAAAAAAATGAGATCTTAGACATGTTACTCAAAATTTTGATAACTACATCTATTGAATTAATTATGTGAAGGCCCAGTACTAGAGATACACATGTTTTTTCAATTTCTCAGTGAGACTTAGGTTTTTTTTCAATAGCACCATTGGGAAACATTTGTAATTGAATTTGCATCCATATCTGTGAAAAAGAACTACTCTTCAGGCTGTATTCTAGACTTTCAGAATATTCTATAACACTTTGGCTCTGCAGAAGAGATGTGAGAGTAAAGTAGGCTCATTGAAGAATTACCTAAAGAGACTTCATAATGTAGAAGATAATCGCTGTCTTAAAGAGTATGGAAACTTTCTTAACCAATACCAAATTTGACAAATCTATGCTATAGTATGAGTGAAGGGCCTCTTAAGAAAGGATGGAAAATGGGTACCCCATTGACTGAATAACCTATATTTGTGTTCCATAATGACTACAATGTTGTACAACATAATGTTTGTTATGTAAATGAAGGAATTTGTGAATGAATGGATATGTTGAGCCTTGGAAAACTCCATAAAATAAAATTTATACATTTACATCTCTAAAGATTAGAGAACTCTTGAGTGGTAAAAAGCAAATAGAGAATTAAGTGAAATCATACATATACTTTTAATGACAACCTATATTAGTCAGCCAAAGGGGTGCTGATGTAAAATACCAGAACTCTGTTGGCTTTTATAAAGGGGATTTATTTGGAGTAGAAGCTTACAGTTACCAGGCCATAAAGCATAAGCTACTTCCCACACCAAAGTCTTTTGCCATGTGTTGGAGCAAGATGACTGCCAATGTCTGCAAGGGTTCAGGCTTTCTGGGTTCCTCTCTTCCCGAGGCTCGTCTCTCTCTGGGCTCAGCTGCTCTGCTCTCTCCACAAGGCCAGCTGTAGACTATCAGGCGAAAGGCTTGTCTCTCTTCCCGTGTCTAATAGAGCTTTCTCTCCTTCCTTACATATCTGCTTCTTTGTGGTTACTTCCTGGGCTCCAGGATCAAAACTCTCACCCCCCCTTCTCTGAGGTGCTGTTTCCCTTGGTGGGCAGGGACTCAATGTCTTACTGAAGTGGTCCAATTAAAGCCTTAATCATTATTTAATCAAATAAAAGTGAAACTTCTGAATCCAATCTAATCTAATATGCCCAGAGCAACAGACCAGCTCACAAACATAATCCAATATCTTTTTTTGGAATTCATAAACAATATCAAACTGCTATACAACCCTAATGATTTCTATTGACATATTGGCTCCAAAGTATTTATTATTACTTCAGGTAAACTACAAGTTATATCTTAGAGCAGTGAGCAAAATATTTTGAAATAAAAAGCTGGGAGATGAAATGTCCATAAATGCTTTGAAAAGTTTTGACTAATTCCTGGGAATCTAGAAGAATTCTGTGAATGTCTTTTTTATGAGGATCTACACAAAATGGAACTGAAGCAAAGGTGGAATTGTCAGCTGTGCGGTTGAGTGTTGAAGGCTTGGCAAAGACTGGGAGAATTATTAGTTCCACACATTTAAAGAAGTCTCTGTAAAATTCTTAGTTGACCACTAATCAAACTGAGCAGAGACTTCAGTGGCCACATGCAATAAGGAATAGAGACTTTACAAAATTATGTCAGGGAATTCACTTAAAAAAAATAAAAAAGAAGAGTAGCCACAACAACAAAAACAACAAAGAATAGCAGCAACAAGAATCCCTAGGGAGGGGGAAATTGAATTCCAGAGTTGCCACATCATGTTATTTAAAATTTACAGTTCACAACAAAAACTTATGGGATCTGTAAAGGAAAATGATAATATGGCATACACACAGTTGTTAAAAATCAATCAATATAAACTATCTCTGAGAGAAAGCCCAAATATTATATTTGCCAGACAAAGATTTTAATGAGCTATTTAAAATATGTTCAAATAACTAAAAGAAAAGACATCTAAAGACCTAAGGAATATTTTCATATGCCTTAGAGGCATGCCCCAGGTGAACCTCCTCCCATGCATGACCCCATCACTGACACCCCCCACCAGTGATCCTCCCCTGCCACAGTTGTGACCCTTCTGTGATCCAGAATCTCTCCAAAAATGAAGCCAACAAAATAACCAAAGAAAATTAATAAGAAAATGAAATAATAATTTAAAAAATAACCAATAAAATACAAAAAAATGTAATTGAAATAAAAAAATTTTTAGACATTGTGTCTTTCATCACTGTAAGACCTGTTGTCTTGTGTGTAGAGTGACATTTTCTTCCATATATTCCCCCAGTGTCTTATTTCTTCATTTTATCTTCAAAGAAGCTTTAGGATACAGAAAAGTCACATAGACAATATAGGAGATTTCCATATACCCAATACCCTCCCCCTTTTCCACTCTCCACTATTAATAACATTTTACATGCAGATGGTACATTTGTTATAATTGATGTACGAATATTGAAGCATTGCTACTATGGTCAATGGTTTACATTATGGTTTACATTTTGGATCGTACACTTTTATAGGTTTTGACAAAATTTGAAGTGGCCTATATCCATTATTGCAAGATCATGCTGAACAATCATAATGTCATTAAAATGCCCTACGTTCCATCTATTCTATTCTTCCTTCCCTCTCCCTTCAGAACCTATGGTAACCACTAACTTTCAATTTTTGAAGAATAAGATTCATAGTTACTTGTAATAATATTGAGAGATTGACATATTGGTCTCTTTTCTTTTATCAGGCACTGCCTATATTCTTGAGGGATTCTTGTCCCTCTAATTGAGAACATAGCATGACTCCCCAAGATAGGTGTTTGATATTTTCTTGTTTATTGTGTGGTTCTCCACCCACTGACATAACACACTATGACAAGATGAACACTTACATATTCCATAGAAGCCTGCTCCAGGTGCACCCTGACCTGTATGCCCCGCCCCTACAACTAACACCCTACACCAGTAATCCTCCTCTGCCATATTTCTCAAAAGAATATTCCCAAAGTTGTAGTTTTAACTACAGACCTGAAAATCCCAAAAGTTCACCTGCTCCTTCCCCAAACCCTTCCTCCAGTTCTATGGATGGTCCAACCCAACCTTCTCACCGTACCCCCTTCACGACTAGCACTGCTGAACCGAATAGCTTCACTGCACCACTGTCAAGCTCATTCACTGCACAACTACACCCTTTCACTTTAGCATAGATTTTTGCCCATATGGGCATTAGTTCACAACCCTCTACTTCCTTTCTGTCTCCTACAAACCTATCCTTCAGACTCTAGCTTTGTGAATCTGCTCAAGTTGCTTAATTCATAGTGGGGTCATGTAATATTTGTCTTTCAGTATCTGGCTTACTTCACTCAACATAAAGTCTTCACGATTCATCCATATTATCCCGTGTGTTAATACTGCATTCCTTCTTACAACTGATAAATATTCTATTCTTTGTACCACAGTTTGTTTATCCATTCATCTGTTGATGGACATTTGGGTTGTTTCTAGCTTTTGGCAATAGTTAATGATGCCACTATGATCACTGGTGTGCATATATCTGTTTGTGTCCCTGCTTTCAATTCATCTGGGTATATAACCAGCAGTGGGATTACTGGATCATATGGTATTTCTATATTTAGCTTCCTGAGGAACCGCCAGACTGTCCTCCACAATGACGGCACAATTATGCATTCTCATCAGCAGTGGATAAGTGTTCCCTGTCCTCCACATTCTCTCCAACACTTGTAGTTCTCTATTTTATTAATAGCTACCAGTCTATTGGGTGTAATATGATATCTCATTGTGGTTTTGATTTGCATTTCCTTAATAGCTAGTGATGGTGAGCATCTTTTCATGTACTTTTTAGCCATTTGTATTTCTCCTTTAGAGAAGTATCTATTCAAATCACTTGCCCATTTTTTTAAATACTTTTTTTTTTTTTTTTTTACTTTCAAGATGTAGGATTTCTTTATATATGCTGGATATTAGGCCTCTATCAGATAGATGGTGTATTAGTCAGCCAAAGGGGTGCTGATGCAAAGTACCAGAAATTGCTGAGTTTCATAAAAGGGTATTTATTTGGGGTAGAAACTTACAGTTACCAGGCCATAAAGCATAAGTTACTTCCCTCACCAAAGTCTGTTGTCACATGTTGAAGCAAAATGTCTCCCTCTTACAGCTCTGTGGGCCCAGCTTCTTCCTATCTCAGCTGTAGGCAGGCATAAAGCTCCGTCTCCCCCTCTCCACCCGCCCCTCCCCCGGGCTTGATTCTTTCTGGGCTCTGATGCTCTGTTTTCTCCACAAGGTCAGCTGTAGACTATCAGGCTCTCTCTTTTCACGGGGCCTCTGCCATGTTTACAGAGCCTTCTCTCTTTCCTTATATATCTGCTTCTCTGTGTGTTTACTTCCCGGGGCTCTAGCATCAAAACTAAAACTCTCTCCTCTGCCATGTCATTTTCTCTGAGTCCACCCACCAAGGGGACAGAGACTCAACATCCTATTGACATGGCCCAAACAAAGCCCTAATCATAATTTAATCAGTAAAAGTGAAACCTCTGAAGTTAATCCAAACTAATATGCCTAGAGGAACAGACCAATTTATAATCATAACCCAATATCTATTTTTGGAATTCATGAACAATATCAAACTCCTGCAGATATTTTCTCCCATTGAGTAGGCTGCCATTTCACTTTCTTGACAAACTCCCTTGAAGCACAAAAGTTTGTAATTTTGGGAAAGTCACATTTATCTATTTTTTTCTTTCATTGCTTATACTTTGGATATAAAGTTTATGAAACCATTTCCTACTACAGTATCTTGTAGTAGGTGATTCCCTACCTTATCTTCCAGGAGCTTTATGATATTTGCTCTTATATTTAGAATCTTTGATCCATCTTGACCTAATTTTTGTATAGGGTGTAAGATGGTGATCCTCTCTCATTCTTTTGGATATTGATATCCAGTTCTTCAAGCACCATTTATTGAAGAGGCCATTCTCTCCCAGTTGAGTGGGTTTAGTGGCCTTGTTGATATCAGTTGACTGTATATGCAAGGATCTATATCAGAACTTTCAGTTCTGTTCCATTGGTCACTATGTCTACCCTTGTGCCAATATCATGCAATTTTGAACTCTATAGCTTTGTACTATATTTTAAAGTCAAGTAGTGTGATTTCTCTGATTTCATTTTTCTTTTTCAATATGTCTTTGGCTATTCAGGGCCACTTGCCATTCCAAAAGCATTTCATAGCTAGCTTTTCCAATTCAGTAAAAAAATGCTGTTGTAATTTTTATTGGGATTGTGTTAAATCTGTAAATCAGTTTGGGTAGGATAGACATCTTAATGATGTTTAATCTTTTTATCCATAAACAGGGAATATTCTCCCATTTATTTAGGCCTCCCTTGATTTCCTTTAACAATGTTGTATAATTTTCTGCATACAGTATGTTCAAGTGTTCATGGAACATTGTCTCAGTGGGTGGAGAACTAAACAATAACCAAAAGAATATTGAATATCTATCCTGGGAAGTTCTGCTACATTCTCTACTAGGACAGCAAGAATCCCCCAAATGCAAGTGTAATGCCTAGTGAAAGAAGACAGACCATTGCCAGGCCCTTTATATTGATGATTGTACTTATGAACCTCTTCTTGTAAAATTGAAACTTAGCCAAATATTATATACTGCCTAAGAGTTACCTCCTGAAAGCCTACTTGTTGCTTGTATGTGGCCTCTCTCTAATCCCAACTCAACATATAAATGCACTACTTTCCCCTTGGCATGGGACATAACTGGCATGGGATGAGCCTCTCTGGCACTGAGGGATTATTATCAAGAGCCAACTAACAATGCATCTGGAAAAAGACCTTGACTAAAAGGAGAAATGGTAAATACAAATGAGTGTTTATGCCTAAGATATTTCAAAGTGAGTTGGGAGGTCATTTCAGAGGTTACACTTGTCCAAGTCTCAGCAGAATCTTATTGACTACCACAGTAAATATTGCCTCACCTAGCAGGGCTCCTGAAGGCTCTAGAGACTTCCAGAAACTGTAGGCAGGGTAGACAAGCTCAGGGATTTGGCATACTCTAAGTGGGCTTTACTTTGGGATTTATGTTCCCCAGTGTAACAAAGATAGACTCATTTATAGGCTCTCTACACATGGCTCTTCTGCCCCCTTTTATTTGAACCTATAATTATTATTATACTTGATAAATATATGTCCCAGAGACTTAAATATTTGGTTTGTCCATGTGCCAGTTGAGCCCTGAATCTCAGCAGAGTTTTAACACATACTCTCCAGTTCACTGGACTCACCCAGGACAATTAACAAGGAGATGATGATGGACAACGCCCATCCCAAAGAACAGAAAGTGTCTGCTACTGCAAGTAAGATAGTTCCACCCATCTGCCCCATGGGATCTAAGCTTCCTGTCAACTAGAAGCACAGTGGGCATCACCACCCCCAAATCCTCAATATTGGGGAATGAACAATGGACTTAAGTAGACTTATTATTATTATACTATAGACTTATTATTTTTCTAGCAATAGAAGAACTCATCATTCATATAAAGGCATATATATTTATTATAGGAATTGACTCATGCAACCATGTGACAAGTCTGAATTCTGTAGGGAAGGCTGCAAGCTGCAAATTCCAATAAAGGTGAAGTGAAATTTCCCAGGGGTTCCTGTAATATGGGGGCATTTTCAGGACATTGGAGTTGTCCTGCATGACATTGTAGTGATGGATTCAGGCCATTGTATAATTTTCCATAACCCACAAAATTGTGCAGGAGAGAGTACAAACTATAATATAAACTGTAGTCCATGGTCAGTATCAATACTTCAATCTGTGTTCATCAATTGTAACAAATGTACCACATTAATGAAGGATGTTGTTAATGTGGGAAAGTGTGGGAGGGGGAGGGAGTGGGGTATATGGAAATCCCTTATATTTTTTATGTAACATTTATGTAATTTAAAACTTCTTTAAAAATAAAATTAATTTTTAAAAAGACCAAAGGAAAATATGAGAATTATGTCTCACCAAATAGAAAGTATCAATAATGAGAAATTATAAAGGAGAACCAAATAGAAATTCTGGAGTTACAGGTCCACAAATGAAATTAAAAACTCACTAAGGGATTCAAGAGCAGATTTGAGCAGAAAGAAGAAACAATCAGTGAATGTGAATATAGGTTAATTGAGACATCCAGTCTAAGTAACAGAAATTTAAAGCGTGAAGAAAAACAATCATAGCTTCAGAGACCTGTACGACACCATCAAGTGTATCAGCATATAGGTAAATTGAATCCCAGGAGAGATGACAGAAAAAGGGGTAGAAAGAGTATTTGAAAAAATATTACCTGTAAATTTGATGAAAAGCATAATATACACACCTAACAAATTCAAAGTAGGCTAAACTAAAGGATAGCCACACCTATACTTATTTTAAGCCAAAGAAAAAAAGAGCTGGAAGTCAGCAAGAGAATAATGGCCATCATGTATGAGAGAGAGCCTTAACAAGAATTTGTCACTGGCAGATCTGCCCTACATGAAATACTAAGACAGTCCTTCAGGCTGAAATGAAGGAACACTTCTTTTCACATATAGAAAAGAAGAATATTCATGAAGTTAACTATATAGATAAACATAAAAGACAGCACAAATGTATTTTTGTTTGTAACTCTTCTTTCCTCCTATCTGTTTTATAAGACAACTGGAAAAACAATAATTATAAATCTGTGTTGATAAGCAGAAAATGTGTAAAGATGTAAATTTTATGAAAATAAATAGCACAATAAGTGGAAAAGAATGGAGTTATATAAGAGCAAAGTTCTGTACACCACTGAAATTATGTTATTAATCCAAAATAGATTATTATAAATTAAGATGCTAATTGTAATCCTCAGGGCACTAAAAACAAACCCTTAAAAATAGATTAAAAATATAACAAGGGAATTAAAATGATACACTAGAAAATATCTATATAATACAAAAGAAGACAGTAATAGAAGAATAAAGAAATGAAAAAGATATAAAATATATATACTTATACAAAGAGCAAAGTGAAAAACATAAATCTTACCTTATCAGTAGTTACATTAAATGTAAATGAATTATATACTCCAATTAAAAGTCAAAGATTGGCAGGATGGATTAAAAATATGAAATAACTATATGCTGTCTAAATTCAAGGACACAAAAATTCAAAGTAAAATGATGGAAAATATAGCATGCAAACAGTACCCAACAGTACCCAAAAGAGAGCTGGAATGTCTCTACTACTTTTCATGCAAAAGAGATGATAAGATAAAAGTATTACTTAAGTCAAAGAAGGATAATTTGTAACCACAGAAGGGTAAATCCATGAAAAGATAAAACAATTATACACACAGATGTACCTAACAACAGAAATTCAAAATACATGAAGCAACAACTGACAGAATTGAATATTATCAGAATGAAAGGGAAGAACAGACAATTCAACAATAATATTTTGAATCTTTGATGCCCTACTTTCAATAATAGAACAACAAGAGAGAAGATCATCAAGGAACCAGGAGACTTGAACAACTCTAAAGCCAATTAGATCAAACAATGAAATATATGTGGATATACATTTATCTTATTAAGAAACTGCAAAACTGTTTTCCAAATTGGTTGTACCATTTTGCATCACACCAGCTGTGTATGAGAGTTCCAGTTCCTCCACATCCTCACCAATAATTGAGATTGTCATTCTTTTTAATTTTGGCAATTCTAATAAGTTTGTAGTGGTATCTCCTTGTTGTTTTATTTTTCCTTTCCCTGATTACTAACAATGTTGAGTAACTTTCCATGTGCTAATTTCCCACATGTATATCTTCTTTATTGAAGTGCCTGTTTAAATAAATTCCCCCTATTTTTGAATTGGTGGTTGTTTTTTGTATCATTGAGTTTGCAGAGATTTTTTTACATATTATACCTTTATCAGATATATGATTTGCCAATATTTTCTCCCAGTATTTACCTTCTCCTTTCATTCTCTTAACAAGGTAATTTGAAATCAATAAGATTTTATTTTTGATGAAGTTATATATATAAATATATTTTTCCTTGTATGGATCATGCTTTTAGGTTTGTATCTAAGAAATCTTTGAGCAACCAAAGATTACAAGGATATTTTCCTATGTTTTATTGTAGAAGTTCTCTAGTTTTTAGGTTTTACATTCAGAGCTATAATCCATTTTGAGTTACTTTTGAATGTGGAGTGAGAAATGGATTTCAGTTAACTTATTTTGTATAAAGATATCCAATTGTTCCAGATCTATTAGTTTAAAAGGCTATGTTTTCTTCATTGATTTGACTTTGCATGTTACTAAATATACTATATATATATATATGGCTCTATTTCTGAAGTCTTCATTCTGTTTCACAGATCTATTTTTCTGTCACAATGACATGCTACATTGTCTCTGTTACTGTACCTTTATAATGGCTTGTAATCAAGTAACTTATGTTCTACACCTTTTTCTTCTCTTTCATTGTGTTTGGACCATTCTAGCCCCTCACCTTTCAATATACATTTTATAAACAGTTTGTCAGCATCTACCAAAAATCTTGTTGGAATTTTGATTGGCATTGTGTTGAATCTATAGATTGATTTGGAGACAGCTGACAATATTGAGTTTTCTGATACAAGAACACAGTATATATCTCCATTTATTTAGTCTTCTTTAATTTCTGTCAGCAATGATTTGTAGTTTAGAATGTACATACCTTTGAACATATTTTTTAGGTTTTTCCCAAAATATTTCATATTTTATTCTTTTATAAATGGTGTTTTTAATTTAATTTTTGTTTGTTCATTGCTAGTATATAGAAATATAATTATTGTTGCCCATTAATCTTATATCCTGCAGCTTCACTAAATTCGTACATTAGTTCTAGCCGCTTTTTGTAGAATACATAATATTCTCTATATAAATTTAATAAATATAGTTTTATTCATCCTTTCCAATCTAGAATGATTTCTTTATTTTTGCAGTCTTAAATCATTGGTTAAAACACTCAGTTGAATGTTGGATAGAAGAGGTGAGAGCAGACATACTTGTTTTGTTCCTGATAGTAGAAAGAAAACCTTAGTCTTTTATCATTAAGAATAATATTAGTTGTAGGATTTTAATAGATATTGTTTATAATGCTGAAGAAGTACCTGTCTCTTACTAGTTTTTTAATATATTTTATCAAGAGTAGGTATTGTATTTAGTCATATTTTTTCTCCTTCTTTGTGAATTACATTGGTTGATGTTTAAATGTTAAACCAAAGTTGTATTTCATGGGTAATCTCCAACCGGTCATGATGCATTATCCTAATTATCCTTATATGTGTTAGATGTATATTATTGGATTTGATTTGCTGAAATTTTGTTAAAATTTTACATCTATGTTCATGAGGAATATTTATCTATAATTCTCTTTTATTGCAATGCCTATGATGGCCTCATAGAATGAGTTAGGATATACTGCCTCCACTAAATTTTTGGGACACTTTTGTGTAGAGTCAATATTATTTCTACTTTAATTGTTTGGAAGAATCTGCCAGTTAATCTGTTTAGGCTTAAGTAATATCTTTCTATTGTCTTATCTCTGCTTTGAACATTTCCTGATTCAGAGAAGTCATATTTTTAAAATTTCCTTCAGTCCATATGAAAATAATTGTTCATAATTTTCTTGTTTCATGGAATAAGTAATATTTACTTAGTCCGTTTGTCTTGGATTTTAAAAAATTAATTTTATGGAAGTATAATTTATCCATGATAAACATACCTATTTATAGTGAAAAATCTGATGAGTTTTGACAGATAAATGAACACCTGTCTAAATGCCTGACATCATCACCACTACAAACAAGATACAGTTCATTTTCGTGCTTCCATTTGCTGCCTCATGTCCCTTAGTTATAGGTTTAAAAGTTAATTTTCAACACTTTTTCTGAACTATTTTTATAAAACCCTATATTATCTGCTTTCTGATTATTTTCTTTAAATAAAAGTAATTATTTTTAAGCCATCTATTGCTAAAACCTTTGAATAGGAGAGAATCATCTTAGCTCAATTGAGGTTGTTTTCTCTCAGAAACTTCCTAGCAATATTCTGATTTAAGGGTATATCTA
The DNA here is from genome assembly GCA_026826555.1 of Tolypeutes matacus. Lineage (NCBI taxonomy): Eukaryota > Metazoa > Chordata > Mammalia > Cingulata > Chlamyphoridae > Tolypeutes > Tolypeutes matacus. Next base: position 9,010,360 of record JAKSZT010053888.1, read on the forward strand.
ATCTTCAGGGTAATCTTTACTTTTCAATTTCTTTCTTCTTTTTATTGGCATCAGAGAAAACAACAGTTTAGAAACTCTTTCTTCTGCCATCTTTTGCTTCTAAGGTATATCCAGAATTCAGCTGGAATTTGATCAAAATCTCTCAAGTTATATGGATCCTCATCTAATCTCCTTGGAGATTATTATCAGAAATAATAATTTTCTTTCCTCTGAACTCCCATAGCTGTTTGTACATTAAGTATTTAGCAGATATAATAAATATATTTGGTGATATATTTGTTTAAATTTCCCTATTTCCCAACAGATTGTATTTTCAAGGCATAAAGTGTGTATTATTCAGTTTGCTTCCCTTAACCTTAGCACAATGCTTGACATATTACATGGACTCTTTCCCATTACATTTTGATAAATTAATTTAATTAATGAATAAATGATTGAATGATTACTGTTCTTGTGGACAAGATGGAGATGTATAAGTTGAATGACAGCCTAATTATGTGAATGCACAGCTATATTCAAATAGTGTTGATTAATAGGGCTCTAATGTATGTTACAAATCTCTATATTTGATATTGCTCTTTCAATATTTCTTAGCACTGAATATGATAAATGAAGGATGACATGAATTTAAAGCAAGGACTTTAATTGTGATTATAACACAAATTGGGAGGTGATCATATATAGAATCCCAAAATATATTGAATCAACTACATTTAAAATAGCAGAAAATGAAAGAATGTGAGCTATTAAGCCAACAATTTATGTAAACATATAAATATTAAAACACAGAAAGGCAAGGCAATAAAATTTTTAATCACTATATTCTAGGACAAGGTGACTTTATTACATTTTATTACTTTTGTATGGCCTACACATTTTCCAATACAAAAGTATTCATTTTATTTTGAGAAACATATTTATGAAAAAAATAAATATAAACAAAATATCTCAATAAGGTGGAATGATGAACTAAAAGTAATTGGATTAATATTAATGATAATAAAGGAGAATTCCTACATTTATTTCTAATGTATATTACAGGATCTTGGGATAAAGAAATCATACCAAAAAACAAAGGAAAAAAACTCCTTGGGAACATTAATTGGATACAAGCATAGTATGAACCAATGGTGGCTATTATGATAGTGCTAAAAGAGTGCATGAAACCTTAGGCACATTTCCAGAAGCATAGGGTTGAGCTGAAGGGAAAGAATAGAACTGCTGATCTTCAGTGTTTATGCTACCTAGAGGGGAATTATTGGATTCAGTTCTCAGTACTTATATTTGTAAAGAGAACTTAAAAAACTAGAATGCATTCACAATTAAGTTACTGGAAGACTGAATAGTCTAGAAACCAAGTCAAATAGAAATGAGATGGAAAGAAAATGAAGAGTCATAAGAATGACTTGATGGGAACATGGATTGCCAAGAAATATCTGAAGATCTTTAAGCTAAAGAGCATTGGCTTACAAACAAAAAGATTTATTAATGCTATTGTTCTCTGACTTTTTTTTTTTTTAGCCCAGGATACCTGAGTAATATGGCACACTTCTATCAGTGATGGGGGACTCCTGCTGGTAGATATGATCACCTAGAGGATTAGCTTAGAATCTCCACTTTGAGGATTGGTGGGGTTGGGAGCTAAGCATTTATGTTTTGAAAAATACAACTAGACTTTATGTTGGCACACTACTCTCAGGGTGGCAGTAGTAGTGGAATTTCCACTTCACTCATTGAGATTATTGTATTTGTTCAATCTGTGCCAAGTATTCTGCTTACCACTTTATGTAAAGGATCTAATTTCACCCTTTTAATACCCATAAAACATATTGTTATGCCTGTTTTACAAATAACTACAGCTTAGAACAGAGATCAATTATAATATAGCCAATAAATTTTAGATGAAAACCTGGATCTGTCTAAATCCAAACCTTGTATTTTTTAAAACTATGCCATAGGTGTAGTTAGCAGGCAGCATGTATTGGCCAAGTATCATAGATTTCTAACTGTCAAACCATGCATAAATTAGATGAGGGTTCTTTTAAAGTAATCACAGAAAGATCTCAAGAGGAATCTATTACACCATATGCCTCTGAGTGAGAAGTACATGGTTTCTGTTAGCATTTCTTTAACTGTGAGTAACAGAACACCTGTCTAAAATGTCTTTAAAAATAAAGGAGAGATGCAGGATTAGTATAGCAGCTCAACCATGTCCTAAAAGACCCAGTGTTAGATTTCTATATCTATTTGTATTTATTTATAATGACAGGAAACAAGAGCACTTGGGTCAGAAAACAGATTGTTTACACATAAAGCATGTAGCTTCAGTTCTCCACATGGGGCAATGCAGTGAAGACTTGCTAAAACCTGTGTATATGGTGGGATTTGTGCCACAGGAGAGGACCTCTGAAAGTATGAGACTCAGGGTTTATTTGGGACAGCAGGGGTATTTGTTTCTCCTCCCCTCTGGGATAAATGAGATCTTTTACTCTGTAATTTAAGAAAGGGGAGAGAAATGTCCCTAGGACTTAATCTCCACAGAATTTGAACAAATGACTCCAAAGGAAATAGGATTTTAAATCTCTGTAGAGTAATTCACAATATCTAGTTTCTCTACCATTGAAACGGAAAGCCCAGAAAGGTGAAAATATTTAAGATGCATCATTTCCCAAAATCCAGACACTCTCTTTTACTCTCTGTCATCCTTAAAGTGTCAAGGAGGTCTTGCATTCAGATTTTAAGTTTCATATTTTCACATGTCATTTTCCCAAGCATGAAAGAAGGGACAAGTGGAACAAATAGCGTTCTACTTGTGTGACTCTCTCTTTCATTAGGAAGGAAAATCTTTCCCAGCAGAATCTCAGTAGACGTCTTTTATATTTTATTGACACGACTGGGTCATATGCTCAATTCTAAAACAATCAATGTCAAAAAAAGAAATCCATTGCCCTCTTTAGTTTAGATTGAGTGGAGGATACATTGACATTCAAATAAAATTAGGTTCTGATTGCAATACTTATTCGGTAGGAAGAGCTTAGACAACATTTTAGATTCCTTCATTCAGTCAATAAACATTCATATGGCTCCTGCTATGTACCAAACATGGCTAGACAGAAAAAAGAAAAAGAAAATGAATAAGACAGTCATGACTGTAAGGAGCTCGCAATCTTGTGGCAGTGATGGATATTTTAAAAGCATAGAGGGACTATATAATACAAAATAAGTACTATATGTGTTATCTAGTGCTCAGTTCCTGCATTACTCCTCATTCTGAAAATGGGGTTATGTAGTCTGATTCTTCATTTTCTTCTCAACCTGATGGCATTCATCCTCCACCTTGTCCTCCACCCACTTGCACACTGAGTCTAGTCTCAGTCACTAAGAACAATTTGGTTCTTACAGAAAAGTTGCTTTCACTCCACCCCTACTCCCACCTTCCTTACCTCAGTTCTCTAGGAATCAGGATCCAGCAACATTCACTGCTAGGTTGGTCTACCATCCTCTCCCATCTCTGTTGAACTGTCTGCTTTGTTCTCTGGCACCAGATCCTCTCCTCTACTAGAACCTCAGTTCCTCTAAGAAAGAGAAGTACATACTAAGTGTAAAGAAAGTGCCTTGGAAGCCCAGAGAACTATACAATCTGTTGGCCCATTTAATACTATGTATTTGGACTGAAATTTTTTAAAATTATACCTAATAAACTGATTATCATTTTTACCATTAAACACAAAAACTTGATGCATTTACAAGGCTGGATTCTTATATAATGCAATAAGCTTAAAAGATCATTTTTTTGCAGATATGCTTGAGAAAAAGCTTCAGCCAAAATTATGGAATAATTATGCTAATTTTCACGCTTATCAGAACAGTCTGGTAACTCACAATGTTAGATGGACTAAGTTTCCTCATGTATCTTGGATGTAGAGGAGCCAATGGGTGGGGAAGTGAGTGAAAAGATTTAAACAAATGTTTTCATGAAGAAACTACCCACAGACTGGATGTATTTGATTCTAAATATAATAATTTTCCTCTTTGACAAGCTTCATTTGGCTTTGACTATTAGGGTTGGCTTTAACATCAAACCCAAAGCCAGATTCAGTACAAAATAGATTTCTATTGTTTCTAAAATATAGCACACATTTGAACTCATGTCTTTTAAAACAAAACATTTTAAAAAGAGAAGGAAACAAAACCCTATATATAGTGCCAAAAGGCATTAGATTTTAACCATTCATGATTTTCCTTAACAGAAGAGCATACATATTTATTTAAAGGTAGAATCTTTCATTCCCAGTTCAATTTTTTCTTTAAAAATCCAATTTGGGGACCAGAAAGGTCAAGCACCACACATATTTCTTCAAATCATTAAATGATTACAAAAAAATTCTGAAGGGTATGAATAAAATAATGTTCTTTTAAAATTTAAAAACAATAAAATGTTTTTTATTATATCTTATAAAACATTTTCAAATGATGCTTTATTTGGAATTCTATTACTGCATATTCTCTTATCCTAGGAATCTCAAACTATCAAAGATATGAGGCTCAGAAAGATTGACATTCACAGAGTAGAGGAAACTGTGAGGGTATTTTTTTCTCCATAGACAAATAGACAGACACGTGCTCTGGAATACATTACTGTGTGTCAGGTAATAGTTCTGCCAGACGTACAGGCAATAAAATCAGAATCTTCAAAATGATATTTTAAACTAATCTGACAAATTTATTCAATTATAAAATGTCTCATTGTCTGAGCAACTTCAAAATTTTAAAGATTATGTATTTTTCTATCATTGAAATCACATATTATGGGTGTCTTCAAATCCTTCCACTTACATTCTTTATTGAATGACTTTGATAAATTCATTTTTTCATTAATCTTCTTCTAAGAAGCTTAAAAAGCTTCCACCTTTCAATCGGAAACAAAATTTTAAATTATCCACCTCTAAATAGAAAAATTTCGTTTAATCATGTTATACAAAATATAAAAATGCTGTACCTGAACATGACTTAAGTATTACCTTTCACTTAAAAAAATTTTTTTATCAAATTTATTTCAAATGTGAACATTTTCAGAATGATTTATTGCCATTTATTCTTATCTTGATGGCATTTTAAATTTTATTATATACTATGTATTTTCAAGAATAAAAACTGTACCATATATAAATATCAGTTATATACCATAAGTAACAATATAAAATGTAATTAAGTTAAAGAATGAAATGAATTTGGTTGCTATTACACCAACTTATCAATTTATTAACAATCAATTAGGATTTCAAATATAAGTAAAGAAAACTAAAATGATCAAGGCAGGCCCTTACCATTTTAATGATCTCATAATATGAGATGAGTTACAAGAGAAAACTGTGGAATGTACATCAGTGGTAATCTTTAAGACTACGAATGAATATACCAGTCAATTGTACTTTAAGTTTATTCTGGGTTATACTGTCAGGAAGTAGGGGAAGGGCCAGATGACCTTATAAAGTTTCTCAGCAGCAGATGTGATATTTTACTGTAAATAAAAAATCAATTTCTTCTGCTTCTTAGCTAAGATTGACCATCAGTTGATATATCACACTGCTTTTTGAAAGAGTACAGAAGAAAATGCATAATACATATTAGGGGCTGTTGATATGTGATGCTATAAACTACAGTTAAGTCCTATCTCAGGTTGGATTTCACATATTTAAGCTTCCCTACCCTCAGGCAGACTTGTTCTGGACTTTAATATTTCATCATTTTTTCTTGTACTGCATTTCCTTTTGTATTCATTTTTTTATGTTGACATCATGAGTGGATTTGCCAAAGCAGGACGCGCAAACTCAGAAACAGCATCAGGATGGGCCCAAAGAGCATATGGCACTTGACAGGTTGGTACCACATAGCCGTTGAAATAGAATGCCATTTTCCAATATTTTTGAGCTGGGAAATAATGTTGGTAAACAAACATACAAACAAAAAAAAAAAGGTTTTCCTTAGTAAATCATCGACTCCTTATCATAAATGTTTGGCAACATTTACAATTTCTGTTCACTCCTTTCTTGCTTCAGTTCTCTTTCACCATATGACAGTGACATAACTTTTGATAATATTTGAGAATTTATAAGCATCTTCACATTACCTCATATGGTCTCCAGTCAACCTTTTCAGTCTAGTGGGAAAAACATTATTCTGACCCTTTAAGTATGAGGAAACTGAACTCAAGTTGGTGGTGACTTCTTTAAGGGCATGTAACAGGTGTGTGGCAGAATAGACTAAAACACAGGGTCTCTAAGTGTGAGACAAAGGTTCTCTCACTATATTGCACATTTACCCAGACACTCAAGGGCCTGGCAATAGAATGTTAAGCTGCCAGAGCTCCCTTGAATCATTTTCTACTACAGGTGATCTCTGAGCAAATTGAATTATAATGAGGGGGCTATTGACTGTCCAGACCATGTCAGAGGGAAAGGTACCAGGGTTAGTTAGTGTCAGTAGAATGTGGGAAGTAAAGTAACTCAAGAACATATAAGGATTTTAACCAGTTGCGGGAAGGTCATGGTAAAGATTAAACCTGAACAATTCCCTGTTGTTCTCTCAATGGAGCCCGCTCCATATGACAATATAATTATAACAGGAAAACCTACACTATGTAAAATGTGTAAATAGTAGCCAGATTTGAAGACATGTGTGGTCCAGTTAGCTTCATTTTGTAGAATGAATTGGTGAAGAGTTTGAGAAAAATTTGTACCACAAATAATGGATAATATTATGAGAATAATAGAATTATGTATGAAAGTCTTATTCTGAGCTGGCATATTTACAGAAGGTATGATGTCTTCTAATGCCTGGCCAAATTTATGTAAAATAAACACGTGTATGCACTTCCACATTCTCTTGTGTGTCACTGCCTGGAGTAGAACGTGAACTAGGGAGAGTCAGCAGTTCATTCTTGATGTCCTGTGTAATTTGTCCTGAGAGCAGAACAATTGGAGCAGACTGCTGCAGAGATTATATCTCTTTTCCCTTACTATGTCTCTTTAAGGGAGGTGGGTTCTCAGGGTAAGAGTGGAACATGGAGTCAAAAGTACTGTTTTGGCAATATGTTGAAACGTGACTATCTGAACATAAAAACTGGCTTGCAGTCACATTTCCATGATTCAGTTAGCTCAAGCTCATTTTTCACTGGCACAGAGGACATTTAAAAGACATGATATTTTCACATAATTCCATCTTTAAAAGGTTAAGGTGAGGAGTAGATGTGGCTCAAGCGTTTGAGTGCCTGCTTCCCACATGGGAGGTCATAGTTCAGTTCCAGTTGCCTCCTAAAACAAGCAAACAAACAAACAAGCAAAACAAGTGAAAAAAACACCTCAGGGGAGCCAAAGTGGCTCAGTGGTTGAGTGCCAACTTCTCACGTATGAGGTCCTGGGTTCAATCCCTGGCCCCTGGTACCTCAAAAAAATAAAAAGGTTAAGGTATGCCTTCTGCAGTCCATATGCTTAGTAATAATCCCATTTCAAGTTCATTACTTGGGTATTTATCTAAATCTATTTTTTATCTCAACACTGATGACTATTGATCTACCTCTCCTTAAATCTGGGAACATTTGAATGAATTTTACCATCCTTAAATTTACTCTTTACTCAGTACTGCTGGTGCCAAGCTTGGTGAAAGGAGAGTATACACTTCCTGTCCTGTCACTCCCATTCCACTGGAGGGTGATATATAGGTCCTTACTCCAGGGAATCTACCCTGGAAAAGGTCATTGATGAACTGATAACTACAACATCCAATATATACTTTCTAGTTCTTATCATGATCTCATTAAAGAACATGAAATTGTTAAACATTTTGTCCTTGAAATATTTTCTCTCTTGACTCCATTCTCACCTCTTTCTGTGTATTTCCATTTAGCTCTGTAGCTGCACATTATCAAGACTTTGTGAACTCCTCATATTCACTTGTCCCTGTAAATATTAGTATTTCCTTGGGATTCATCTTCATCTCTTTTCTCATTTTATACATGCTTTTAGCTGAGCTCATTCACAGAGATTAAATTTGGGATATAATGTATTACTCCATACCACATCTCTCATAGACTCTGGAAAACAGCCTGCTATTAAGGTCCATTTATAGTTCCAGTCTATACTAAAAATTGGATGTTTCCAATTATATGCTGGATGAGCCAAAGACACACTATTGACTCACCAAAGTTCTCCCAATGATGCTTTTCTATAAATATCCAAATTTAATAAATAGCACCACCTACATCCTAGTAGTCCAGAAGTTTTCCTTGTTACTTATTTTTTAATTTCTGAAGTTTTACATAAATTTTATTTCTAAAGTTTTGGCAAATATTTAATTTTATTTTCTTCAGGTTTCTTTGTGTGTGTGTGAAGGGGGTTTATTTTTGGTTTTGTTTAGTTTGGTCTGGTTATTTTGGTTCTGTCAATGCTTAACTAATTAGTGCTTTGATAATTATTTTAGTACATGGTATTAGAGTTTATTTCGTAAGTGTACCTTTCAGGGAAGCTGATATTTTGAATGACTAAAGGAAACAAAATCTGAACTTTCTGGGAGCACACTAAACACATCATCATATGAACCAGTGTGTGTTGATGTATGTATGTGTATGTGTGATTTTCCTTTCTTAAACATGTTTAGTTAATACACACCTGAAAGTGTGGCAGAATTTAGAATGATACCTGTTTTTATTATAACTTAACAGTGAAATATTGGGGAGAGTAGCCAAACCTCACCCACCTCAAATATTTTTGACAGCTATGTTTTCTAAAACAAAATGAACAAAATCCCTCAGTGTTCTCAAGACCATACTGTCTCAGTACAGGTCTTCACATCACTTCCCACCCAGGGCTCTTAAACATAAGCAAAGGGGTTCCAAACTGTAATTATTTCTCTGGTTTACCCAGAAATTCTATTCCGACTTTTTAGATCACAGTTCCTAGAGCAGAGCCAGAGACAGGACCTGAAGTCACATAAGAACCTGTAAGGAGTCAGGGGAAAGAGCGAAATGAAGATGAGGTTCCATGTAGAGTCTAGCCTTGACTTGATGGTGCGCAGAGGATGGCAATGAAAGGACACTGGACTGAAAATTGTTCTACAATTTTGTGCAATTTAAGATAATCATTGCTGGGCTTTTGTACTTCTTTATCAGCCAGCCATTAGCAACAGGAAGGTTTTCCAGTTGAAGTTGTATCCCCCAACCAAGGACAAGACTGGATGAAGGTCACATGTTTAAGTCATTAGGTACCATGATGGGCACTTGCAGCAGCAGTACTGGGTTATGGCTGGGCACTAATGGCATCTACTCCACTGTTCTTCTGGGTTGGTAAAAAATCCATACATGTGCATTAGTTAATCAGTTCATTCATTCAACTGCAATTATTGCAGACATGAAGCAAATGCTGTGAAAACTGTGAGAGAAAAATAAGAAGCAATCATTAGTTTCAAAGCAATATAAACATTTTGCCCATAAAAGATAATCAACAAATTTTAAATTGAATTGGAAATGTCAGTAAATATGCATAGAATGAATAAATTCAATCATTCCAATCACAAATGCTGTGGTTGTTTAGTTACTGGAGATACAGATACAAGTTGAAACCTATAGGAAGAACTTCATGAGGGTACAGGGCATGATTTTCATCTTGGAGGTTGGATAGAGCATGGAAATTTGAGTTTGAGAAGGGAAGGAATTCTAGACACAGGGATTAGCATGATCAGAAATACAGAGTAAGGAGTAGAAGGATGCATTGGGTTAAAATGGGGTGCATCTAGTTTTGTGAGATTTAAGTGGCTTGTGTTTGAAAATAGTGGGAAATTACGTGGAAGGAAAATTGTGACCAAATTCAGATGGAGAGGTGCCAGGTGGAAGTGGATCTGTAAGCAGTGGGGGTAACATTAGATATTTCACAGGAAAGCAGGTATAAGTATTCTAAAAGGATTTATCTATCATAGACAAATATGATAAGTATTTGAATTATTTCCAGTTTAATAGCATGAGGTATATTGAATTTTTATACACCACTGAAGAATACTACAAGGTTGGCTTTCTGAAATATTTAAAAGTAGGAAGAAGAAATAACAGAAAACATACACTGCTAAGGTAAAATGGGACAAGTGTAAAAACCAGAGGAACATGAGGATAAATATAGAAAATGTAGTTGAGCATTTAGTAACTGAATTAAATTCATGACCTCACCTTCACCACTTTTTCACCTGAAACTTCCATGAGCATTTAGCAATCAATCACAGTTGAACAATTTTGTCTAGCTTTTACTTTCTCTCATATCCCACATCTGATCCATCAGCAAGTCTTGGAGACATAGCTATATTCCCATCTGGGTTTTTTTTAAAAAAGGTATTTAAAATGAGGATTTTACATTGTAAAATTGAATTATTCTTGCTTCTACATTAGGCCCAAATACAATCAAATATACTGTATTTGAAATTAGAATGAGATGTTTTCTACCAACACTATTTGCTAAAGTGCTTGTGAAAAATTGGATCAGCATTGCTGAACTTGTTTATAAATTGGGAAGGCATCTAAAACAGTAATTTGAATGTTATTACAACATTCAAAAGAACTATGCAATTTTATCATTATTCCCCCTATCACCAGACAATTAACACTCTATATAATTGCACTGTTCAATCAGGATGGTAATGGAATGGAAGTGTGGATGCAGAGAACTGCAGTTTCTGTTAAAGACTTACCCATAAGTTCTGCACTTACTACTATTTAATGATGATCTAGTCTCATAACAGTCAGCTTATTCAAAAGTCAGAAAGGATTGGCTTCTGGTTAACAATTCAATTAAATTTAACAAGTAACTTATTGTCATTTAAGCTGAGGTTAAAAATAAATAGGGTTTAGGATGAGGAGTAGTGCCAAGAAAAAACAGTTGAAGAGTCCAAAGATAAACCATTAAATAGGAATTCAGAAATGGCCAGGGAAAAAAGAATAACCTTTATACAAGCTTGGTAATAAGTGTGTTGACTTCTCTATCTCTATATATTTTTTAAGTGGTGACTTCTCCCATCCAGTAACATTAAAAGCCATTGATATGCTGATGAGGCCCGGAATTATTTCTCCTCCCTGGACCTTTGAATTTTGAACTCCAGCCATATATTCAACTTCCTATTCAGCATCACTACTGTGATGTCAATTGGCATCTCAGACTTAACCAGAACTGAACCAAACTCCTAGATCCCTGGCACTCCACCTCTCAATAAGCACCATCTCCATTCACCCAATTGTTTAGGAGGAAAAAACATAGAAGCATCATTGCTTCTTCACTTTTTCTCACACTGCACACCTAGTCTATTCTGTAGGTTCTACCCTCAAAATATATTTTAAATCTGACATTTTGCTACCACTTCACTCCAAGCCACCCTCACATCCCCGCTGAAGGACTGCAGCAACCCTCTCCAGGTCTTCCTGATCCCTCTCTTGCTCTTCTGCCATCTGTTCCCCACAAACATCTGGAGCAATCCTTCTAAAGTGAAAATCACATCACAGTAGTCTTCTGCTCAAAACCTGGCAGATTTCCCAGCTTTCTCTGAATAAAAGCTGAGAACTCTCTTCCCCGAGATGTCCACCTAATCTGCCCTGCCATTTCAGCTTTTGCTCAAGTCGTTATTTTCTCCAAGACAACTCCCTTAACTCCTCTGCCATCTCTTCTCCATAAACATCTGCAGTACATATAGCCTATCCTGTGATTTTCTGTCCTATAACTCTGATTTTCCTTTTTCACATCATTTTTGGGCCCACTATAGGTAGGGAGTCTGGTCTGTTTTGTAGACCATTCTATCCTCAGTACCTAAAATATTTCCCGATAATGTGATAGCTATTCAATAAATATATTTTATTAAGAATGAATGAATGAATGTCAAACCTTAGGACCTAATGAAGAAATCACTCAGCTAGTAATACTTTCAACTATTAGCCCAGTCCCTAATTACACTTCAGGAGAAAAAAGGTACCTGCTTCAGTGGTGTATTAATCACCTAATTAATTAATTAATACATTCAAGCCTTAGTTCAATAAATATTTATGGAGCTCTAATATGTGTTTGGCACAGATAGGTGCTGGGATTTCAAATATTATAATGAAGAGAAAACACAACCTTTAACACCTTCATGGAGCCTAAGTGTAATTGGAAGAGGGCTGAATAAGCAAATAATTGCAATGAAATACAACAAAATAAGTCTGTAACAGGAGTATGTGTTCTGGGACATTTGAAGAATGATCACCTCAAGGAAGTCTGGGAAGACAGGGAAGGCTTCACAGAGGCCCATATGCTGCTTGTCCTCCTTAGGACACTTGGCCGATGATCTTCCCAACCCTCTGTGAATAGGGAATTTGAGACTTGAGGAACAACCCTTGAATGTGAATTGGGACTGGGCTGACTCTTTCTATGATGAAGGAATGATTCCAACCAGAGAGAAGTGAGGAGACACGTTAATAAGAACATAAATGCCAAGGATGGAAGTGAAAAATAAGGGAAAGAGTAGCAGGAAAGCAAAACAGGCAACTTTAAAGATCACAATTGGCAGGTATCACATAGGATTTGTTAGTAACTCCCAAACTATAAATATATACTTTATTTCAGTCATTTTTAACCTTGTTTATAATTTAATTATATAATTCTGTAAAAACAAAAAAAACTGTCATTGCAAGGCAAGCTTTGGTTATAAAATACATGTAGATACATTTCTTTAGTTGGAAGAAGAGGGAATGCCTACTTTTACAGCTGTTCAGCAGAATCTAATACTTTCCTTTCTTTTTTTACGCAACATATTCTAAGATCCTAGGAAGTATCACTCCCTGTATGGTCAAATTTAAAAAAATTATGCAAACTTGATTGTTTTGTCTTATGCTTTCCCATGTCTGTGTATTCTTTGAAAAACTAACTTCTTCTGACAGCTCCGGTGGGAGACATAGAAACCTAAATAAAGAAAGGAGAAAGAAACTTAGAGACATAGGAAGCTTGGATATTTTGCAAAGAAGTGGGAAATTTAGCTACACAATTCTATGTGCAACAAATTTCTAGCTGGTGCTGGAGAAAGAATGAGGAAAGATCTTCACTGTGGATGTCCAGTGAGCCAAATATAAGACTCAGAGTTATGATCTTAGCCTGCTCCTTTATTGCTCTGTGCCTGTGAGCTTCAGTCTACTGATAGAAAATTAAATTGTGAATGTTGACCTTTTGCTTAAGATTGGGGAAGAAATGGCTATTGACTGTGAAGGCCTCTGCAATATTGCAATGTTGCTCCAGCACCTAATATATGATATTATTATTATTAATATTATTATTATTGTAGCAGTTTGGTATTATTTATGAATTCTAAAAAAGAGATATTGGATTATGTTTGTAAATTGGTCTGTTTCTCTGGGTATATTAGATTGTATTGGATTCAGGTTTCACTCTTACTTGATTAAATTATGATTAAGGCTTTGATTGGGCCACATGAGTAGGACGTTGAGTCACTGTCCCCTTGGTGGGCAGGGATGCACAGAGAAAATGACAAGGCAGAGTAGTTAGTTGGAGTTTTGATCCTGGAGACTTGGAAGTAAGCACACAGAGAAGCAGATACATGAGGAAAGAGAGAAGCCTCCATTAGACATGGCAGAGGCCTGGTGAAGAGAGATGAGCTGTTTGCCTGATAGTTTACAGCTGGCTTTGTGGAGAAAGCAGAGCTCCAGGAGAGAGACAAGACTTATCCCAGCCTACAGCTGATATTGGAAGAAGCTGGGACCATGGAGCCTTGGGAGGAGGAGGAAGACTGAACCCTTGCAGCCATCACTCACCATCTTGCATCAACACGTGGCAACAGACTCTGGGTGAGAAAGTACCTCTTACAGTACCTTGAGTTGGACTCCTTAGGGCCTTATGACTGCAAGCTTGTACTCCAAATAGATACCCTTTATAAAAGCCAACAGATTTCTCGTGCTTTGCATCAGCACCCTTTGGGCTGACTAATAAAATTTATTAACTAACACTGAAATTTACTGTCCTATTTTTTTTTTTAAATCACCTATTTCCTGGTCTACTTCTCTAGTTTTGTTTCAAGATGTAAAATGTGTCTACTCTTTTTCTTTTATCATGCATTTTTGCAGGGATCCAGTTTGTTTATAATTCACAGCCCCTGTCTGTCTTCTTTTTTCTTTCGGTTTTTGTGTCTATCATTCATTACTCCATGTATTAAAGTATGAACATGATAATGAGGAAAGGAAAACCTAACAGGACTGTAGCAGTTTGATATAGTTATGAATTCCAAAAATAGATATTGGATTATGCTTGTAAACTGGTCTGTTCCTCTGGGCATGATTAAGTTATGATTAGGGCTTTGATTGGGCCACGTCAGTAGTTCCCGCCACCAGGGGGCAGGGACTCAGAGATAAAACTATATGGCAGAACAGAGGAGTTGGCTGGAGTTTTGAGTTGGAGTTCTGATGCTGAGTTTTAATGCTGGAGCCCGGGGAAGTGAACACACAGAGGAGCTTGGTCGTGAGAAAAGAGAGAAAGCCCCAGGAAGAGAAACAAGCTGTTTGTCTGATAGTTTACAGCTGGCCTTGTAGAGCGAGGCAAAATAGAGAGCCTCATAGTCTACAGCCAACCTTGTGGAGAGAGCAGAGGAGCTGAGCCCAGAAACCAGCAAGCCCCGGGAAGAGAGGAACCCAGGAAGCCTGAACCCTCACAGACGTCGGCAGCCATCTTGCTCCAACATGTGGCAATAGACTTTGGTGAGGGGAGTAACTTATGCTTTATGGCCTGGTAACTGTGGGCTTCTACCCCAAATAAATACTCTTTATGAAGACCAACCGATTTCTGGCATTATGCATCAGCACCTCTTTGGCTGACTAATACAAGGACAAAGTTGGTTTTGTCTGTAGATAATGGTGACCTTTTCTTGAAGATGATTTAAGAAAATTGGATATCTAATAGGAAAATTTATTAGAAGCCCTCCAAAGCACTTCCACATACAGAGGAAAACTGAGACAATAAAAATTAAACTCTTAACTAACTGTGTGCTTGGCACTGTGACTCAGAACTCTAACCTCTTGGAAAAATGACTTTACATTCCTGATCAATGACTTATTAGAAACAACAAAGTATTTCAGAAAGCCAGTTTGAAAATGACAGGAAGGCTGTCTTGATTTTGCAGTATCCCATTTATTAACAGTTTATATCCCTAAGCTATATTTAGACAGGTTCTCTCCTTTTCAGCAAATATTAATATATAACCAATAAGTTCTCTTTGTAAAAGGAAATTAAAATCCTTGTTCCATTTGCATGTGAACTCATGATGCTCACATATTGACTACCACCTGATTTTATAGATTTCTTTTCATGCAAGGTTGTTATTGGTTAAGCTTTGATAAGAAGTTCAGAGTGTTCTGTCATCATTATTGAATATCCAATCGCTTACTATAAATATTACACTTTTTTTTTCCTTTCTTCCTTAGACTTTACCGAAGTTCCATTCAATGGAGATTAAACTCAAAATTGGGCTAATACATTATTGAGAAAATTTGGTACTGGTGCATACTTCTTCCTTGCAACATACTGTTACAGATTAAATTATGTCCCCTAAAATGATATGTTGAAGTTCTATTTCCAAGTACCTAAGAGTGTAAACTTCTTGGAAACAGAGTCGTTACATATGCAATTAGACAAGTTAAAATGAGATCATATTGGTGTAGGGAAGGCCCTTAATCCAATATTAATGGTGTCCTTACAAGAAGAGGAAATTTGGGCACAATTCTGCCATGTGATGATTGAGGAAGAGAATGCCATAGATTGCCAGCAAGCCACACACAGAAGCCAGGAGAGAGACATGGAGCAGATTCTTCCCTACAGACTTAGAGGAAGCTTTGCATTGCTACACCTTGATTTTGGACTTCGAGCATCCAAAAATATAAGACAGTAAATTTCTGTTGTTTTAGGCCACCCAGTTTGTAGTACTTTGTTACAGCAATCCTAGGAACCTGAGCCCCATACCTATGATTAGGGGGGAAAAAGCCAGCCTTGTGTGTCACTTAGAGAGCATATATTTGTTTTAAGCCTAGGATAACTATAAAATGTATTACCTAACCTGTGGTACTTTGGACAGTGAAAACAGAGGCATTATTTTTTTTAATATACTTTTTAATTTTTTTAAAAGGATACTTAGATTACATAAATGTTACATAAAAAATATAGGGGATTCCCATATGCCCTGCTTCCTACCCCTCTCACATTTTCCCTCCTACAATTTCCTCCCAATTGTAACAAATGTACCACATCCATTAGTGTGGTACATTTGTTACAATTGATGAACACATTTTGGAGTATTGCCACTAAGCATGGATTATAATTTACATTGGTTTTTTTGTTTGTTTGTTTGTTTGTTTGTTTTTTTTTTAATTAATTTATTTTTTATTGTGGGTAAAAATCAAAATTTTCACAATACGTACCACTATTTCTAAAATGATATGTAAATATATATGCATATATGTGCATTTGCTTACAAAAAAATGTTATTTATATATATATAAATATATTTTAAGAGGTGCTTAGATTACTGAAAATATTACACAGAACCCCCTGGGATTCCCATGTTGCCCACCTCCCACACCTCCCACCACATCTCACACAAACATCTCCCACAAGTGTGGCCCACCACCCTCAATGGACTTACACATCCTGGGGCCTTGCCACCAACCATAGACCACAGTTCACACCGTAGACCACACTCTCTCCCACACAGTTTTGAGTGGTGTGTGCTGATTTAAAATGGCCTACATCCATTGCCACAACGGTACTCAGGACAACCTCCAAATCCCAAAGAAGCCCCTGTATTTCAACTACTCATCCCCTCCCTGCCCCAAAAGTGTCAAGTGGCCACTGGCTCCACCTCATTGTTATAATTTCTTCCATTGCTAGAATCACCATATGTGCACAACAGAATACCATCAAGTCCACTCTAGCCCATAGTTCTTCCCCCAATCCTGAGGGGACTGGGATGGTGATGTCCACTCCACCTCAAAGTGAGAGAGGGCTTATATCCCATGGATATGGTGGGTGGGATGATCCTTCCTGCAGATACAGGCCCTCTCCATTCCCTGGGATGGCCGTTGCCCATCGCTGTCTCCTCGCCAGTTGACTTGTATGAATCCATTGAGCTGTAGGGTAGGAGTTGCAGCTCCACCAAGATTCCACGCACACCTGGCACATAGGTAGGCCAGAGGCTCCAGTCTCTGGAAGTACACCTAAAAACTTCTGCATCACATATAGCTTTGAATAGAAGGGACTGATGAACCATGTGCAGGGAGGACTTATTTGAGTCTAATTCTGTCACTCTCAGGAGCACAGATTCCAAAATAGAGCCCACTGATAAGGCATCAGTCTCTGGGGCTATCCCCCCTTATATAGGACCTGGGTGTCTCCAGAGCTCTCAGGAGCCCCTCTGTGTGGGGTGATAGGCACTTAGATGTTCTATGAGCTCCTACTGAGGTGTGCGTAAGCGTTACCTCTGGCATGACCTCCCGACTCTCTTTGAAGTCTCTTAGCCACTTGAACTCATTTGTCTTTACCATTTCCCCCTTTTATTCAAGGTCTTTTTCCAGTTGTGTTGCCAGTTGGCACTTGGTATTAGTCCCTCGTTACCAGGGAGGCTCAATCTCTGGGAGTCATGTCCCACGTTGGGGGGAAGGTAATGCAATCATATGCTGAGTTTGACTTAGAGAGAGGACACATTTGAGCAACAAGGAGGCTCTCAGGTGGCAACCCTTAGGCACCCCACAACTGCAGGCTAAGTCTCAGTTACAAGAGCAAAGACTCACAAGGGTAGTCATCAATAAAAAGAACACATCAGTGGGTCATCCTCTTTTGACAGACACTGTCCCTGCACTCAAAGGACTATTGCTGCTCCCTTGGAGACTGTGGCAGAGCTCTCCAGGCTAGGAATTCAGATCCCCTCATTTATTGTGTGATTGTCCACCCACCGTGACCATGCCCCATCTTTTGATCTTTAGAACGATTTTGTATATCTTTCATGTATATTCGGATGAACTAATTCCCATGAATCCCCCCTCCCAGACACCCCCCACCAATAATCCCCTGCAGTACCCATTGTAACCCTTCTGTGATCCAAAAATTATTGTTTATACTCTTTCTTGCACGATTTTGTATGTTATAAGAAAGTATATAAAGGCCTGTATCTGTCATTGCAATGTCATTCAGGACAACTCCCAAGTCCCAAAAATGCCCCCATATTACATTGGTTTTTCCCTTGCCCATCCTTCAGAACCTGCAGCGGCCACTTCCTCTACATAAATGATATCAGTTCTTCCATTACTAGAATCACAGTAAGTCTATAGTAGAATAACAATAAGTCTACTCTAGTTCTTTGTTCATTCCCCAATCCTGAGGATTCTGGGATGGTGATGCCCACTCCACCTCTAATTGAAAGGGGACTTAGATCCCATGGGGCAGATGGATGGTACTATCTTGCTTGCAGTTGCAGACTCTCTCTGTTCCTTGGGATGGTTGTTGTCCATCATAATCTCCTCATTAGTTGTCCTGGATGAGTCCAATGAATTGGAGAGTAGGTGTTGCAACTCTGTTGAGATTCAGGGCCCAGCTGGCACATGGACAGCCCAAAGATTTAAGTCTCTTGGACATACACCTATCAATGCTAGTACTAACTGTATGTTCAAATAGAAGGAGCAGAAGAGCCACGTGTAGGGAAACCACAACTGAGTCCAACTCTGTCACACTGGGGAGCATAAATTCCAAAGTAGGGCCCTCTGGCAGGGCACCAAACTCTTGAACTGTCTGCCCTGACTATAGTCCAAAGCCCTCAGGAGTCCTGCTATTAGAGGCAGTATTTACTTTGGCAGTCAATGAGATCCTGCTGAGACATGCATAAGCATAACCTCTGGAATGACCACTTTGAAGACTCTTAGCCATTTGTCTTTACTTTTTCCTCCTTTTGGTCAAGGTCTTTTTCCAGTTGCATTGCTAGTTGGTGCTTGGTAGTAATCCCTTGGTGCCAGGGAGGCTCATCCCTGGGAGTCATGTACCATGCTGGGGGGAAGGTAATGCATTTATATGCTGAGTTCAGCTTATAGAGAGGCCACATTTGAGCAACAAAGAAGCTCTCAGGCAATAAATCTTAGGGATCCTATAACACTAGGCTAAGTTTCAATTTCAAATGTAAAGTTTCATAAGTATGGTCATCAATATCAAGGACCCTTCTGGGAAGCGGCTGTGGCTCTATCAGTGGGGCTCCCATTTACCATGTGGGAGGCCTGGGTTCGGTTCCCAGGGCCTCCTGGTGAAGGCAAGCCCGCCCGCACGGCGTGGTTAGCTGACCCAGCGAGCACAAGCAGCAAGGGGGGGATAAATGAATAAATAAATAAAATCTTTAAAAAAAAAAAAAAAGGACCCTTCAATGGAACATCCTCCTTCACTAGACACTGCCTCTGTACTTGGGGGATTCTTGCTATTCCATTAGATAATGTGGCAGAGCTCACCAGGATGGAAGTTTGATATTCTTTCAGTTATTGTGTGAATCTCCACCCACAGTGACAATGCCCCATGAACACTTGAACACATTTATATGCTTTTTAGGTATGCCCCAGGTGAACCTCCTCACATGCATCCCCCATCACTGACATCCCACACCAATGATCTGCCCCTGTCACAGTTGTCACTCTTTTGTGATCCAAAACTTCAAAAATGAAGTCAACAAAAATAACTAAATATAATTAATAAGAAGATGAAATAATGATTGTAGTCATTTGGCAGTTTGATGTAATTATGAATTCCAAAAATCTATATTAGATTATGCTTGTAAACTGACCTGTTAATCTGGGCATGATTAGGTTATGATTAGGGCATTAACTGGGCCATGTAAGTAGGACATTGAGCCCCACTCCTTGGTGGGTGGGGAAATCAAATATAAAAGGCATGGCAAGAACAGAGTTGAAGCAGTTCTGAAGTTGGAGTTTTGATGTTGGAGTTTTGATGTTGGAAAAAGGCCCTAAGAGAAGAGAAGTGAGCCGTTCGCCTGATAGTCTACAGCTGACCTTGTGGAGGAAACAGGAGCTAAGCCGGAGAGAAATGCAGCCCTGGGAAGAGAGGAACCCAAGAAGCCTCAACCCTGGCAAATGGCGACAGCTGTCTTGCTCCAACATGTGGCAATGGACTTTGTTGAGAGAAGAAACTTATGCTTTATGGCCTGGTAACTGTGGACTTCTACCCCAAATAAATACCCTTTATAAAGACTAACCCATTTTTGGTATTTCACATTAGCACCCCTTTGGCTGACTAATACAGAATTTGGTACCGAGGAGTGGGGAAGTGCTTTTGCAATTACCAAAATGTTGGAATGGTTTTATAAATGGGTAATGGGTATTTTTTGGAGGAATTGTGAAATGCTTGATGGAAAAGACCTAGATCACTTTGAAGAGACTGCTGATAGTAATATGGACACTAAAGAGACTTTATATGATGCCTTAGAAGTAAATGATGAAACTATTATTGGAAACTGGAGGAAAGGCAATCCATGTTTTAAAGTTGCAGAGAACTTAGCAAGATTAACTCCTGGTGTTATATGGAAGACAGAATTTGAAAATGGAGAACCAGAGCATTTAGCTGAAGAACTTTCCAAGGTAAATTCGGAGACTCTGGCTTGGCATCTCCTTGCAGCTTATAGCAAAATACTAGATGAGCGAAATACAATAAGGACTGAACTCTTGGGCACAAAGAAAACAGAAACTGATTCTGGAAATTCCAAGCCTCTGGAAATCAAGTTCCCAAATGAAAATGTTCCATTTGAAGACTTAGCTAAACCTGGAACTTGTAAATCAGGATTGAAGATGCAGTTATCACAGAAAGACTTCTGAAAAGTCTTACTGTATGATGGCTTGGACCCCTGCTTCTTGCATGCTAAACCAACATTTTTGAGAGCACTGTATGAACAAAACCACTGTTTGCTTGGATTAAAAAGGACATGGAAAGGGGACATTGAAGAAGCAACAGCTTTAAGGAGAAAACCATAGAAGCTGAGATGAGGAATTAAAACATCACCTTGGGCCAAGATAGGAGCCCCACCCATGTGTACAGAGAGAGTGAGTTTGCTCCAGCAGTTGAAGAAGGTGGATGTCCCCACCCGATGTTCAGGAAGAATTTTGCCACCCCAGGGTGCAGAGAGAGTGGAGCACATTCCTCAAAGATTAGGGCAGTTAAGGTCCACACCCCATAGGTGTGAGAAGGGTGCTCCTGTCCCCCATGGATTAGAGAAGGCCAGGTAGTTAACCCATTTCTCTGAGAGGGTTGATCCTGTATGCCAAAGGTTAGGGAAGGCCAGGTGGTCAACTCGTTGTTCTGAGAGGGTTGATCCTGTATGCCAAAGTTTAGGGGGAATGCTGTCTTCACTTCACTGTACTAGGGGGGCTAAGACTCTAACCCAAAAATTGGGTAAGGTGTGACAATCACCGCAAAATTCATGGAAAGTGAGGTCTAGAGCTTGGTTGACACCCAGATGCTTGATGAGGGTGGAATCAAGAAAATGGCCCTTGGGCAAGCCTGTGGAAGGGTGGGTTCCCATGTGGCCCCAAGGAGAAGAAACTGTAGTCTTAAGAATGACTCTCAGACTTTGAAATCAAATGGAGGATGCCTTGGCAGGTTTACTGAACTGTAGAGGATCCATGGCTCATGTTTAACAACCCAATTTCTCCATATGATAATGAAAATATTTATCCTTTGTCTTTCCATTTGTGTATTGGAATCAGTTAAATGGTTTTGTAAGTTTCAGAGGTCTACCATAGATGGGATTTTGCCTGAAGACAAACTGTATTTCTTTAAAATGATTATGATATAATTTTGTACTTGCATTGTTACTGATTTAAGGTATTTTTAATATTGTAAAATATTTTTGGAATTCAGAGGGTGGAGTGTTGCAGCTGGGCAGTTTGATGTAATTATGAATTCCAAAAATATAATTGGATCTTGCTTGTAAACTGGTCTGTTAATCTGGGCATGATTAAGTTATAATTAGAGCGTTAAAAGGGCCACGTCAGTAGGGCATTGAGCCCCACCCTTTGGTGGGTAGGGGAATCAAATATAAGAGGCAAGGCAAAAGACAGAGAGAGCAGTTTTTTTTTTTTTAATGTTGGAGTTTTGATGTTGGAGAGAAGGGCCCAGGATAGAGACAAGCCATTCGCCTGAGAGTTCACAGCTGGCCTTGTGGAGCGAAGCAAAGCCTAGAGAGACTCATAGTCTACAGGTGACCTTGTGAAGGAAACAGAGGAGCTAAGCCCAGAGAGAAATGCAGCCCCGGGAAGAGAGGAACCCAAGCCTGAACCCTGGCAAACATCGGCAGCTGTCTTGCTCCAACACGTGGCAATGGACTTTGGTGAGGGAAGAAACTTATGCTTTATGGCCTGGTAACTGTGGACTTCTACCCCAAATAAATACCCTTTATAAAGACCAACCAATCTCTGGTATATTGCATTAGCGCCCCTTTGGCTAATACAATAATGATAGTTTTAAAAATAAGAAATAAAATTTAAAAATTTTTTTAAATTGAAATAATAAAAATAATTAGAAAAATATTTTTAAAATATTTTTTGACATTATGTCTTTCATCACTATAAGATCTGTTGTCTTGCATATACAATGACATTTTCTTGTTTATTCCCAGGGGCATTATTAATAATTATTCTGGGACAACCACAAGCCAGGACTGTCCCAGGAGAAGGAAGATGTATATTACCCCCCTTATGATCCATTAAGGAATACTAGGACTCCATTCTTATTCTACCCATAACCAATGCTATATAAGAAAACATATATGTTTGTGTGGACAGTGGAGGTGCTAGATCAAATCTTGGAAACAGGGTGGGAGATGGGGTTTGCTACTCTTTCTGCTGTTAAAATCCTCTCCTTAGGCCACTATCTTATCAAACAGCTTGTACTGTTCCTGAAATTTAGAGCATCTGTAGGCAAACACTTCTCTATGTGCAGTAGCAGGCAGGTCTTTGGCAGTTTTCTCTTACCTCCTTAACTAGTATGGTCTTCTCTCTCATTATCTCAAGTGTAGAACATTCAGTACCATCAACCCTCTGGGGACAAATGAATGAACCACAGCTCTTTCCTCGGAAAGCTCTGTGAATACACTCCTCTAAAGTCATACCAAGCTTCCTGGACTGAGAAACCAGCATAAGCCAACACAGTCTCCTTTCTGCACTCTCCAGCATCTCTTCTGTGCAGTCAGTCCAGAAAGTTCACACTTCTTTATGTGAGTGTCAAATGCTTTGGAGTGGTCCTTCAAGACTGACATTGGCTAAAACCCACTTCTTCCTCCTGCATATTAAAAATGTCCAGACCTAACAAGTAGGCTCACAACTCTCTTTTTTTTTTTTTAATTGATTTTTCCCCTAAAGATTTATTTATTTCCAATCCCCCCCCCCCCATTGCCCTGTGCTCACTGTCTGCTCTCTGTGCACTCCTCTGTGTTTGCTTGTCCTCTCTCTAGGAGGCTCTGGGAACCGATCCTGGAACCTTCCGGAGTGGAGAGAGGATGCTCAATCTCTTGCACCACCTCAGCTCCCTGGTCTGCTGAGTCTCCCATTGTCTCCCCTCTGTGTCTCTTTCTATTGTGTCATCTTGCTGCGCCAGCTTTCCACGTAGGCCAGCACTCCGTGCGGGCCACTACTCCTGTGCGGGCCAGCACTCCATGTGGGCCAGCACTCCACTCGGGCCACTCACTGTGCGGACCAGTCTGCTCCTCACCAGGAGGCCCCGGGAATCGAACTCTGGACCTTCCCTGTGGTAGATGGGAGCCCAATCTCTTGAGCACATCTGCTTGCCACAAATCTCTTTTGTGAACTGGTTTTTGGACAAACAACAGCTTATTTCTAGGGTCTCAGTCCATCAATATGTTTTAAAACTAGACACTAAAAATGAAAAAAAAAATTATTTGGAGATAGTGGAAAAGAGAAATGCAATATAGCTAGTGTTTAGGGTCATGAATCCAGGGGTCAGACAATAAACTGGTGTTACCAGTTTTAGTCTAGGTGCTTGATTTATGCTGCAGAAATGAATTTCAGAGCACGTCAGGTGAGTGAGACCAGCAATTTATTAAGGTAGGGAGAAAAGAGAAATGGGAGAAAATAACAGATCACGGGTCCCCGGTAGAGGGTAAGGGGCTGAAAAGTGATAGAAAGCGCTGATTTTTAGACTACAATTTCCCATTATAGATTATAAATGCCCAGGTTTTACTTGTGTGTTGATCTGCACAAGGGGGACATGGTAAGAGCAGGGTGCAGAAGCCACGAGGGCCCCAAGGGCAGCAGCAGGTCATGGAAGCCACCGGGAGCAGGAGCAGTGTGTGGCAGGGGTCAGGAACAGGAGCAGAAGGGGTGATTTGACCTTTAAGCTTGCTTTTTAAACTGTTAATTATTCCACCCCTTTGCTAATGGCATGGGAGGAATTCCAGGTGTTTGCTGTTTTGATTGATTACCCCACCCATCATTCCCCCAGGTGGGGCCAAAGATAATGTCTCTTGGGAGAATTATCTGGAGCTTCTCCTGGCTTCTGGGAGAAATCTCACGAGGATCTTCCAGCAGCCATCTTGGGGTATTGGTGTCCACATGGTCCTTTCGACCAGGTTCCAGATCCATCGATTCATTCCCTATATGAAGCCTGCTTCACTGGTGCTTATTATCTTGATACTTTGAGCTTAGCAAGCTACTTAACCTTCTAACCTCCAGCTCCAGATTTGCAAATGGGGATAATAATTGTGCTCATTGGGTTGTTTCAAGATTCAATGAAATAGACTGCCAAAATAGATACTACCCCAAATAGTGGGGCTCCTGAGGACTCTGGAGACACCCAGGTCCTATGGTCAGGGCAGATAGCTCCGGAGTTTCATGCCTTGCCAGCGGGTCCTACTTTGGGGTTTGTGCTCCCCACATGATTGACCTCAATCATGGCTTCCCTACACATGGCTCATCTGTCCCTTCTATTTGAACCTATAGTTGGTGCTGGAGTTGGTAGGTGTACATCGAAGAGACTTAAATCTTTGGGCTGTCCATGTGCCAGCTGGGCCCTGAGCCTCAGCAGAGTTGCAACACCAACTCCCCTGTTCATTGGACTCACCCAGGACAACTAACAAGGAGGTGAGGATGGATAACCACCATACCAAGGAAACAAGAGAGCCTACAACTGCAAGCAAGAGAGTCCCATCCATCGGCTGTATGGGGTTGAAGCCCCCTCTCAATTAGAGATGGAGTGGATATCACCATCCCAGAATCCTCAAGACTGGGGGATGAACTATGGACTAGAGTGGACTTACTGGTGTTCTACTATAGACTTATTGTGATTCTAGCAATGGAAGAAATTACAACACTGATGTGGTGGCAGTGGCCACTGGAGGCTCTGAGGGCAGGGAGAAGGAAAAACTGGTATAATATGGGGGCATTTTCAGGACTTGAGAATTGTCCTAAATGACATTGCAATGACAGATGTAGGCCATTATGTATCTTCCCATAACCTACAGAATTGTGTGGGAGAGAGTGTAAACTACAATGTAAACTGTAATCCATGCTATGTGGCAATGCCCAAAAATGCATTTTTCAATTGCAATGAATGTACCACACTAAGGAAGGATTTTGCTTATGTGGGAAAAAGTGGGAGATATGGGGAGTGGGACATATGGGGATCCCTATATTTTTTATGTAACATTTATGGAATCTAAGTATCTTTAAAAAAATAAAACAAATATTTAGAAAAACAAAAAAAATCACTTGTTTTTTATTTTCCATTTTCTTTTCTGATTCTTTCTCAAAGAATATATAGTAGGACTTTGCAAAACATAATAAAATACATATCTATTTTTAAAAAAGATTCAATGAGTTAATTAAATATGTTTCTTGAAGTAGTGCCTCCCTCATCATAAGCACTGAATAAATGTTACATATCACAGTAAAGGCAAAAATTGACTCATCCTTCATTTTCTAACCCTGGTTTCAATTTAAGAGACTCTTTCCATCTGGCAAATCTTCTTTAAAAAGTGTATGTGAAGGGTCTGAATAACAAATTACTCTATAATGTACAAACCCAAAACAAACATTTATTATCTTACAATCTATGGGTCAAGAATCCAGCTGCAGCTTAGCTCAATGTCTCTAACTCAAGGCCACTCATTATGTTGTAGTCAGGTTGATGGCTGGGGCTGCAGACTTATTTGAAGACTCAAATAGGGAAAGATCCACTTCCAAACTCACTCACATGATTGTGACTAATTAGTTCCTCACAGGCTGTTTGGAATGATAGCCTCAGTTCCTCATTGGCTGTTGTACTGAAGACTTCTGTTCCTTGCCATGTGGGTCTCTTTATAGGGCAACTTGGAACATGGTGTCAGGCTTAACCTCAGAACAAGAGAGGAAGAGAGGGAGACAGGGCATCCAAAACAGAACCCATCTCAGTTTGTAATCTAATCTGGGAAGTCACCTGTTATCACTTCTGCTGTATTATGTTTGTTAGAAGTGAGCCAGAATGAATGAATGAATTAATTAATTAATTATGTAATATGGAAATCCTAAGATGATTTATGTGTTCTGCCATTTTGTTGAACACTTTCCAAACTCTACCTGAATGAAGTTATGCCTTTCTAGCTTACTTACCATCTATATCAAGTATTTAATTATAATCCATATACTTTATATTGCATTTCGAGCTTTGTTATTTCTAAAGAATATATGTATGTATCAGGCTTCTACTATAAGGCTGCATTGGGCTAAAAGCTTTGGTGATACAAAAAGTACACCAGATATTTTCTCACCTCAAGGATTTTATCTGGAAATATAATTCATTGGAAATAAAGAATATATAAAAGTATACAAAAAAATGCAGAAAATGTATTCAATAAAAAGCAAAAATGCATATACAAAAAAATGAAGTGAGTCAGTAAGCCAAGCCCACTCAATGGGAGGGGAGACTTCACAGAAACATGAATTCTAGGAGGTGAGGATCATTGGTTGCTGTCATAGAGGCCCTGTATAAGGGCCCCATTACACTGTGACCTCCATCCTCCTATGCTTTCGTATTTGGTTACTTGACTTATTTTTACAAGATTGGTCATCCTAATTAAGTTGTTTTTCAAAGCACCAATCATTGGAACAAACAAGATGTGCCCTACAGCAATCTTTGCTGTGATTGGTCTTAGCTCTATACTACTCTTTCCTTCAATTCTTGCCCAACAAAATAAACACCCTTCTACATTTTCCCCTTTCACACAAGTCTATCATATCACAAGTTAGGGAGTCAAGGGAGGATTAAAGTCTTATCTTTTCATTAGTTTAACTGTTTTTTCTTATCTAGTGAGATTTTGCCAATACTAGAATTCAAAACACTTCCTTTGCAGTAAGATTATTCTGTCTTTATCTTAAATGATTTCTCAGTGTTAATTGACAGTGTTTTCCCTCCCTCACTGAAAATCTCTTGGTTTCCTCTTACTTCACTGGATACTGTGTTTTTCTCTTTTGCAGATTCCTCCTCCTCAGTCAAGCTCAAAATATCCTTGAGACTTTATCCTGGTCCCTGGTTTCTTTACTTTGGGGATCGACTTGTGACTTCCTCTGTGATCATGGATTCAAAAGCTACTTTTATGGGAAGTATCCAAAGTGTATATTACCAACCATCACCTCTCCTCTGAGCTTCAGATTCACAAATGCATTGGCACATTTGCCATGTCCCCTTGAATACCTTACAAATATCTTCAACTAAACAAGTCAAAACAAGAACTCTTGATTTTCTTCTCAAACATGTCCGCTCCTTCCAGTCTTTCCCATTATCCTTCAATCAGTTGCTGAAGTCCCAGTTCTAGGAGTCAGCCTTGATTTCTTCCATTTTCTTACCTCCCATCTGCAAGTCCTAGTGATTCTATCTTGAAAATATAGATAGATATGTTTATTTCACTTCAGCTCCACTTCTTAAGATGGAGCCATTAAGATTGTTTTGATTGGGCTACAGATTCTTAGCTGTCTCTCTCCATTTATCCAAATCTCTATTCACCACTATAAATTTATCTCTGCTTCTCTCAAATTCATTCCCCACGAACAGCAAAATCTTCTTTAAACTTAAAATCCAGAGTTTTAAACTCTTCAAATGCTTCCCATAAGAATAAGACAAAAATTCTTATTATGCTCTACAGAGATCTGCATACTTTTCCTAAATTCGTCTTATTTCATTCTTCCCTTTGCTATTTATGCTACAGCAATAGTCTTCTTTCAATTTCATAAACATCCAAAAGTCTTACATGTCTCATGGCCTTTGCATGATAGTCTCAAAGAATGAGAATAAGCAGAAGTAGCAAAAGAAGTAGAAATAGAAGCAAAGTGTGATGGTTAGGCTAATGTGTCAACTCGGCCAGGTAATTGTGTCCAGGTGTTAGGTCCAGCAAGCACTGGGCTAATTGTAATACAAGAGCATTTATGGATTTCGATCACCAGTGAGTTTATTGCGTGGATGGCTGATTACATCTGCATCAATCAGGGAGATTACATTATCAATGGGTGGTGCTTTTATCCAATCAGTTGACTGACTTAAAAGTGGAAGTGATTTCAACATTCAGAGAGAATTTCCCAGCTCATCTTTGGACAGCCAACTTCTCCTAGAAATTCATCAAGGACCTTTCATCGGACTTTCATCAGAGCCCCTGGTTTGCAGCCTGCCTGTGGAACCTGGACTTGTGAATCCCCACGCTCGGGTGACAGACTCTTATAAAATTTCATATTATTGACAGATATCTCCTGTTGATTCTGTTTCCCAGAAGAACCCTGAGTAATACACAAAGGCAGAGGCAGAAGCAGAAGGAGACACAGAAGCAGAAGAAACTGAAGGATAAGGAGGAGGGAGGAGGAGGAATAGAGAAGGAGGAGAAGGAGGAAGGAGAGGAGGAGAAGGAGAAGAAGAAGGAGAAGTAAGATATAGCCATGTCTAACGGTTTAGTGAATATCTTACAGTCTTTTTCCAGTATCTATTAAAACACAGTGTATTTCCAAAATAAAAGTATATAAATCTAATTATTTTTCATACATTTTAATAAAAGTAATTTTCTACATTTTTGTAAAAATTTTAAGATAGACGTATCGAGAAAATTTTCTATATTGCATATTCTTCTAAAGATCATGTTTAATGAATAATATTACATTTATCATTTTACTTTTAACCAGTAAAAAATATGGTTTATTGGCTCAAGACACTTTCACATTTATTATCATAACTATTCACAGACTGTTTCAGAAAAAAATTCTTGAGGTGGTGTACCCATGTAAGGGGGAGAAATTGCTCACCGATACACTAAAAAATTCACAAGTTTCTTTATAGTCCAGAATTCTATTCCACAGTATTTCATTTTTTTTCATTTTCATTAAAGAAATTACATGTTTTCAGAAAAATCATATCAAATATGTAAAATACACAGTTTCCATATACCACCCTGTTATTAACACCTTGCATTAGGGTGGTACATTTGTTATAATTCATTGAAAAACATTTTTATAGTTCTACTATTAAAATAGGCCATAATTTACAACACAGTTCACTGTGTTGTACAGTCCTATGGGTTTGGCTTTTTAAAATTTTTATTATAGTAACATTTACACAACCAAAAATTTCCCCTTTTAACCACATTCACATATATAATTCAGTGCTGTTATATCTTTCACAACGTTGTGCTATCATCAGTACAATCCATTATCAAAACTTTACAATCAACCCAAGTATATACCATACAATTTAACCATTAACTTCCCATTCCCTACCCCTATCCCAGACCTGGTAACCTAAATTCTAAACTCTGACTTTGTGAGTTGTCTTAATTGAATTGTTTCATATCAGTGAGATCATACCATGTTTGTGTTTAGTGTCTGGCTTACTTGAGTCAACATGATTTCTTCAAGGTTCATCCATGTTGTCTCATGTATCAGAACTTCATTCCTTTTTGCTGCTGAATAATATTCCATTGCATATATATATATACCACATTTTGTTTATCCATTCATCACCTGATGCTTCCATCTTTGCACAATTGTGAATAATGCCACTTTGAACATCATTGTGCAAATATCCGTTTGAGTCCCTGCTTTCAATTCTTTTAAGTACATACCTACCTAGAAGTGAGTTTGCTGGATCATATGGCAATTCTATACTTAGCTTTCTGAGGAAATTCCAAATTGTTTCCCACAGTGGCTGGAACACTTTACATTGCCATTAGCAGTGAATGAGTTTTCCTATTTCTACACATCCTCTTCAACAATTTTATTTTTTTTTTTTAAATAGTAGCCTCTGGTGGGTATGAATTGGTATCTCAGTGTGATTTTGATTAGCATTTCCATAATAGCTAATGATGTTGAACATCTTTTCATGTGCATTTTGGCATTTTTATAAAATCTCTTTGGAGAAATATCTATTCTATCATTTTCCCCATTTTTAAATAGGTTGTTTGTCTTTTTATTGTTTAGTTGTAGGATTTCTTTATTTACACTGGATATTAAACCCTTACCAGATATGTGGTTTCCAAATATTTTCTCCTATTGAGTAGGCACATTAGTTCCTCTGATCAACTGTCTTTTCACTATTGTGATAAAGTTTTTGATGAACAAATGTTTATATTTTTTATGGGATCCTTCATATCTATGTTTTCTGTTGTTACTTGCACTTTGGGTGTAAAATCTAAAAAACCATTGCCTACCACAAGAGATGCTTCCCTACATTTTCTTCTAGGAGTTTCATAGGCTTGTTTCTTATATTTAGGTCTTTGATCCATTTTAAGTTAATTTTTGTATATGGTGTGAGTTAGGGGTCCCCATTCATTCTTTGGCATATGGATATTCAGTTCTCCAAGCACCATTTGTTGAAGAGACTATTCTTTCTCAATTGAGTGGTCTTTGCCACCTTGTCAAAAAACAGTTGATCAGAGGAACTGATGTGCTCCAACAGTTGACCATAAATGTGAGGGTTGATTTCTGAGCACCCAGTTCTATTCCACTGGTCTATATTTCTGTCCTTGCACAAATCCCATGCTCTTTTAATTACTGTGGATTTGTAATAAGTTTTAAGATAGGGAACTATAAGTCCTCCAACTACATTCTTCTCTTGCAAGATGTTTTTTGCTATACAGGGCCCCTTACTCTTCTTCCAATCCATTTATTTAGGTGTTCTTTAATTTATCTTAGCAATGTTTTGTAGTTTTCTTTTTAATAAGTCCTTTACATCCTTGGTTAGATTTATTGCTAGACATTTGATTCGTTTAGTTGCTATTGTGAATGGAATTTTTTTCTTGATTTCTTCTTGCAATGATTCATTGCTTGTATACAGAAACATTACTAATTTTGAGGTGTTGATCTTTAACCCCACCACTTTGCTGAATTCATTAATGAGTTCTAGGAGGTTTTTGTGGATTTTTCAGGCTTTTCTGTATATAGGATCATATCATCTGCAAATAGGGAAAGTTTTACTTCTTCATTTCCAATTTGGATGCCTTTTATTTATTTTTCTTACCTAATTGCTCTTGCAAGAACTTCCGGTATAATGTTGAATAACAGTGGTGACAATGGGCATCCTAGTCTTGTTCTGGTCTTAGAATGAAAGCTTTCAGTTTTTCACCATTAAGTAAGATGTTAGCTTTGGTCTTTTCATACATGCGCTTTATCATGTTGAGGAAATTTTCTTCCATTCCTAGTGTTCTAAGTGGTTTTAACAAGAAGAGGTGTGGGATATGGTCAAAAGCTTTTTCTTGATCAATTTAGATGATCAGGTGTTTTTTTCATTCATTCTATTAATGTGGTGTACAACATTAATTGATTTTTATATGATGAACCAACCTTGCTTACCAAGAATAAATCCCAGTGGATCATGGTGTATAATTCTGATTCATATGCTCTTAGATTCAGTTTGCTAGTATTTTGTTGAGGAATTTTGCTTCTAAATTTATAAGAGATGATGGTCTTGTTTTGTTTTTTGGTTTGTTTGTTTTTGTTTTTTTTCCTTAGTCGTAACCTTATCTGGCTTGGTATGAGGGTGATGTTCCCCTTTTCAATTTTTTGGAGGAGTTTAAGCATAATTGAAGTTAAGACTTTCTGGATTGTTTGATAAAATTCTCTGTGAAACCATCTGGTCCTGGGCTTTTCTTTGCTGAGAGGTTTTTGATTTCCAATTCAATGTCTTTAATAGTAATGGGTTCATTGAGATCTTCTATTTCTTCATGAGTCAATGTCATGTTTCTAAGAATTTGTCCATTTCGTTGAGGTTATCTAATTTATTGCCGTAAAGTTGTTCATAGTACCTTTTAGAGTCTTTTTTTTTTTTTTAATTTCAGTAGGGTTGATAGTAATATATCCCTTTTCATTTCTGATTTTCATTATCTGTATCCTCTCTCTTTTTTCCTAAGTTTGGGAAGTTCTCTGTTATTATTTCTTTGACTACTCCTTCTGCTCCTTTCTTTCTTCCCCCAGACTCCCATATTGCATATTGATGCACTTGATGGTGCCCTATAGTTGTCTTAGGCTATTTTGGCTTTTAGTATTTCTTTTTTCTTTCTGCTCATCAACCTGACCCATTTCAAGTATCTCGTTTTCAAGTTCACTGATTCTTTCGTCTACATGCTCTTTAAACCTCCCTGAGCAATTTCATTTCAGTTATTGTGTCCTTCAACTCCAGTAGTTCTGTTTGGTTCCTTTTTTAAAATTTCTATCTCTTTACTTAAAGTCTCATATTGTTCAATCTTTGTTTTCCTGGCATCCTTTAGTTCTTTCTCTGTACTTTCCTTCATCTCCTTGAGCATTTTAAGATCATTTTTTTCAAGGCTTTTTTCAGTATGTCCACATTCTCATCTTCTTCATTGGTGTTTTCTGTATGTTTATCTCTTCCTTTGGATGGGCCATCATGTCGTGTTTATTTGTCTTGTACTGTTTTTTTATACATTATACATTTTAATATTTTAAAATATTAACTCTGGGATTTACTCCCTGGTATGTTTGTTCCCTGGTTTTGTAACTAGCTGGTGATAAGACAGAGATTTTCATGAGCTTCAACACTCTTAGTAGGAAGAACTGCCCAAGCTGAATGTAATCTGCAGGGTTTTCCCTGTCTTTCTGGGTCTCTTTCTTACACTGGAATTTTGCTTGTTAGTTGTTTTGGAGATCTCCTATTTACAGAAGTTCAGTTGTTCCCTCTGTTTCCCAGGATACAGACCTCCCACTCCTGGAGTACATGAAATTGGCAGGCCTTTGTCCTAGACTGTCTGCTTCTATAGTTTTTTTACATTACTTTCATTGTCTCATGCTGCTTTTGCCTGAAGGGCTAATTCTGGGAGGAGTGACACTGGGAGAAAACTTTCCCAGGTCATTCTTTCCCAGATAAAACAGGGCCATGGTCCCATGAAAGGAGTGCAGACCAACTTCAAGGCTCCCTGGCTAGGGGCTCAGGAAGGGCACTCAAACCTTCTCCAATGACTCCCCAAAGCTAAGCCTGCCTGGCCTACCCAGCAAATGCAGCCCTTCAGCTAAGTGTCCCCCACAGTGCTGAGGAAGCACACTATCATTAAATCTTTTCCGCCTCTGGCCCTGTCTGAGTGGTGTTAAAACAATGGCTGCCTCTGCCTTTGTCCAGGGTAGGACTGAAACAATAGCTGCCCTCAGAGTCAGGACACAGCGGTCAGAAGTCACTGACCAAAAACCTTGATCAGTGATCAGCCATGACTACTCCTGTTCTTGGGGAAGAGGATTTTTATGTCCCTTTTTGTCACCAGCAGCTATCATAAGCAACATAAGCAACATACAAGCAGCAACATAAAAAGAAACTAGAAAGTTTTCCTGTGATATTGAGAGTTATATGTCAAAAGAATCTTGATCAGATTAAAGAGAAAAATGCCAATTTCTAACATTTTATATACTAACCTAGATGTTTGGTTTTTGCTCAATATATAGTATCACCAAATCCACTTTAAAATACTTTGTTTGTAATACCCTTTACTCAATGAAAAAATTACTAGAGTAAGTGTTAGTAAGTCAAGCTCAACCTCCATGTATAATAGGCACTGATTGTAAGGCATATCACCTTAAGCCTTGCTGCTAATAGCAATAGTGATTAACATTACTACTCTATATTATATCTAAACTTTATCAAAGAATTCAGAATTATAGAACATATTCCTAAGCATACTACATCTATTCATACCTAAACCCATTTTATAGGTGGGAAAACTGAAGTGCTGAGAGGTTACAAATGCCATCAGGGTCCCATAGTTAATGAACAGAACTGATTCACATACAAGTCCATTTGATTCTAAAGTCTCTGTCAGTAATCCATTCTGGGTCTTGGCTTCCCTATTTGAAATATCAATGGATAGGAGTAACTATCTCTAAGGGACTTTGATGCAAGAATTCAATGATTTCCTTTCTATTTAGCACATCCTGACAAATCATCCCTTATCCATACTTTTACAAGCACAGAAAAGAAATCTCAACCATTTCTTTTTATAGTGCAAAAGTTGGCTTCAGTTTTCTAGCAAAGTTTGATTTGGGGTGTAAACAGAATGAGGAATTATTAACTGACAGCTTATTAGATGCTATCCATGAAAAAAGCAAGCAATTAATTTAATTTATAATGTGAGGGATGGACATTATTTTAACATGCAGACATAGTGCCTGGAGGGCTCCCTTAAGGGTAGCTTTGAGTTTACTTTGTTTTTAAAATGACAAAATTATCTGTCATGTTCACTTATTTTGGGGGCATATTTCAGTGAATAAAACAAAATGCCATACTGTTATTATTCAGTTGGTATTTTTATCCCTGCCTGCTATAATATAAGGGGATTAATGAGGCTATTTTTCTATTTCTATTGTCATTTAATTAAGCTTTCTATCAGAAACTTCCTTTTTGGAGAATCTTCATTACTTTATACAGCTTTATATAATTTCATTTATTCAACAAACATGTATTGTCTGTCCACTCAAAGTTAGGCACTATTTTAGGTGTTGGAAGTAGAGCAATGAATAAAATAGTAAAAAACAAAAACAAAACAGAAAAAAAACCTGCTTTCATAAAACCTATATTCTAATTAATAAATGCTCAAATTTTAATTAATGATTAGTGCATTAGTCAGGATTCTCTAGAGAAAGAGAACCAACAGGAGATACCTATAAATAGTACAAGATTTAAGGGCAGGCTACAAAGCAGGGGCTCCAAAGAAGGTCCTTGATATGTTCCCCAGTAAATGCTGGCTACTCAAAGTAGAGATGGGAATTCTCTCTCTGAATGCTGAAATCATTTCCCCTTTTAAGGCTTTCAACTGATTGGATGAGATGTCACTCATTGCTGATGGCAATCTTCTCAGTTGATTATAGATGTAACCAGCCATTTATGTAATCAACTGTCTGATTCACTGATAATTAAAGTCCATGAAATGCCCTTGCATTACAATTAGCCCAATGCTTGCTTGATCAAGCAACTGGGCACTACTACCTGGCTGAGTTGACACATTAGCCTAACCATCACAATTTGATATACAGATTGATGAACCAGAAGTTTTGCCTCCTCCACAAAATCTTTCTTGAGAAATCCAGGACATAGTTACCTTTTTTCCTTTCAAACATTTACACACTGCTTGAATTATAACATTTTGCTATTATGGTTTTATAGTTTTCATAGATCAAAATGTTAACTTCCTAACTAAATAAACGCCATGAGGACAAGACCATGTGTTAAAACTTCTGTATACTCTCTATCACTCTAGCAGTGAACATCTTTGTACCTGCTTTTCTATGTTCTCATGTGAGTATTTTTCTGAGATCAATATCTTAAAGCCAAGTGTTGAATTGCAAGATAAGGGCATTTCAAATTTTAATACTACCAATTGAATTGAATGCTGCACAAATTTTCCCCTACAATTTTTGGAGGACTCTTTTTTTCTCACCATTACCATTAGTGAATATTAATAAAGTTTTGTTTTTCCAAATCTGATGAGAGAAAAAAATTCTCATTGTTTTAATTTGTATTTCCCTGATTACTTTTCATATGTTTATGAGGCATTTTTATTTCTTCTACAGACTTCCTGTTTTTATCATTCTCCTTTTCTCTATTGGGATAACTTTGGTTTTGAAGGAGATCTTTATTCATTTTGGAAATTAAGTCTTTGAATGGTAGGTTGCAAATATTATGTACAGTTTATGACTTGCTTACTCATTGGTGCAATGATCCTTGCCCCTTCCCCTAAAACACAGTTCATATTTGAAACATTACAGGACAAAAATTAAGCTGTGTATTAACTTCCTGTTTTATTCCTAGTATCAGTTATGGGTAGATTCAGGGGAACCACAGATGTGTTGCTGAGGCAAAAACTGCTTAAGAACTTGCTCAGCTTCATTCAATGAAGAAGAAGCAGACTGTCTCTCTAGACATCCTGTGGTTATATCACAGACTTTGAGAAGTAAAGGGAATTAGGAGATAATCTTAAAGATGCTTCTTAAAGCAGCCTAATTTACAAGGGTCTTCTGGTTTCCAGCTCAGTGTCCTTCCCCTACACCATTTTGTGGGGCACACCTGACAAAAATAGATTATCTACAGCATAATGATTAAAACTTTAAGTTGAGGGAGGAAAATGTGTCAAAAATTCAAGTGTGAGTTCCCTCACAAGAGTAAGGAAAAAAGTAGAAAGAATTGAGGTTGTGCTTTAATCCAAACTCTTTTACAGTATTATAGTTTTCTAACCCTTCTTTAAAACTTATTATGAGTGTTTTCACATAATATTCTCTTTCTAAAGGTGTAAATCCCTTTGCACATGCTATTCCTTCTGCCATAGAACTCTGCATCACAAACTACTTCTTATCCTATATTGAAGAAGCTTTCCCTGGCCTTTCCCCTAAAAACAGATATTTATCACTTCAAATTGCATTTATTTGCTTTTTGCTTGCATGTTGTCTGTTGTCCACACTCAGCCACTAGATGTAAGGCCATGAGGGAAAGGATAATGTCTCCTATGTTACCCACTTTATCTCAGAAGCTAGTACAGAGTAGAAATACAGTAGATACTCAAAAATACTTGTGAATGATTGGATTAATGACTGAGGGAGTGACCTTGGGTCCCACTCTCAGGAGCTTTCAATGCCATTCTCATGACTGCAAATGCTGGTCTACACTCACATCAGAGGTAGTTTCACACTGATTCCTACGAGCATGAAATGCTCTCTTTCATTCAGTGAGAATGAAATTTGTTAATCCCAAATTAGTTGGATTAACAGTGAGATTTTGGTGAGTCTGCAGGTTTCTACTGCAGTATAAGTGGATTCATTTTTACATGTATAGTGATGGGTACTATGTCAGATGCTTACAGCTTGGTGAATTATTGTTAAAGAGCTATTTATTCTTTTTTTAATTGGCAGGGTGTCTTAGTTCACATATTAGTAATTGTTGGATTGATATATGTGAGCCTCAGCATTTAGTTCTCTATAACTCAATTCACTTCTAGTGAAAAAGGATTTATGCCTACTATATGCCAGATATGGCACAAGATTTTGGAGACACATTGAAATAATGTCATGAACTCTACTTTCAAAAATGTTCTTTTATCTTGCTTGACACAAACATTGGAGGAAATACTAAATTTACTTGATAAATGACTTTTGAATTTCTCTGCCTCTAATTCAAAGAGGCTTTCCATAGGATATTGGACTTGACCATACAGGTGAGAAATATGTTTCCATTTGAAGAAAAAAAAATTCTTTAACAGCTTCCAAGGTCAAATAAGACTGATTTCTGATTCATCCTGATGTTCTCAGGCAGAAGAGCAATTTCATATTTAGTCCTTGATAGACCTGTTGGGATATATTAAAATGTAGTATTACAACAATTATTCTTTGAGCATACTATGGGAAAATTTTATTTATGAGGCCCTTGGTTTAATAACAGTTTCAGTATTCACTTGACATGCCAAGTGCCCTCTGAGTTTCTGGAAGAATAAGGTCCAATTTCAAATGATGATTAGGACAAACTTCCTTAATGAGAGTCCTATTTGATGAAATTACAACATTATTACAAAGGTCCAACTGTGATGGTTTTATAGGTAAAAATAGACCAATTTCTAAAAAGTGTGAAAAGTGGAAGAAAAACTCCTACAGATAAAATCAAAGAACTACCTAAAATCATTGCTAATACCACAAATATAATTTAACAAAAGTTTAGCATTCACAGGACAATTCCCGTGTGCAATATGCTTTTCCATAGGCACTTGAATTTTCACAAATTATACTTCCATGAATTATGAAGAGGTTCAAAGTTGTTAACATTTTCTGAGACATATTTACCATAATTCTTCCATGGTAATATGTCTTTGATGTCTTTGATAGTAGGTTTGCATCAAGAAACATCTGTGTGGTCATAAAAACAACATTTTTTTTTCTAGAAATTAAGATTCTTAAAATTCAAAGGTGGTCTTTTAATGGCTGTTAGGTGAGGAACATTACATGGCTAGAATCTTGCCGTTTATATAGATGATAATTTAAATATTAGAGAACTTAGGAAGTGCTTTTTATATAGTTATCACCAAAGAAATGCTAGCTGAATTGAATTGAAAATCAAGCTGACTGCATTAATATCCATTCTGGGTTGTGCAGTCTCCAAGCTACAATAATTTCAGTAAGCACTGTTCAACAGCCAAATGTAATTATAGGCTAATTTCAGTTTTTACTAAATTTCATCAAGATCATTAGAAGAATACACATGTATAGCATTTCTGTTCCTTTTATATATTTTGCACAATAAAGAACCTCAAGATCAGTGGTATTTTTTTTAAAAGTCATTTTATTATGCTCACAGATTTTTTGAGTCAGCAATTCAGACAGGGCAAATTGTCTGCTCCATAATGTCTGGATCCTCAGCAGAGAAAACTTGGTTTGGGGCTGGAATCATCTAGCAGCTTCTTTACTCAGCTCTGACACCTGGCCTGGAATGACTTGAAGGCTGGGCTTATCCAGGATTGGTGAATAGGGTGCCAAGATGCAGCCCTTCAGTGTACTTGGGCTTCTTGAAATATGGTGGCTGGGCTCTGTTAGGGAGAAATTGGGTGCTGAGCAAGTTTTTGAGAGAAACAGGTGGATGCTGCCTGGCCTTTTCTCACCCAGCCTCAGAGGTCACTCAGCATCTCTTTCCTTGTACTCTGTTGATTAGAGATCAGCAACAAGCCTGTCGAGATTCCACAAGTGTGGACATGTCTCATCCCCTTGATGAGAAAATATCAAGGCCATTTTACATAAGAAAGAGCATGTGCGAAGGGAGATATTTCTGCCATCTTTGAAAAATCTTACTTGTCACAATTGCATATTAAGTTCTCTTGCCTATTCCAATCATTTCCTTCAGATCCTTTAGTTACTCCACCACTTCCTCCTTCATGAATGAATCTCCTCCGGTCACACTAGCATGCCTGACTTTCTCTTTTTCTCCTAATTACTTTGCTGTTTCTCAGCATTTTATTGGTAGATTGATCTAACCTTTAAACCTAAATCATTCCCAGTGTTTTAGACTCTTTACACTTAGAATCATTTTCCCCACTTTTTTTTCAGTTTGCAGCATCTAAAACTAAAGAACCTAACTGAAGTAGTAAAACATATATTCTATGGTGGGAAGGAAGGGAAGGAGAAGAAGTGGAGTAACCAAAGGTCAAATACTCTTTGGCATACAGGGAAATGGAAAAGTTTTCTCAGGAGCAAAGATGCTAATACTAGCAATTACTCCAGGCTCCCCAGTAGCCCCTCTCTCCTGCAAGAATTCACTGGTGTCAATTGTCACTAATACCTCTTTTTATCATGCCTGAAAGAGTCTTTGGATCATCTCCAGCTCTTTACTCACCCCTCTTACTCTCTGAGATAGAGTTACCATATACTCACCCCATGACACTGGAATCAAATCTTTGGGGGCAGTTATCATCCAAGTTTCCAACTAGTACTATAACTGTTACATATCAGGTATCTTTATTCAAGGGATAAATGTGACTTCCTTTTTTGCTTCCTAAATCTATCTCAGGACAAAATTTATGACAGAATCCTATTATTCAATGGCTGATAGCATTAACTTTTTTTATTCTTAAACCATAATGATCTAATCACCAACAAGATTTCGAGACCCTCCAAGGGCTGTTGATGTAATTTTCTCCTGAAAATGTATAATATTGTACTGCTGGCTGCTGGCAATCCTTGGGATTCCTTGGCTTGTATCTCTGTCTCCCATTGTATGGCAATGTCCTCTTCTTTCTGGTTTCTTTAACTTCTGGGTTCTTTATATAAAGCCTCTGCTAATCTGGATTAAAGCCCACCCTGGTTTAGTTCACCACACCTTAACTGAAAATACATCTTCAAAAGGTCCTATTTACAATGGGTTCACACCCACAGCGACAGGGATTAGGATTAAGAACATGTATTTGTTGATATACAGAATTCAAACTACCACACCATCTCTCCATTCTACCAGTTTTCCCATAGTTGAAATCCATCTGCACTTTGCTAGCCAAGCCTTGCCCCTGTTGTGTTGGTTAAGGAGAAGAGGCTTTTTAATGTTTCACAAAGACACCATTTATGGATTAATGGCCACCCTGGTCAATAGTTTTCAAATAGTAAGAAAGTGACTAGGATAACCAATCAGACTAGAACTTAGAAATCAGAAATAGAGAATTAAAGATGCACAACATATTGAGCTGGCTTAGAAAAAGAAATAATACCAATGAACAAAGATTCTTATATATTTCACAAATAAATCCATATTTTAAACAAATGTGGGTACATGTTAATTTGGGTATCTGGCATCTAAAGTTTGGTTAAAATTATAAAGTAGGTAAAATACAATCTGGACTCATTAGGTTTTATTTTGGGGCTCATAACATTTCTAATTAAATTCAGTTTCCTTCTACAAAATGGGCTAGAAAATTATATGACCTTTAAAGGAAATTTTAATTCTAATGTTCCATGGCTTCCCATCTTTCAAAAAGGAAAAGTACTTAAAGGCACATTTCTGACTTCAAACTTAAAAATATTTCCTTGATATACTTCAAAAGCTACTTCCAAGGACATCTGAGGAAAAGGTTTATGTGTCAAGCAGTCTGTGTCTTCATCCAGAAGTCCTGATTGCTTGCTTTTGGAGCTTTAATCACTGATTTTTAATTAAATATCTCATAACTAGCATTGGTGAGCAAACACATATTATAACGGAGACATTAATTTTTCAAAAGTTTGAAGTAGGAAAAGTCTAAAATACTTTTAATGTATAAAATATCTCCCAATATACATTATGTATACTGACTGAGATACTAATCTGCCCAATGGTTTCATTTATTATTTTATATATTTTATATATTTTTAAATGGACATAAACACACACACATGCTATTACACTCATAATTTTTTAGAAATTATTTAGGACTTAATTCTTTGGCTGATACTATGCAAAGAAATTGAGTCAATTTAAAATCAAACTAAAGACTTCTAGTCCAGACAAGTGCTACTCTCCATTAAGTACAACTATAGCTCTTGGAAGTAACACAAGAAACAAAGAAGACTCTGAAAGAGAAAAACAGATTAATAAGGGACTCCATAACTAGAATAAAGGAACAACATAGCAGAGTGTTTTATGACCTCCACCCATCAACAAAAGGCAACCCAGCTCCAGTGTCTCCTGGCTCCCCACCTAGTATTAGAAGGCAGTTAAAATATGCACACTTTCCACCTAAATTAAATAGGAATCCCAACAACAACACCAAGTGGCACTGGCAAAAGGGAATCAATCAGGACCCCATGACAATAAGTTGTCAGGAAAGTGCTCTCCCTTCCCAACAATCCTGATAATTCCCCACCTGGAATCACAGGGTATTTGGCACACAACCAGCACTAAGCCCATGGAGGTTCTTTAACCCTGCAAGCTTCAGACTACCTTACCCCACCTAGAGAAACTGGGATGTTGTTTGACACTGAAAAGAGTATTCTTCCAAACATGTATCACCGTCTTGAAGGTAGTCTTCATCCTTATGTGTTAGAAAATTACTATTCCCACTGGTTGGCAATCACACGGTGGATTCCAACCATAAAGCAGCAAGCCAGGAGGCACTCTCCATCCCCTGTGTGCTAAACCAAAACAGGGAAACTGTGTGCTAAAATAAAAATTTAAAAGGACCCAGATTCTCCACATAATCACCAAAATTTCTTGGATAAAATAAAAAAGCACTTGTCTTATCAAGATCCAGGAAAATTACAACTTGAATGATGATCAACTGATGCCAACACCAAGATGAATCAGATGTTGGAATTATCTGAAAAAGCAGTCATCATAAAAATGCATAAACAAGAATTCTCTTGAATTAAATTAAAAAATGGAGAATCTCAGTGAATAAATAGAAGCAATAAATATAACCAAATAGAAATTATAGAACTTAATTTCTATTAAGTAGACTAAAATAAAAAATCGTTAATAGAGTGGAGATGACAGAGGATTAAATCAGTGAACTTGAAGATGGATCAATAGATTTATCCAATCTGAACAACAGGGAGTGATAAAAAATGAACAAAGTCTCAAGGACCTGTGGGACAATTAAAAAAAGAGCCAATATTAGTATCATTGGATTCTCAGACGGAGAAGAGAAAGAAAGTGGGCTGAAAAAATGTTTGAAGAAATAATGAGTGAAAACTTCTCAAACTTGTCAAAAAAAAAAAAAAAATATATATATATATATATATATATATATATACCAAGACACATCATAATTTAACTCTTAAAACTGAAGACAAGGTAAAAATCTTGAAAGGAGTTAGACATATTACATGTTACTTATAAGGAGAAAGTGATCTGAATGACAGAAAATTTCTCCTCTGCAGCCATGGAGGCCACAAGGTATTGCCACAGCATTTTCAAGTACTGAAAGAAATATAATCTCAGCCATTAATTCCATATCCACAATACTGTCTTTCAGAGATGAATGGGGATATAAAGGAATTCTCAGACAAAGGAAAACTAAAAGTATTTGTCACTAGTAGACCTACCCTTAAAGAAAGTAAAAAACACAAATGATCCTTGTAGAGATGGAAATGTTCTGTATCTTGACAGTGGTGGTAGATACAGAAACATACAACATGTGAGAGTACCCTCCACAACATGGAGGGGCCTCATCTAGTCAGTTGAAGGCTTTAAGAGCAAAAACTGAGGTTTCCTGGAGAAGAAGGAATTCGGCTTCAAGAATGCAACGTCTAATAATAGGGTGGTATATGGGAACTCTGGGTTTTATGCATGCTTTTTTCTATAAACCTAAACCGTCTCTAGTAAAAAAGAGACTGAAACATGAACTCCTCTATGAATTTCCAGCCTACAATCTTGCCATATGGATTTTAAACTGAAGACCGCAACATCATCAACTCTTGCCTGAATTTTCAGCCTTCGGTGGTCTGCCCTGCACATTTCAGATTCCCCCCAATCACATGACCCAATTCCTTAAAATAAATCTTGTTTCTTATATACATACACATCCTATTGGTTCTGTTTTTTCTGAAGAATATTGACTGATACATGTGGTGTGACATAGTCAATGATTTCATACATTTATTAGTTTTCATATTTTATGTATAAATCTCTCTAATTATGTATATAACCAGCTTATCACACCAATAATTTTAAATCTGTATCACTTAGGTCTTAATTTTTAGGGTGAGACTATGAAAAGAAATTGACTCAAAAATCAAATCAGAGAATAATATTAAGTAAATTACAGTACAAGTTGTCCTTATTGCATTCAAGGAGAGTGTTTGACTCTCTGAGGCACTTCATGATAGAGCCTGTTTTCTTACTCAGAATGTAGAAAAATAGAGCAAGGACTTC
The DNA here is from genome assembly GCA_026826555.1 of Tolypeutes matacus. Classification (NCBI taxonomy): domain Eukaryota; kingdom Metazoa; phylum Chordata; class Mammalia; order Cingulata; family Chlamyphoridae; genus Tolypeutes; species Tolypeutes matacus. The sequence goes on from JAKSZT010053888.1 coordinate 9,054,276, forward strand.
AGAAGCACAGTTATTTACCAGGGAAACCTCCCTTTTGTGAGAAGGCTTGGGGAAGAAGGGCTCTGGCCCCAAACGGAAGAGAGGATAGGATTTGTTCTCCATCTCTGCTATATAAGCACAAGAGTAGTGCCTTCTGAGATGCATGAAAGTCTTCTTCCTAAAACTATTATTTAAGGCTAAAGAGTTACAGAATGTCAATAACAGACAATTTGTCAGCGCTAACCTTAAGCAAAATTGTGAAACAGATCAAGTAATCTTTGACACTTTTCCTCTCCTTCTTAATAATTCTTTCCTCTCCCCAAGGCACACTTTTTTCCAGTTCTGGCAGGGCTCCCTCTCTTAACTGTCACTAATTGAGAACATGTAAACTATTTAATAGTAACATCTCCCAGAAGTATTATAAAGATTCTGGCTAATCGAGAGTCATCAGCTCCCAAAGAAAAACATTTCTAGATATGCAAGTCACCATTATCATCGATGCTTATGAAGATATTGTCAGGTAGAGAAACTTACTTAGCATCACTGAAATCCTACAGTAAGCATTGCTTACTGATAGAGACTGTTCTATTACTCTCATTTTCCATATATTTAACTTACTTTCCACCCTAATCAGACAACATGCACACACACACACACACACACACAAACGAGCTATGTATATGTTTCCATGAGTGAAAACAGAAGAGCGGGCCCATATCTAGAGGGGAGATATCTTATACAAAAAAGCTGTCACTTGCAGTACATGCCCCAGAGACATCTCAGCACTTTTTCTGAAATAATTTAATATAAGAGATCTGTTTTGCTGAGACTTTTCTGACAGTCAACGGAAGAGAAAATTTCAGGAGGTTTTCTTTCCTTAGTGCCTTGGGGAATATAATTATAGTTCAATTTTGGATATAAAAGTTATCATCTCTATCTCTCAAATATCCTTAAATTTTCCACCAAATCCTCTGCACTGAGTTTTTCTCCTTCTCATCATAATACATGCAATTATATTTCTCCTCAAGAGAAAGCAAGCAAAAAATAAACAAACAAACAAACCCCTTTCAACTGAGTATCACTACTTTATTCTTCAGCTGACACTACTCTTGGCTTTCACTGTTATCTTCTTCAATGAAGGCAGAGTTATTACATCCAATCTCCTCTAATCATGCAGTATACCATCTTCTACCACCACTCTTCTAAGTTATTAAAATAATTTTTCACTCAAGAGTTGCCTGGGGGAGGAAATAAAACCTAGATTACCAATGGGGTCACATTAAAGGATATGCCATAGGAGTAAAGGCAAAGCAGAAACAGACTGGCTCCCATCAAAATAAAATCTCCAATTTTAATCATTTCAATCCAATATTGGCATAATGTGATATTCCTTTACCCTAACTTACCAGAATACAAAGAAAATAATCTATGGAGGATGATATCATCCAGAGACTCTATAATATTTCACAGAAAAAGAGGCAATCAATGAGATACTAGCAGCATAACAAGTTAAGAAAAAGAGGGGAACAGAGTAGGCCATGCTGTATGGACCACGAGTGCTATGCATCTTAGAGTTATAAGATACACACTTTAAAATAGTGTGGTTAATAAAAGGTAAAATGGAAAATTTCTTTAGAGTTCTGAAATCTATAAAGATAATGCAATATAATTCTTGAACAAAATCACAATAACTGAAATTAAGAATTCAGTATGTTTAACAGCTTGTGAGATGTTTATTATTGAATTGGAAACTAGGTCAATAGAAAATATTCAAATTAAAGCATGAAGAGGAAATGATGGTAATACATAGACAAGAGGCTAAGACATATATGGGAAATAGAGAAAATGTCTAAGCTTCATGACAGAGGGCTGCAGGATGAGAGAGAGAGTGGGGCAGATGAACCATTTGAAGATGTAATGTTAGCAATTTCCAAAACTACAAAATATACTAGAAAAGTTATCATTCTAAACAGAATAAAACAAAGAACCCATACTTAAGAATATAAAGGTAAAACTGTTTAAAAATAAAGGCAAAGAAAAAAATCTTCAAAGTAGCTGGGAATATTAAAACATTGTTTTCAAGAGAAACAATAAGAATGGCAGCTGACCTCTCGACATCAATAATGGAAGTCAGAAAATAAAAGACATTTATCAGTCAGGATTCACCCAAAGAAACAGAACCTTTAGGTGATGATAGACATAGACATAGACATAGACATAGACATAGACATAGACATAGA
>JAKSZT010053888.1:9056680-9192739 GCA_026826555.1 Tolypeutes matacus
GAGATGGAGATGGAGATGGAGATGGAGATGGAGATGGAGATGGAGATGGAGATGGAGATAGAGATAGAGACAGAGGGAGAGATAGAGACAGAGGGACAGGGAGAGGGAGAGGGAGAGAGAGAGGGAGATGGAGAGGGAGAGGGAGAGAGAAGGACTGATTCATTTCATGGAATTGGTTTATACAACTGTGGGGGCTGGCTTCAGGAAAATGATAACTATGGAGACTAGGGAGGAGTTTTGTTTAGCTGTGTAAAAAGAACAACTAGTACCATTACAATAACAATGTACATTTATATTGTGTTTGCAAATAAAGACAGCAAGCTCATGCATTCCTTAATTCAAAAATTAAGTTCAAACTAATTTGCATAGGTATAAACACATAAGATAATTTTTGAAGAATAAATCTGAAAATTTCATATGGAATTTCATTCAACAATTATTTATTGAGCTTTTATCAGGGATCTGAAAAAAGATGAGATTCAAAAGATTTTCTATATAATTGCAAAATGATCTGATGCAGTCATAGACTTATGATTCCTTTGAAAATGCAAAGCTTACACACATTAAATATGAATATATTAAATCTAAATAGACTTTGGTGGGTTTTATAAAAGTTATTAAAATAAAAGTATGGGATTAGAGAAATATGGATTTAAAAGCTACCTAGAATTTCTCAGTGGCTGAAATTCAGGATCTGTGTGGACTAATAATGAGCATTCAAGCTGGAAAAAATCATTGGACCAATATTGCCAAGAACATCAATATCAAAAGGACAAAATTTCCCTTAATTTGGCAAACAGTGAGAGAGACTTCAAATAATTTTTATGCAGGGAAATATGGATTTGAGTGAGAAGAAATGGGAGCTTATGACTGGTCACAGAGACCTTGTGGTTCAGGCAGGAAGAAATTTGGCCCTCATCTAGAGTAGTGGAAAGGGCAATGGGAAGTCAGAGGCTAAAAATTAGTCTATACCAGTGTCCTTAGAACTTCAATTTCATGTCACGAATACATTTTTTTAATAGAGATCTAATATAGGGTTGCAAACATTCTATTTGGCTAAGACAGGACATAAAAAATGTATGTTCTGATTTAGCCCTCAAGACTTACTCTGCAGCTGACATTGTCCTCACAGTGGTGGGAAGGTCCTTCCTGGATAACTGGGCCAGGGTCATCAGACAAGGCTAACCTTGTGGTTATACATTCAGTCTACAGCTGTGAATTGTGTACCCACTATGGACAGTTCACAACTCTAGTGTCTGGAATTCTGCAGTGAACAAAACAGAGTCACTGCTCTTTAGGGCTTATATTCTAGCAGCGTGAGACAAGTAATTTAAAAATAAATACAGGGAGTGGGTGTAGCTCAAGTGGTTGAGCGCCTGCATCCTGTATATGAGGTCCCAGATTCAATCCCTGGTACCTTCCAAAAAGGTATATATATATATAAAATAAGCTATAAAGAGTATAACTATGTTCTGTTGTGGAGATAGATTATCACATATTCCCAAATAGGGCCCCCTGAAGGGGTGTTGATGTCACGCAGCTGCGTGCCTTGCTTCTGTTGTACAGATGCCCCTTGAGGGTTCATCAACTGTAGTAAATGTACCACACTAATCTAAGATGTCAATAATGGGGGAAACTATGTGTGAGGTTTGGGGGCCATTATATGGGGATATCCTATACTTTTGGTGTAACATTTCTGTAAATGTACATCTAAAACTTCTCTAAAAATAAAGTTTAAAAATAGGTTATTAACGGGAAGCCAAGATGGTGATAGAATAAGGAGCTCCATGAGTCCTTTCATCCTCCAGGGCACTTTGTAATCACCAGAGCTATCTAAGGTATCTGTTTGGGGGCCCCAGGAAACCAGAAGAGTATCCTACAACATCCTTGAAAGTATGGAAGGAGGAGACTGCCCATCTGCACAGAAAATTTGTGAGTAGAGCACTCCACGCCATGGAGGCTGGTGCCCGTGGTGTAAGCCACCTAGGGAGCAATTCCATGTCTGGAGTTGGAAGCTCCATTTCCCAAAAATGGGGAAGGAAGACACAGTGTGGCACCGACTTCAGCTACTGACTAGTAAATTTGGCGGGCTAAAATATAATCCTACAAACAGCTAAACTTAGAGCCTGTCCAGGTCAGAAAGAGGCCAATAGCCACCACCATGAGGGGAAGCAGGGCTGATTGAAAATCACAGTCCTGGTAGGGACCGGCTTCTTTCCACCCAGATCAGATTGCAATTTTAGCTTGAAACCCAGCCCCACCTCTGGCAGGGAGGAAGCTGGGGGGACCTGCACCAGGCTTTCCAGGCAACTGCAGGTGCTTCCAGCCAGCACAGTCTGAATAGTCAGACATCTGGGGCTGTATCCCTGCACCCCAATAGGATAGGAGAGGAGCTGGGTTTCCTTGGCCTCTCCAGGAACTGCAGACATTTTCAGCCCACAGGAACTGGTTTGTTGAGTGTTTTCGAGTCCATCTTCACCTCTGCCCCCCCCATAGGATGGGAGAGGGCTGGTGTTTCCTCAGCCTCTCAGGGCAACTGCAAGCACTACTGGCCTGTACAAACTCAACCACTGGGCATCTATGGCTCCACCCCTATACCAAATAGGACAAGAGAGGGACTGTGTTACCCCAGCCTCTCTGGGTAACTGCAGGTGCTTTTGGTCCACACAGCCTGGAATGGTGGATACTTGTGGATCCACCCCACCCCCCAATAGGAAAGGAGGGGACTGGTGTTTCCATAACCTTTCCAGGCAATAGCAGGCACTTTTGGCCTGCACAGACTGGACGTTGGATGCTTGTGGATCCACCCCCACTACCCAGTAGGATAGGAGGGGGCTTGTGTTTTCTCAGCCTCTCCAGGCAATGACAGGCACTTTCGGCCTCCACAGATTGGACTGTTGCATGCCTATGGATCCATCCCCAACCCCAATAGGATAGAGGGGTCTGGAGTATCCACAGCCTTTCTGGGCAACAGCAGGTACTTTTGGCCTACAGCAACTGAAATGTCAGGCATCAGTCGTTCTGTTCCCACCCCCTAAAGGGAAGGGATAGTATTCCCTCAGCCTCTCAGTACAACTGCAGGTGTATTCAGCCCACACAAATTGGATTGTTGGCCACTCCAGAGGTTCCATCCCCACCCCCAGCAGGGAGGGGATCTGGTGGTACATCAGTTTACCTGGACAACTGTGGTCATTTTGGACCCACATGGCATAGATTGCTGCCCACAACTGCAGCTCCTTCCCCACCCAGGTAGGGGAGAAAGGGGTGTGAAGCTTCATCAGTCTCTTCTAGGCAAGTACAAACAGTCTTGTCCTGCACAACATGGATAATTACACAAATCCACAGCTCTGTCCCTACCCCTAGCAGAGGAGAAAGGTGGGAGAAGCTTCATCAATTCCTGAGGCAGCGTGGGCAGCTTCAGCCTTCATAGTTTACAGCACCAACTATATCCTTGACTCCTACTACACAACCAGCAAAGGAGAAAAGACAATAAAGTCCTAATTTAAAGGGAGAAACTGCACCCAGAATAAATACATCTAGTAAGCCAGATGGAAGGACACCAACAAAAAATAACAATCCATACCATGAAACAGGAAAGTATGGCCCAATTAAAGGAACAAGATAAGTCTCAACATAAAGGAGTTGAGACAACTAATCATAGATGTTCAAACAATCTTCCTTAATAAACTCAATGAGATGGCTAAAGAGATTAAGGATATTAAGAAGACACTGGGTAAGCAAAAAGAATTTGAAAGCATACATAAAAAAAAATAGCATATCTTATGGAAATGAAAGGTGCAATAAATTAAATTAAAAATACACTGGAGGCATATAACAGCAGATTGGCAGAAGAAAGGATCAGTGAACTTGAAGACATGGCCTCTGAAAGTAAACATACAAAAGAATAGATGAAGAAAAGAATAGAAAAAACTGAACAGGGTCTCAGGGAGCTAAATGACAGCAAGAGATGTGCAAGCATACATGTCATAGGTGTCTCAGAAAGATAAAAGAAGGAAAAAGGGCAGAAGGAATATTTGAAGAAATAATGGTAGAAAAATTGCCAACACTATTGAAGAACATAGATATCCATGTCCAAGAAGCACACCGTACTCCTGTCTGAATAAATCTGAATAGACCAACTCTGAGACACATACTAATTAGAATGTCAAATGCCAAAGACAAAGAGAGAGTTCTGAGAAAAGCAAGGCATAACATATAAGAGATACCCAATAAGATTAAGTGCTGATTTCTCATCAAAACCATGGAGGCAAGAAGGCAGTGGTATGATATTTTAAGATACAGCAAGAGAAAAACTGCCAGCCAGAATTTTGTATCCAGCAAGATTATCTTTAAAAAATGAGGAAATGAGAGTGAGTTTAGAATATTCACAGATAAATAGAAATTGAGAGAGTATATATATATATATGACCAGCTTTGTAGGAAATACTAAAGGGGGTGTTACAGCCTGAAAAGAAAAGACAGGAGAGAAAGACTTGGAATGAGTCTGGAAATGATGATTATATCAATAACAGTAATGAAAAGTGTCAAAAGAGTGGTGAAAATAAAATGACAGATAAAACCCAAAGATCAAAATGGATAAAATAAGAACTGTCTTTACAGTAACAACATTGAAGATTAATGGATTAAACTCCCCAATTAAAAGACACAGACTGACGGAATGGATAAGAAAATAGGATCCACCTATATGCTGTCTGCAAGAAACTCACCTTAGACCCAAGGATACCAATAGATTGAAAGTGAAAGGTTGGAAAAAAGATATTCCACACATGCAGTAAACAAACAAACAAAAAAGATGAGGTAGCTATACTTATATCAGATGATACAGACTTTAAAAGCAAAACTGTTATTAGAGACAAGAAAGGACATTACATATTAATAAAAGGGTTATGATTCACCAGGAAGAAATAACAATCATAAATGTATATGCACCTAACCAGGATGCCCCAAGATACATGAGGCAAACACTGGCAAAACTGAAGGGAGAAATAGACATCTCTACAATAAGAGTTGGAGACTTCAATACAACACTCTCAGCATTGGATAGAATATCTGGGCAAGGATCAATAAAGAAACAGAGAGCTTAAATAATATGATAAATGGACTAAATGTAATAGACATATACAGAACATTGCACCCCAAAACAACAGGATATAGATTCTTTTCAAGTGCTCATGGATTTTTCTCCAGGATAAACCATATGTCGGGTCACAAAGCAGATTTCAATAAATTCAACAAGACCAAAATTATACAACGCAATTTCCCTGATCATAATGGAATAAAGTTGGAGTTTTCCAACAAGAGACAGAAAAATGGAAAGTTCACATATATATGGAAATTAAACAATACACTTTTAAATAATCGGTGAGTCAAAGAAGAAATTTCAAGAGAAATCAATATATATCTTGAGACAAATGACAATGAGAATACATTATATCAGAACCTATGGGATGCAGTGAAGGCAGTGCTGAGAAAGAAATTTATAACCCTCATGACTTACATTAAAAAAGAAGAAAGAGCTAAAATAAATGACTTAACTACACTGCTGAAGGAACTAGAAAAAGAACAGCAAACTAATCCCAAAGCAAGTAGAAGGAATGAAATAACAAAGCTCAGAGCAGAAAATAAATGAAATTGAGAACAAAACAACATTAGAGAGAGTTAACAAAAACAAAAGTTGGTTCTTCGAGAAGATTAACAAAATCAACAAACCCTTAACTATACTGACAAAGAAAAAAAGAGAAAAGATGCAAATAAATGAAATAAAAAATGAAAATGGGAGCATTACTACTGACCCCACAGAAATAAGAGAGATCATATAGGATACTGTGAACAATTTTATGCCAAAAATCTAGACAATGTAGATGAAATGGAAAAATTCTTAGGAATGTACAAACAACCTACACTGAACCTACAAGAAATAGAAGACCTCAACAAACCAATCACAAGTAAAGAGATTGAAACAGTCATCAAACAGCTCCCCAAAATGAAAAGTCCAGGACCAGATGGCTTTATAGGTGAGTTCTATCAAGCATTCAAAGAAGATTTAATACCAATCTTACTCAAGCTCTTCCAAAAAATTGAACAAGAAGGAATGCTACCAAACTCATTCTAGGAAGCCAATATCACACTAATACCAAAGCCAGATAAAGATATTACAAAAAAAAGAAAATTACAGACCCATTTCTTTAAAGAATATGGATGCAAAAATCCTCAATAAAATACTTGCTAATCAAATCCAACAACACATTTAAAAAAATTCATCATGATCAAGTGGGTTTTATACCAGGCATGCAAGGGTGGTTCAACACAAGAAAATCAATCAACATAATACAGCACATTAATAAATCAAAAAGGAAAAACCACATGATCTTATTAATTGACGCAGAAAAGGCATTTGACAAAATACAGCATCCTTTCTTCATAAAAAACTACAAAAGATGGGAATTGAAGGAAACTTTATCAACATGATAAAGGCCATATATGAACAACCCACAGCTAACATTGTACTCAATGGTGAAAGACTGAAACTTTCTCATTGAGATCAGGGACAAGACAATAATGCCCACTGTCACCACTGCTGTTCAATATTGTGCTAGAGGTTCTAGCTAGATCAATCAGTCAAGAAAAATAAAGAAAAGGCATCCAAACCAGAAAGGAAGACGTAAAACTTTCACTATTTGCAGATGATGTGATCCTATATCTAGAAAGTCCTGAAAAATATACAACAAAGCTGCTAGAGCTAATAAATGATTTCAGTAGAGTCTCAGGATACAAAATCAATATGCAAAAAGCAGTGATGCATCTATATAATTGTAATACGCAATCTGAGAAGGAAGTCAGGAAAAGAATTCCATTTATAATAACAATAAAAGAATCAAATATTTTGGAATAAACTTAACCAAGGATGTAAAGCACTTGTATTCAGAAAAGTACAATACCTTGCTAAAAGAAATCCAAAAAGATCAAAATAATTGGAAAAACACTCCATGTTCATGAATTGGAAGACTAAATATTAAGATGTCAATTCTCCCCCAAATTGATATGCAGAGTCAATGTAATCTCAATAAAAATTCCACCATCATTTTTTCCAACAAATGGAAAACATAATTATCAAATTTATATGGAAGGCTAAGAGGCCTCAAATAGCCAGAAATATCTTAAAAAGGAAAAGTGAAGTTGTAGGACTCTCATTTCTGGATTTTAAATCATATTACATAGCTACAGTGGTAAAAAAAAAAAAAAAAAAAAAACCAGCATGGTTTTGGCATAGATAGACACATAGACTAATGGAACCGAAATGATGATTCAGAAACATACCCTCACATCTATGGCCAAGTGATTTTTGACAAGCCTGACAAAACCACCCAGCTGGGGCAGAACAGCCTATTCTACAAATGGTGCTGGAAAAACTGGATATCCACAGCCAAAAGAAAGAAAGAAAACCCCTATATCATACTTTACACAAAAATTAACTCAAAATGGATCAAAGACCTAAACATAAAAGCAAGTACCATAAAGCTCCTAGAACAAAATGTGGGGAAATATTTTCAATACCTGGTGTTAGGTGGTGGATTCTTAAACCTTGCACCAAAAGCACAAGCAACAAAAGAAAACATGGATAAATGGGACCTCCTCAAACTTAAACACTTCTGTGATTCAAAAGACTTCATCAAGAAGGTGAAATGGCAGCTCACTCAATGGGGGAAAATATTTGGAAATCACATATCCAATAAGGGTTTGATTTCCATTCTATATAAAGAGATCATACACCTCAACAATAAAAGAGCAAGTAATACAATTTAAAAGTGGGCAAAAGATTTAAATAGACATTTCTCCAAAGAGGAAATACAAATGGCCAAAAAGCACATGAAAAAATGTTCCATATCACTAGCTATTAGGGAAATGTAGATCAAAGAACAATGAGATATCATCTAACATTGCATAGAATGGACATTATTTAAAAAACAGACAACAATAAGTGCTGGAGAGGATGTGGAGAAATAGAAACACTCCTTCACTGTTGGTGGGATTGTAAAATGGTGCAGCCTCTGTGGAAGACAGTTTGTCAGTTCCTCAGGAAGTTCAATACAGAACTGCCATATGATCCAGCAATTCCTCTACTAGGAATATATCCAGAAGAACTAAAAACTGACGTGAACAGACATCTGTACACCGATGTTCATAGCAGCATTATTCACAATTGCCAAAAGAGGGAAATAACCCAAGTGTCCATCAACCAATGAATGGATAAACAAAATGTGAAATATACATACGATGAAATACTATGCTGCAGTAAGAAGAAATGAAATTGGGACACATATGATAACATGGATAAATCTTGAAGACATAATGCTAAGCAAAGTAAGCCAGACACAAAAGGACAAATATTTCATGGTCTCATTAATATGAACTAAATACAAAGAACAAACACATGGAGTTAAAAACTACAGTATAGGTTATTAGGAGATAAGAGGAGGGTTGAGAAGAACTGCTGATACTTAATGTATGTAGAAGTTTTAATTAACTTGACTGTAAAAATCAATGGATAGAGTTGATGGTAACACATTATAGTGAGTAGCACCTGGTTTATAAATGGGATTGTGACTGAAAAGGGTAGTCTAGGGAAGCAAATGCCAATTGAAAGAAAGCTAGAGAATAATCTAGGGACTAAACAACACAGTGAATCCAGAGGTGGATGAAAATTGTGGTTGATGGTACAGATGCAAGAGTGTCCTTCTGTGAGATAGAGTGGATATACATCACTATTGCAGGGTGGTGGGAATGTGGAGAAGCATGGGAAAAATACAATTGGTGTGACCTATGGACTCTGGTTAAGAGCAAAACTATAATATTCTTGCATCAACTCCAAAGATGTACTGTGTTGGTAATGGGGGAGGATATGGAAAAAGTGTGCCAAATGTACACTATGGACCATGGTTGGTGGTAATAGTCTGATGATATTATCTCAAAATCTGTAACAAATATTTCACTACAGTGTGATGTGTTGGTGAAAGGGTGTTGTATGGAAATTCTACACATGTACATGATTATTGTGTAAGTTCACAACCTCTGTAATAAAACAATATTTTTTAAAAATAGGGTGGGTTGTAAGATAGGGACTATAGTTAGTAGTAATATTTAGATGATGTTCTTTCACAGTTGTAGCAAATGTTTCATAATAATTGAAGGGGTAGAAGGGTGATGTATGGGACCCCTGTATGATGTTCTGCATGTTTATTTTGTAAGTTCACAGCCTTTACTATACACTTATTGTTTATGCATGCTCATGTATGAATGATATTTCAATAAAATTATGCTTAAAAAAATAGGCTATTAAAAAAGTAAAAGCTTTGGATTTTATTCTCAGAGAGATAAAAAGCCAAGCCTGACCTAACTTTGTTTTAAAAGGATCACTGTGGCTGATGTGTAGAATTTTCATTGTCATTAATAGAAAACAGGAGACTTACACTGGGTGAGAGGTTACAGTGACATAGACTGGAGAATAGCAGTGGAACTGAGGAGATACTCCACATATATTTGAAAGTAGAGTTAAAAGTATTTGCTGATGGATTGGATATGAGAATGAGAAGAAGAGAAGGTATGAAAACTGTCACTTTGAAGCTGCATAATTCTTTATTGTGGGGGCTGTATTAGTCAAGGTTCTCCAGAGAAACAGAAATGACAGGAGATACATACATACATACACACACATATATGATGAGATTATATATATTATGTATATATTATATATTATGCAAATATTATGAGATTTATTACATCGTTTGGTTCACGGGACTGTGAGCATGGGCAAGTCTAAATTCTGTAGGGCAGGCTTCAAGCTGGTAAGTACGATAAAGGTTTTCCATGAATTCCCTGGGAAAAGCTGGCTGGCTGAAGTAGAAATGGAAATTCTCTCTTCTGTCTGCTGAAATCATCACTTCTCCTTTCAAGGCTTTCAATGGATTGGATGACACATCTCTCATTGTTGAAGGCAATCTCCTCAGTTTATTGTAGATATAATCAGTTATCCATGCAACCAATTTATTGATGATTTAAATCCATGAAATATCCTCACAGTAACAATCAGCCCAATACTGGCTTGAAAAAGCAACTGAACACTATAACCTAGCCATGTTGACACATGAACTTCACCACTACAGAGGCTCTCCTCACTACAGAATGTTTAGCAGCATCCTTGGTCTCTACCTACTAGATGCCAGTAACACATCCTCCATGGTTATGACAACCAAAAATGTCCCCAGACTTTACCAAATGCTCCCTTAAGGACAAAAATCAACTCCTGTTAAGAACCACTATGCTAGGCAAAGGAAGGAATAGATTTGGTAGGGGAATTATCAAGAATTTGTTCTAAGATATGCTAACTTGGGGTGAATATTGTATATCCTAAAGGAAATATCAATTAAAAATTTGGAGATACACATGTGTATTTCAGGGGAGAACTCAGGGCTAAAGATGTAAATGTGAGCGTCATCAGCATATAAATGACAGAAAAAGTCCTGAGGTTGAAGGAGAGAAAATACAGTTAGGGAAAGAAGACTGAGGACTAAGGCTGAAACCTGCCATGGTGAGTGGTAAGGCTGATAATTCTGATCCAGTAAAGCATTGAAAAGAAACAATCATGGTCGTCCAGAAGCCAAGAGAAGACAATGTTTAAAAGCAGAGGGAGAGACTCTTCAAATGCTGTTGAAAAATTTTAAATGAGGACAACTGAAACTTGAATTTATCACTATGGAGGTTATTGCTGACCTTGACAAGAGCAATTTTTGTAGAAAGGTGGAAATAAATATCTAGAATGAGTTCAAGAAATAATAGAAGTCAAGAAGTGGAGACTGAAAACAGAATAATTTAAAAGAGCTTTGATCTAGAGGAGAGCAAATAATTGGGCAGCGGCTGGAAAGGAATGTAAGGTCAAGGCAGGAGTTTTGTTTTGTTTTGTTTTGTTTTGTTTTGTTTTGTTTTGTTTTGCTTTGTTTTAAAGATGGGGAAATTGACAGCATATTTGTTTGCTGATGTGAGTGATTCAGTGTAATGGGAAAGATAAGAGTGCAAGAAGAAGAGAAAACTGCTATACTCCTTGAGTAGGGCAGGAGATGCCAGGATTGACAGCACACATGGAAAGATGTTAAGGCCTTAGGTAGAATGATCCAGAGACACTGGGGAATGCAGAAATGCCAAACTTCCAAGTCGATGGAGACAAAGTAGAAGTCTGATAGGTCATTCCCCCCAGAAATAACTTCAGAGATTTACCATCTGAATTTCACTCCAAAGTTGTCAACCCTTAGCTTAGAGAAGCAAAATATGTTCTAAACCCCAGTGTGAATAAAGCAGGGTACATTGTGGAGATCCTTTCTTATATTGCATTCAATTAAGATAATTTGGGACATGCACACTGGAGCTAAGATGGATATTAATATTCCCTGGGCAATCTCATTAACTTGTAAAAGGTCAACTATCACTTATAAGCATAAATCACGCCCTACTTGGGTCACATGTGCATGTAATTTTGGAAACATATTTACTATGAAAAATAAGGTCCACCTATTTTAAACTCTGAATTTCTTAATCCCAAATCTGCCCTGTTTTATGTACTCAAGATCCTTCTTCAAGCTTAATACAGTGCAACAAAGGGGGTTAAAATGAATTTCAAGACATAGAGAAAAATAAATAGAAAGTAAAAATTTATTTGGCTATATTTTGCAGCCATATTTTTCTGCTTACCTCTACACTTAAAATTTCACTTTTAAAAATTATACCAGACAGCAGTGTAACAATTTTAATGATTATGAAGAGAATATCTTAAGGGATGATTTTTAAAATACATTCATAAGTTTTGTAATAACACAAATGGGCAACTGTGGAAGCAATTTCCTCTTTTAGGTTTTAAATGTCTCTGCAGATGATAGGAGAGCTTAGCCTTGATGATATTAATACAGTGATAAGGAAAGAGTTTACCAAATGCATATTGTGAATTTTGTTACATGGTTCAGCTTCCTTGGCTATATTTCTCCCCTAAGAATAGTTTGCAGAAATGATACCCTTGAGCTATGGACTATCCAGATTGTAAAATCTTACAATACTCTGTCTTATAATTACAAACTTAAATTTTTGACTCTCTTAAATCTTTAGAATATAAACTACCTATTTCATTCCTATTCTTGAATTCATTCGTTGTATTCTTTACTAAAGGTCAGCAGTGTAATACTAATTGGGTCAAATTCCCTTAAGCACATTCTCATCTCCTTCAGATTTACAACAAAATAAAATAGTCTTCATTGTAGGCACAATAGAAGTGAAAATAATGAAATAAGGATAACAACTTTAAATATATCCAAAATGCTGGAGAAATCTTTCTGCAGGGTTGCTTCTTGTGACTTTTTTTATTTTATTTTTTGTGCATGTGGTTTTATGTGATCGCTTTAACTAAAGCCTTCATCAGTTTAAAGGAGGATATTAGTTCTTCTATTTTCTCCATTTTATAATCCTTTAATAAGAAATTGTAAGCTATCTAAAATTATCTTCTTACAAATAACTATTCCTGGGGAAAAATCACTCAAATCCAGCATTTTAATTTGTCCACTGTGCATAATAGAAACTCCTTTCCTGGTAGTATTTGTGAAATAGAGCACTTATGCACAAAAGGGGGTTTTTATTTCCTTTAAAAATATTTATGGATAATAGGTGATAGCTACTTTACAAAATTAGTTGTGTGGGAGGCAGAGAAGGAGTTTTGTCTGCCACAGTTTACTGCCATCATTTTCCTAGTGACGTCACACCTTTCCCTGCCAAAGACTCAAGAAATAAATTTCTTCATTTTTAACTAAAACTAATCAGCCATTGACACTGTGTGTGCATAAGTATATATTAGAAGTATGTAAGTGTGTATGCTTAAATGCATAAGCTTTCCATATAACATCTTATTTGAGCAAGTCCACTCACCATTGTAACTTTAAAATATAGAAACTATTAAAAAATAAATGATAGTTAAGTATTTAGTGCCAAAACTCACTGAATACTTAACTATTCACATCCATGAGCCATCCCTAAGTAAGGGAAAGCAGCCTAATCCCCACAATCACTGCGCTGAGCAATTTAAATTTATTATACTAGCTAATCCCCACAATAGAACTAGTAGTTATTAATAGCCCTATTTTATAAATGATGAAATTAAAGAAATTTTAAGCAATCTGTCAAAGATCAAGTTGCTCAACTGGTGAGTCAAAAATATAACCCAAGTCTCCCTTGCTGCTTAACCTCACAAAGTTTCCATTTATTAGTCCACTTAACAGTAATGTATTGCTCATCTCGATGTGTCATGTACCAGGGTAGGTGTGGTGATTTGAAGCTGCATGTACCCCAGAAAAGCATGTTCTTAAATTTATTTCATTCCTGTGGTTGTGAAGCCATTGTAAGTAGGACCTTTTGATAAGGTTACTTCAATTTGTGTGCCCAGCCTAATCAAAATGGATCTTGATCATATTACTGGGCTCCTTTATAAATGGAATAAAATTCAGACAGAGAAAGAGAAAGTCACAGGAAGAAAGAAGCTGAAAATCAATGGAACCCAGCAGAAAAGGGAGAGTCTAGGAGATGCCACTATGTGCCTTGCTATATGACAAGCAAGGGCCCAGAATGCCATAGTCTTCCAGAAGAAAGCATTGCTTTGATGACATCTTGATTTGAACTTTTTCCCAGTCTCAAACCTTGAGCAAATAAATTTCCATTGCCTAACTCAGCCCATTTCATATATTTGCTTAGAAAACTAAAATAGTAGGTGCTGAAGTATAAGAATGAATGAGACAGACACTATCCATGGCATCAATGGTCTAGAGAAGTCAAAATGTACTTTTTTTTTAATAAAAGAAGAGATAATCATTTAATTTGAAATTTATAATGTAATAGCCCCAGAACCAAGCCTGAAAATATATTTATTTGGTCTGCATGGTAATGGCCAGGAGAAGGTTTTTGTTATTTGAATTAATTTGTAACATTTATAAATCAGAAAATTTCATACTCAGACACACACACACACACACACACTCTCTCTCATACAAAATCCAGATTCCAGGCTGATCTGGAAAAAATCAGATGTGGCTCACTGGGCCAGAATTTCTGCAAGGCATTGATTGGCTTGAGCTGAGAGGAGCCAGGTTCTTTAGATGGCCAAAGGATCTCTAGTTCACCACGTTCTACTCTTATCCCTACTCTCACTTTAATCATTATCAAAACCTGTCAGACACTGTACACAGTTGAGCATCTCTACTGAAACTTGCGAATCTAAGTCATGATTATCTCTCACCTAGACTCCTTCAGTAGCCTCCAAGATGGCTCTCTAATTCCACTGTAATGACCTACAGTCCAGTCCCTAACAAATTTAACATAACATTAAAACCTTCAATGGCAATTGCAACCAGTCTGGAATTCTGATTTTACCCTCTACTATTTCCCCTATCACTAATTCTTCTCCAAAAACATGTTGGGTTTCTTTCTACTCTCCAATTAGACCAAGCTCTTTTCCTTCAAGACCTTTGTATTGGCTGTTCCAGAGGTCTACAATACCCTTCACACCACACTCCCTACCCCAGATTTTCACGTTTGCCCTTTCTATAAATCAGACCAATTGTCACTGCTTCAGAGAGTCCCTCCGGACCATCCTAACTGAAGTGACCCTTCCTTCTGCCTATTTGCTCTCTTTGCCATCATGTTTTTTAATTTTCTCTACACCACTTAGCACTATCTGAAGTTACCCTATTTATTTGTTTAACATGATTATAAACAACCTCCTCATACCAAAAATGTAGCTTTGTGAGAGCAGGGACTGCCTTTAAGTCTTGGCCAGTGGTATTCACTGAAATTAGAACAGTGCCTGGCACATACAAATCTTTGTTGAATGAATGAATGTCATGAACAGAGCCTGGATTTAAGAGATCACTGATCAAAACTTCAAGCAACTGGACATATATATCCTAAGAAAAACTCTGGGGAAGTTTTATGCTTATAGATGATGAGATATTACTTAATCGTCAGGATTATGTAATCAAATAATAACAGTTGCATCAAATTTAATGGAACATCAGGGTAGTGGCAAAAGTCAATATGAATTAATAAAGAAAGGCAGTTCCAAAAGTAATTCCCTGAAGAAGTTATTACCCTTTAATTTCAAGTGAAAAATACCTTGTTCTACTTCAAAAACAAGGCTTAATATTAGTATGTTATATTTACTTATAAATTAGTTCACAAATAAGTACTGAATTATAATTTTATTTTATCATTTGGGATGAAGAACAATAAAATTTTTCATATGAGAACATCTGATGAAGCACAGTAAATATATATTCAAATGTTTACTTTTCTTGGAGGGGACATTGTTAAGTTATACAGTCCTCAAACTGACTAAGATTATATTTATTTCATAAAATTTCAAAATTTGCCTCTGGATAGAGATTCTGGTTTCCAATACCCTTAAACCAATTCATCAAAGAGAAAGAAAATCAACTTTTAAAAAATACAGACTTACCTAAATTCCAAGTAATGTATTGGGAAGAAAGGCACTATATTGGTATCAATTGTCATAAAACAGAAAACCAAGAAGCAGTGTCTCAACTATATTTAAATTTTTCCTTTTATTTTCTCTTTCCTTTCAGTTATTTGGTATGTGATAGACATTGTGCTAGGTAATGGAAGGATAAATAAGGCCTGATCTCCAGCTTTTAGAACAGGGTTTCTTAACAAGGGTTCCATGAGCTTGAATTGAAATTCAAAAAAACATTATTCTTGTGGGGCCGTGTTGGTGTAGGTGTGATATATTTATTAAATAATACACAGTATAGTGTAGAGTTGGTAAGGCGCCTGTGGTTTTCACCTGACTGGCAAAACGTCCTTGGAACAAAAAAGGTTAAGAACCCCTGATTTAGAAGCTCACAATGTGGTAGATTTATGGTTCAAAGGTCCCAAGTTCTGATTAATTCACTACAGTTGGACTAATACTGCATGATTTACATTACTCACCATCTCAGGGTAGGCTATCTAACATTTCCAAATTTGGAAGAAAAAAATAGATTCTATTCCAAAACAATTATGTTAATTTTGAATTATTGAGATAAGTATACCTACACCTGAAATTTATATATGTGCCTTTAACTATATGGTGAAATCAAAAGCTCCTTATTAACCTATTTTATTTCAGCTCTATCCATATTTTCTGGCTTAGAATCACAGAAAAGTAAGATAAGGGACTCCTCAGGAGATCCTTATCTTACTTTTCTCTGGGTAAGAATGGCATTTGAATTTGCTAAAGCCTACCAATGCAAAATTCCAGAAACGGGGTGGCTTTTTTAATAAGGATTTTGTTAAGGTAAAAGTTTACTGTCCCAAGGCTATGAAAATGTCCAAATCAAGGCATCATCAGAGATGCTGTCTCACCAAGGGTCTGCTGCTGGCGATCCTGGACTCCTGTCACGTGGCAAGGCAAACTTGTGGCCAGTCTCTGCCTTCTCCTCTAGGCTCACTTTCTCCCCGAGCTCAGCTGTGGGTGATCAGGTATATGGCTTGCCTCTCCCTTCTCTCTTCCAGGCCTCATTGCTTAAGCTTCAGCTGCTCCACTGATTCCAGCTTCCAGTGTCTCTGTTAGCCTATAGGGGTTTTTCAGTCTTTCTGAAGCTGCAGGCAATCCTGGAGTCCTCTCTCACACAGCAGGGTAAACGGGCAGCTTTTTCTCTCCCTTATCCTCAGTTTATATAAGTCTCCAGTAAAGGACTAAGACCTATCCTAGGACTCGCAATCTAATCAAAGGCCCTTACCTAAAGCAATCTAATCCAAAGTGATCTAATCAAAAGGGGCCATCTACAATGGGTTTACAGGCAGAGTGGGTTTCCTTTACAAATAGAATTTTCTCAGATCCACAAAAGACTCAAACCAGGAAAATAGTGTTCTCTTAATCCATCAATTTTTTTCCATTTCCTTCTGTTTCATTAGATTAAGCACATATTTGGATAACTTCTAAGTATGTTGCAATGAGCGTATAGAGGTAGAACTCAGTGCCTGCTACCAAAAGCTTTCGGTCTCATATTAAACAACTTCAATACAGTGGAAGAAGTAGTATAACCAAGATATACATAGGATAGGATGGAACACATAAGAGTGAGATGTAATCCACATTAAAAATGTTCAGGAAAGGCTCCGAATAGATTGTAACTGAGCTAAATCTTGAAGAATAAAAAGAACTATGCAGGAAAAAGAGCATTAGGGTAACGACTATTAAAAGTAGAGCTCAGAATATGTAAAGGCACAGAAGAAAGAAAACATGGTAAATTCAGTTTCCTGCAATTCAGTCTGAAGGGCAGAGGCCAAGGCTCTGTCTAGGCCATTTATTCATCCCACAAAGATTTATGCGGTCCAGGTACTAATATTTTCAGAGAATACAGCTGTGATCAATAGGTGAAGTTATGAGCTGCATTGTATGTCCTAAATGACAGTTGGTATTATTATCATTAGGCTAAATAGATTTGCCAACCCCAAGAAGCAAAGAACAAAACAGTGACTTTTCAAAGTTCATTTTAATTCCTGGTTATATAAATTACATGCTAGATTTTCCATTCCCTCCATTTAGTCTTCTACTTTGAGGGTACTGACAAATAAATGCCCTTCTAATTAAAACATAGCCTTACAAAAGCAGGTTTTCCAGAAGAGGAAGATGCAGCAGAATTTAATGAAAGGCAGGAAAAAATGAATTGAGATGGTTTACCTGCATCAGAACTCAGATCCTCCAGTTTCTAGTGTAAAACCTTCTGCTTGATTTCCACCTTCCATACCATGAAGGGCAACACCATGCCCCAGGCACTAGTCAGGATTCTCTTGGGAAACAGAATTGACAGGAGATATCTGTAAATAGCATGCGATTTTTAAATTGTCTCATGTGACTGTGGGGATGCACAAGTCCAAATTCCAAAGGGCAGGCTGCAAGCCAGGACCTCTGATGAAGGGCCTTGATGATTCCCTAGGAGAAGTTAGCTGGCTGAATTAGAGATGGGAATTCTCTCTTCTGACTGACGAAATGATCACTACTCATTTTATGACCTCCATTGATTGGATGACACATCTCTCATTGCTGAAGGCAATCTCCTCAGTTGATTGTGGATGTAATCAGACATAGATACAATCAAATTACTGATGATTTAAGCCCACAAAATATCCTCACAGTAACAATAAGGCCAGTGCTTGCTTGACTGAACAACTGGTCACTATTACCAGGTCACACATGAACCTAACCATCATACAACTTGCCCCACTTACCCCACCAGGTTCCAGCTCGCCTTTCTGGTCTTGCCTCCACTGTTCCCTCACTCTATAGCCATTCCCAGTGGGTCATTATTCCTAAAATCTAGCACACACAGTCCCTCTGCTATGGATTTGCCCATGTTCTTCTCGAGACCTAAAATGTGTTTCTCCCTTAGTCTACCTGGAAAATTATTTCCTCGGGCTTCAAGATCCAGCTCAAACATTACCTCCAATCTGCAGTTTTCTGCAATTCTATTTTTAATACTAACTATTCTCAGTCAGGAAAAATTGCTCACACATCAGCCCTCCCTTTGCTTTCTATGATACATTTTGCTCACTTGAGTTTGTGTCTCTGTCTCCCTTACTGGGCTGTGAGGCCGTCAAGGCCTCTTATTCTTTTTGTCATCAAAACAAGCTGGTATCCAGTGAATATTAGCTGCCCAATGCATATTTGCTGAAGTGAATTGAAATGAAGACTTGTCACAGGAGAAATGGTGAACTGGGTTCCCTATGCCCATCAGTTTTATTTGTTTGGATACCCTGCAGAGCAATCAATCTTGCAACAATTTGGAAGGATCACTAAGAAGGCCAAAGGAGTCCAGCTCTGTGGTAATCTTCGCTTACAGAGGAGAGATCATGTAAGTTACCTAGCTATTATTGAGTGTATGTATTTAATATCTTGATTTCCCCATCATTTGAATAATATAACTTACAAAAAATAAGTGGGTACAGATGAGCAAAGAAAAAATGTTGATGATGATGCAATTATTAGGAAATGAAAATATTTTATTGAATAAATATTTATCGAGTACAGGCTTATAATAGCTGAAGCACTATCCTTGATCTCTTTAATTTCTCATGGACCAAATCTTTTAAGTCATGACAATAAATTATTTTGAGTAACTTAACTGCTATCAGAAACGAATCAATTTTATTGCAATGTCATATGCAAAATTTTATTCAAAATTTATTAGAATTATAACCTAAAATATAAATGGTTTCCAGGCAAAATGTAGAACACCATCCTAGATTTCAGGAAAAAAAAATAAACATTTTCTTAGATTGGGAAGAGGAATATATGCATGAAGATAATAAATATTTTATTAATAAAATTTTCCTGTGCTTCAGGGTCAAGGATCATGAACTCTCAAAACTCACATAGAAAAGTTTAAACAGCATGCCCTTATATGGAACTCCTGAGAAGTATCTATTTGAACAATGTAAACCAAAATTATGCTCAGATTAGATAATAACCTTGATAAATCTTTAACAAATTTTTAGCAAATTCTGGAAAGAAACTGATACAAAATATTCCTATGTCTTCCGGAACAACATAGATACATGTTTCCAAACCTCAAAATACTATGAAGATTGTTTACTTAAATCTAAATCTTAACTTTGGACTTAATTTTCTAGATATTTTCCCTTGAAGGGGATACAGACAGGTTGGGAAAAGAAGACCTAGATTTTTTAGAAATTTGTCTAGATTTTTATTTTAAATGTAATATAAACACAATATAATTCTTAATAAAATTTGGAGTTTGAAAAAAAGACCATCTTCTTTCTCTTTTTCTCCCAGTCTAATAATATAGAAGTTTGCAGAGATCCAGTGTTCAAATACTGACTGACTCAACAACAAAAAAGCTAAATTGCTACAATGGGCATAATTTAAAGAAATATCCTAGAAAAGTAAGTATTAGCACCCCCATCTGAAAACTGACCTCTCTGAAGAAGACATCTGGGACCAATTGCTCTTAGCTATTACTTGTTTTAGGCAATTCTAACATGCTACTAGAAGGCGAAACTATTTCTTCAATGATAAATCCTAATTTGAAAATATATTTAAATACACCTTACCGTACTTTTGAAATAATGTCCTTAATTTTGAGTAGATAAAACTGCCTGTTGCTTTTCATGGCAGTTACTGATTCTAGCTGGATGAACACGAGAAGTCAGATCATTATGTGTAGACTCACAAGACCAGATGGCCAAATTGAATGGTGAGAGCATGGACTGCTGGCCGCTGCTCTTGCTAATTCAGTGCACATATCTTCAGAAAGGTTTGCATTGGTATAGTCAGTATTCATTCTCATTGGTCAGGCAGCCTTGCCCCCTGAGCCTCACTAATTGTTTAATAATCTGAATATCATCATGCTATTAAAATGGGAAAATAGGAATTATATTTGTCCCAAATTTGAAAGCCCTCTTTCTATATATATGTACATATATAACTTTTAATTTCCTAGAGCATCCCTACAAATTAATCATTTTATTCTCATTTTTAGATAAGAAGCCTAGACTTGAGAAAAGGTAGTAACTTTTTCTTTCTTTCCTTTTTTATTTTTTTTTTCAAAAGATACTTAGATTACATAAATGTTACTTTAAAAATATAGGGGACTCCCATATGCCCCACTCCCTATCCCTCCCACATTTTCCAACATCAACAGCATCCTTCACTAGCGTGGTAGATTTGTTACAATTGATGAACACATTTTGGAGCATTGCCACTAAGCATGGACCATAGTTTACATTGTAGTTTATACTCTCCGGCACAATATTGTAGTTATGACCAGATATACAATGGCCTGTATCTGTCATTGCAGTGTCATTCAGGACAATTCCCAAGCCCCAAAACTGTCCCCATATTACACCTGTTTTTCCCCCTCCCTCCCATCAGAACCTCCAGTGGCCACTGCCACCACATCAATGATACAAGTTCTTACATTGCTAGAAACACAATAAGTCTATAGTAGAATACCAGTAAGTTTACTCTAGTCCATCGTTCATTCCTCAATCCTGAGGATTCTGGGATGGTGATGTCCACTCCACCTCTAATTCAGAGGGGGCTTAGATCCTGTGATGGTTAGCCTAATGTATCAACTCGGCCAGGTAAATGTTTCCAGGTGTTTGTTCCAGCAAGCACTGGGCTAATTGTAATACAAGAGCATTTATGGACTTCGATCACCAGTGAGTTTACTGCGTGGAAGGCTGATTACATCTGCATCAATCAGGGAGATTACATCATCAATGGGTGACATTTTTATCCAATCAGTTGAATGCCTTAAAAGGGGAAGTGATTTCAGAATTCAGAGAGAATTTCCCAGCTCATCGTTAGACAGGCAACTTCTCCCAGAAACTCATCAAGGACCTTTCATGGGAGCCCCTGGTTTGCAGCCTGCCTGCGGGACCTGGACTTGTGCATCCCCATGGTAGCGTGAGAGACTCTTAGAATCTCATATTATTGACAGATATCTCCTGTTGATTCTGTTTCCCAAGAGAACCCTGACTAATACGGGTCCCATGGGGCAGATGGATGGTAGTGTCTTCTTGCAGTTGTAGACTCTCTCGGTTCCTTGGCATAGTCATTGTCCATCATCATCTCCTTGTTAGTTGTCCTGGGTGAGTCCAATGAACTGGAGAGTAATTTTGCAACTCTGTTGAGATTCAGGGCCCAGCTGGCACATGGACAGCCCAAAGATTTAAGTCTCTTGGACATATACTTATCAACTCTAGTACTAACTATATGTTCAAATAGAAGGGGCAGAGGAGCCATGTGTAGGGAAACCACAACTAAGTCCAACTCAGTCACATTGGGGAGCGTAAATTCTAAAGTAGGGCCCACTGGCAGGGCACCAAACTCCTGAGCTGTCTGACCTGACTATAGTGTCTGGATGTCTCCAAAGCCCTCAGGAGTCCCGCTATTAGAGGCAGTATTTACTTTGGCAGTCAATGAGATCCTGCTGAGAAGTGCATAAGTGTCAACCTCTGGAGTGACATCCTGACTCACTTTGAAGCCTCTTAGCCATATAAACTAATTTGTTTTTACCCTTTCCCCCTTTTGTTTGAGGTCTTTTTCCAGTTGCATTGCTAGTTGGTGCTTGGTAGCAATCCCTTGCTGCCAGGGAGGCTCATCATGACATGTCACTCTGGGGGGATGGTAATGCATTTATATGCTGAGTTCAGCTTAGAGAGAGGCCACATTTGAGCAACAAGGAGGCTCTCAGGAGGCAACTCTTAGGCAACCTATAATACTAGGCTAAGTTTCAATTTCAAAAGTAAAGGTTCATAAGCATAGTCATCAATATCAAGGGCCCATCAATGGACTATTCTCCTTCACTAGTCCCTTTACTCGGGGGATTCTTGCTGTCCCTTTAGAGAATGTGGCAGAGCTCCCCAGGATGGGGATTTGATGTTCTTTTGGTTGTTGTGTGAATCTCCACTTACTGTCACAATGCCACATGAACACTTGAACACATTTATATCCCTTATGGGTATGCCTCAGGAGAACCTCCTTCCATGTATCCCCTATCACTGACACCTGACACCAATGATCCTTCTCTGTCATAATTGTAACCCTTCTGTGATCCAAAATGTCTTCAAAAATGAAGCCAACAAAATGATCATATACAATTAATAAGAAAATGAAATAATGACAGTTTTAAAAATAAGAAATAAAATACAAAAATTTTTTTTTAATTTTTGGAATAATAAAAAATAATGAAAAAATATTTTTTAAAAAAATTTGACATTATATCTTTTATCACTGTAAGATCTGTTGTCTTGTATGTACGATGATACTTTCTTCTATTTATTCCCCCAGTGTCTTATTGTTTTCATTTTGTCTTCAAAGAAGCTTTAGGTTACAGAAAAGTCAGGTGCAGTATATAGGGAATTCCCATATACCCAACATCCTTCCCCTTTACCCCTTTCCTCAGTTAATGACATTTTATATGTGGATGGTACATTTGTTTCATTTGATGTACAAGTATTGACACATTGCTACAAACCATGGTCAACGATTTATATTATGGTCCATGCATTTTTATAAATTTTGATGAAATTTAGCATGGCCTCTATCAATCATTGCAAGATCCTATAGTACAACTCCATCAACCCCAAACTGCCCCATGTTCCATTTATTCTATTCCTCCCTCCTCCTCCCCTCAGGACACAAGGCAACCACCAAGCTTCAATCCTTGAAGAATAAGATTCATAGTTACTTCCAACAATATTAAAGGCTTGACATACTAGTCTATCCTCCTCTCCTATTAGGCACTGCTTATGCTTTCAAGAGACTACCACCCTTCTATTTGAGAAGATAGCAGGACTCCCCAGGATGGGAGTCCAACAACTTCCTACTCATTGTTTGGGTCTCCACCCAGTGATACAACCCATTGATACAACCCACTATGACAAGATGACTACTCACACATTCTCTGGAGGCCAGCCCTAGGTGTGCTCTGTCCCGCATGTCCCCCACATCCAACACCCTAAACTAATAACCCTCCCCTGCCATATTTGCCAAAAGAATATTCCTAACATTGTAGTTTCAACCACATACCTGCTACTCCCCAGTCCTCCCTCCAATTCCATGGACAGCCCAACCCACCCTCCCCACCCTATACCCCTATACCCTTCACAAAGCAGCACTACCTAACCCAATAACATGGTCATCCACTGCACAAATACACCCTTCCACCTTATCATAGATTTTGCCCATATGGCCATTGGCTCACAACCTTCTTCTTTTCTGTCTCCTGTAAATCTATCTTCTAGACTCTAGTTCCGTGAGTTTGCTCAATTTGCTTAATTCATACCAGTGAGGTCATGCAATATTTGTCCTTCAGTGCCTGGCTTGCTTCACTAAATATAAGATCTTCAAGATTCATCCATGTTATCCTGTATGTTAACACTGCATAACACGCTGCGTAATATTCTATTGTGTGTATATACCACAATTTGTTTATCCATTCATTGTTGATGAATATTTGGGTTGTTTCCAACTTTTGGCAATAGCTAATAATGCTACTATGAACATTGGTGTGCATATAACTGTTTATGTCCCTCCTTTCAATTCTTCTAGGTATATACCCAGCAGTGGGATTGCTGGATCATATTGCAGTTCTATAGTTAGCTTCCTGAGGAACCACCCAACTGTCCTATACAATGGCTGTGCCATTCTACATTCCCACAAGCAGTGGATAAGGGTTCCCATTCCTTCACATCCTCTCCAACACTTGTAGTCCTCTGTTTTTTTTTGTTTTGTTTTGTTTTGTTTTGTTTTTACAAGGAATCCAAACTTTTTTTATTGCACAGCCCTTCAGTAAATTTTCTTTACATTCCTTATACTTCACGTAAACTTATTTCTAGACCATAAAAAATGTGTTAGCATGCCAATCTCCAATCTATATTTATTCCTTAAAAGCCACATACGGGGGAATAGTGTAGCTCAGTGGTAGAGCGCTTGCTTCGCATGTACGAGGTCCCAGGTTCAATCCTTGGTACCGCCTGCACCTGTTTGCGGAAGTGGCGCGGCCGGGGCACCGCCGGCGGCCAGGAGCAGCAGCAGCGGCAGCGGCAGCAGCGCCAGCGGCCCCGGCATCTCGCTCGCACCGCGGCCCCGGGCCGGCTCTCGGGTTGCCTTCCGACCGTCCGCCCGTCAGTCGGCGCGTCAGTCAGTCTGTCCTGCCTCCCTCGGCTGCCTCAGCGGCAGCCGCGCCGGAGGCTCCTGAGCACACGTTGCTTCGGCCAAACCTCAGCCCGGCTCCTGGTCCGCACCTGCCGCTCTGGCCACAGAAACATCATCCTTCCCGCGCGCGCCGCCGCCGCCGCCCCTCTGTTTTTTAATAGCCACCAGGCAAATAGGTTAAGATGATACCTCATTGTAGTTTTGGTTTGCATTTCTCTAATAGCTAGTGAGCATCTTTTCATGTGCTTTATAGCCATTTATATTTCTTTTTGGAGAAGTGTCTATTCAAGTCACTTGCCCATTTTTTAAATGAGTTGTCTTTTTATTTTCGAAGTGAAGGATTTCTTCTTATATGCGGGATATTAAGCCCCTATCAGATAGATGGTTACCAAGTATTTTCTCCCATTGGGTAGGCTGCCTTTTCACTTTCTTGACAAACTCCTTTGAGGTACAAAAGTTTTTAATTTTGAGGATGTCCCATTTATCTATTTACATTTACATGCTTTGGATGTAAAGTTCATGAAACCATTTCCTAATATAAGATGCTTCCCTACATTATCTTCCAAGATCTTTATGGTCTTGGTTCTTATATTTAGATCTTTGATCCATCTTGAGTTAATTTTTGTATAAGGTGTGAAATGGTGTTCCTCTCTCATTCTTTTGGATGTGGATATTAAGATTTCCAAGCACAATTTGTTGAAGAGGCCATTCTCTCCTATTTGAATGGGTTTGGTGGCCTTGTCGAATATTAGTTGACTGTATATGCAAGGATCTACATCAGAACTCTCAATTCTGTTCCATTGATCAGCATGTCTATCCTTGTGCCAATACCATGCAGTTTTGACCACTGTAGCTTTGTAGTATCTTTTAAAGTCAGGTAGTGTGATTCCTCTGATTTCATTTTTCTTTTTCAATATGTCTTTGGCTATTCGGGTCCTCTTGCCCTTCCAAATAAATTTCATAGTTAGCTTATCCAAATCCATAAAAAATGTTGTGGTAATTTTTATTGGAATTGCATTAAATCTGTAAATCAGTTTGGGTAAGATAGACATTTTAATGATTTTTAGTCTTCCTATCCATGAAAAGGGAATATTCTTCCATTTATTTAGGTCTTCTTTGATTTCCTTTAACAGTGTTGTGTAGTTTTCTGCATACAAATCATTTACATCTTTAGTTAAACTTATTCCTAGGTATTTGATTCTCTTACTTGCTATTGTAAATGGGATTTTTTTCTTGATTTTCTCCTCAGATTGCTCATTATTGGTATACAGAAATATTACCGGTTTTTACACAATTACCTTATAACCTGCCACTTTACTGAACTCATTTATAAGCACTAGAAGCTTTATTGTAGATTCCTCAGGGCTTTCTACGGATGGGATCATGTCATCTGCAAATAGTGAAATTTTCACTTCTTCCTTTCCAATTTGGATACTTTTTATATCTTTTTCTTGCCTAAGTGTTTGAGCAATTACTTCTGACACAATGTTAAATAAGAGCAGTGAATGTGGGCATCCTTGTCTTCTTCAAGATCTTAAAGGGAAAGTTTTTAGGATTACACCATTGAATATGAAGTTAGCTGTGGGTTTTTCATATATACCCTTTATCAAATTGAGGAAGTTTCCTTCTATTCCTATCTTTTGAAGTGTTTTTATCAGGAAAGTTTGCTGTATTTTGTCAAATATTTTTCTGCATCTATAGAAATGATCATGTGATTTTTTTCTTTGATCTGTTTTTGTGGTGTATTACATTGATTGATTTTTTTTAATGTTAAACCGTCTTGCATACCAAGGATGAAACCCACTTGGTCATTGTGTATAATTCATTTAATGTGCTGTTAATATGATTAGTATGTATTTTGTTGAGGATTTTAGAATCTAGGTTTATTAGAGATTGGTGTATAGTTTTCCTTTCTTGTGTTGTCTTTATTTGGCTTTGGTATTAAGGTCATGTTGGACTCATAGAATGAGTTAGGCAATGTTCCCTCCACTTCTATTTTTTTGAAGAGTTTAAGTAGGATTGGTGTTATTTCTTTCTGGAATGTTTGGTAGAATTCACCTGTGAAGCCGTCTGATCCTGGGCTCTTCTTAGTTGGGAGGTTTTTCATGACTAATTCAATCTCAATACTTTTGATTGGTCTGTTGAGTTCATCAATTTCTTCTTTCATCACTGTAGGCTGCTTGTATGTTTCTAGAAATGTGTCCATTTCCTCTAAATTATCCATCTTGTTGGCATACAATTTTTCAAAGTATCTTCTTATGGTATTCTTTATTTCTGTATGGTCAGTGGTGATATCCCTATCCTTGTTTCTTATTTTATGTATTTGCATCTTCTCTCTTTTTTTCTTTGTTAGTCTGGCTAAGGGTTTGTCAATTTTATTAATCTTGATGAACAAGCTTTTGGTTTTGTTTAATTTTCTAGTGCTTTCTTGTTTTCAATTTCATTTAGCTCTGCTCTAATCTTTGTTACTTCCTTCTTTCTACTTGTTTTGGGGTTAGTTTGTTGTCCTTTTTCTAATTCCTCCAGGTGTGTGGTTAGGTCTATAATTTTGGCTCTTTTTTCTTTTTTAATATAGGCATTTATGGCTGTGAATTTTCCTCTCAGTACAGCTTTTGCTGCACCTCATAGGTTTTGATACATTGTGTTATCATTTTCATTCATTCCAAGGTAGTTAATAATTTCCTTTGTGATTTCCACCTTGACCTACTGTTTGTCTAAGAGTGTGTTGTTTAACTTCCGTATCTTTGCCCCTAATCTGGTTCTCTGGCCCTTACAGATTTCCAGCTTCATTCTATTGTGGTCAGAGAAATTACTTTATATAATTTCAATCTTTCTGAATTCATTGAGTGTTGTTCAGCGGCCTAGCATGTTGTCTCTCCTGAAGAATGATCCATATGCACTCGAAAAGAATGTATATCCCGCTGTATTTGGGTGTAATGTTCTGTATCTGTCTATTAGGTCCAAATCCTCTAATGTATTATTCAAGGTCTTTGTTTCTTTATTGATTCTTTGTCAGGATGTTCGATCTAATGAAGATAATGGTGTATTAAAGTCCCCCACTATAATTGTAGAGACACCTATTTCGCCACTTAGTTTTTCCAGTGTTTGCCTCATGTATTTTGAGTTATGCACCTGGTTAGGTGCATAACTGTTTATGATTGTTCTTTCTTCTTGGTAGATTACCTGATAGATTATCACTTTTATTAATATATAGTGTCCCTCTCTTACAATAGTTTTGCATTTAAAATTTGTTTTGTCCAATATTGTATTGCTACTCCCACTCTTTTTTGGTTATTGTTTGCATGTAAAATTGTTTTCCAACCATTCACTTTCAGCCTCCTGTGTCTCTGGGTCTAAGATGAGTTTCTTGAAGACAGAATATAGATGGGTCTTATTTCCTTATCCATTCTGCCAGTCTGTATCTCTTGACTGGACAGTTTAATCCATTAACATTAAATGTTGGGAAGCAGATGTGGCTCAAGTGAGTAGGCTCCCATCTACCATATGGGAAGTCCTGGGTTCATTTCCTAGGGCCTCCTGGTGAAAGCAAGCTGGCCCACATGGACTGCTGGCCCATGCAGAAAGCTGGCCTATGTGGAAAGATGGAGCAACAAAAAGAGACAAAGAAAAGGGACATTGAGAATCACAATAAAACCAGGGAGCTGAGGTGGCTCAAGCAATTGACTGCCTCTCTCCCACATTGGAGGTCCCAGGATCGGTTCCCAGTGCCTCCTAAAGAGAAGATGAGAAGAAGACAAGCAGACACAGAAAACACACAGCAAATGGACACAGAGAGGAGACAGTGAGTGCAAAACAACAAGGGGGGGGGTAAAATAAATAAAATAAATCTTTTTTAAAAATTCAATTTATTACTGTCAAGGAATTACATTTTTTTTAGATTTATGTATGCCATAGGTTGTTTTTATTTCTTTTTTATCTTTTTAGTTGTTCTTATACTCTTCTCTAACTCTTTCTCCTGTTTTTTCCTTTCAACCTTCAGAACTCCCTTTAATATTTCTTGAAGGGCAGGTTTCTTATTGACAAACTCTCTTAATTTCTGTTTATCTGTGAATATTTTGAACTCTACTTCATTTTTGAATGCCATCTTTGCTGGACAGAGAATTCTTGGCTGGAAGTGTTTTTTTTTTTTCTTTTAGCACCTTAACTATGTCATACAACTGCCTTCTTGCCTCCATGGTTTCAGATGAGAAATCAACCCTTGATCTTATCGAGTTTCCTTTGTATGTGATGGATCTCTTTTCTCTTGCTGCTTTCAGTATTCTTTCTTTGTCTTGAGCATCGGACAATTTGACAAGTATATGTCTTCGAGTAGGCCTGTTAAGATTTATACTGTTCAGGCTGTACTGTGCTTCTTGGACATTATTACATCCATGTCTCTCAATAGGGTTGGGAAATTTTCAGCCATTATTTCCTCCAACACACCTTCTGTCCCCTTTCCCTTCTCTTCTCCCTCTGAGATACCTGTAATGCATATGTTTGTGTGTTTCGTGTTGTCATTCAATTTCCTAATCCCTGCTGGATTTTTTTTTTCTATCTTTTTATTTCTATGTTCTACTATTTATCTGATTTCACCTATACCATTTTCCACATCACTGATTCTTTCCTCTGCCTGTTCAAATCTGCTGTTATATGCTTCAGGTGTATTTTTTATTTCTTGGATTGTGCCATTTATCCTTTTATGTATCTTTACAATTTCTTCAGTATGTTCTCCCAGTTTCTTCTTAATATCCTTAATCTCTTCCTTCACTTCATTAAGTTGATTCATGATATTTGTTTGGACATATCTGATTACTTGTTCCATGTTCTGCATCTCCTCCTGGTTTTTAGTTTGTTCTTTGGACTGAGCTATATCTTCCTGTTTATTAGTATGGCTTGTAATTTTTTGTTGCTGTCTAGGCATCTGTTTTTCTTGATGGGTTTATTCGGTTTATTAGCTTCTCTCTCTACTCTAGGGTTTTATTTTCTTGTTGTTTTTGTGTATGTGGTAAGGTTTCACTTTGACATTTTGTTCCTCTTATTCTATTTCCTTGTTGTTGTCTATGTTCCAGTTTGTTGTTTTGGCTTCTTTGTCTCTTTGTACCTCACTTTCCTGGGAGTTGTGAAGCAGTGTCCTGGTCTGTGTACCCCAAAGCAGGTCCCCAAGGCAGCCTTTGACTCTTTTTCCATTGTTTTAGTGAGAGCTGAGCATTATCTGTCCAACCCAATGGCCATGTTCTGGTAGTAACTTTTTCAATGCCATTCTCTAAGTAAGTGATACAGCTAGATTTCAAGCACAAATAAAATTTATGCTCTAGCTCTTATATAAAAATTTCTCTCCATTTAATTCTCATTATATGAAAAAATAATCATGTTTTTCAATGTATAAAATAAAGGGGAGATTTGACCACAGTGCCAGACCTGTCTTTGTTGAAATCTCCCTCACATACTGATGGATATCACAGGACACACCCACCTCCATGGTACCTTGAAGATGCCTCAAGGAAGAATTCTGCCCAAACTATGACAATGTCAACACAATGGAGAAATTTAGCTGTTGCCAATGTAGTATCCCAATCCTTCCCCCAGTGAAGGACCCTTTCACTCAAGCATTGATCATAGCTGCCAACATCTGACATCCTCATGGTAGCTGAGAACAGAGAACCACAAGGAGCACCAGGTCCTGTATAGGAATGGCTAGACTATGCTTCAGATTGCCACTGATTCCCATTAGTTCATAAGGTCACCCATCTCCAAGATATAATTAGTACCAAGCATATGATATTTCTCTTCCCTGTCACTGCCCAGAGACCAGGTCTTTCAGATCATTCAGTCTTTTCTTCAATAATCATCACCATAAGGTTTTAAACATAATTTCTCCTGACTCAATTTTTCACTCTAAACTTCTCTCCAGATATTACACAATGCCCTCTGATATACTCCTGAATATTTTATCTATTTGAAAATTACCATAACTGAAACCTGGAATTCCCAGATGACATGACCTTCCCTTTATATTTTTGTCCCACATTTCCCATGCTGAAGGGTTGAGTTGAGAAGTGAGTTTGGAGTCCTTATGGTTTCCAACAGCTGCATCCAAAATCCCCCTCCCTTTCCTGGACCTTCAAGATTCATATATTCTATCTTCACCACTCTCCTCTTCTTCAAGCAATCATCTACCAACCTCCAAGTCCCCCCTGAAGACTTGAGCCCTGTTCACAATCTTCACCTCCCCTAAGCTGCTCTTATCATTCCAGGTGAATAAAATAGCAAAATGAACCATCAAACGATCTTGACTCTGTGTTTCTTGAACTTTCCAATGATCTCCTCCATTTCTCCTATGCCAACTGCTGCCACTCTCACAACCTGAAACCTGCCACCTTAAACACTCTTAAAATAACTATTTACAATATCCAGCTCTGACCACAATGCCCCATTCTTCGAGTCACTTGCCAAGTACCTCCCTCTAGTCTCTGAAGCATTTATTCAAATAACTCATTGACATCACCAATCCATTAACCCTAACATTTTTACTTCATATGCCGCCCCCCCCCCCTTCTAGCTTAACATTTTTCCTTAAACAGCTTCAGTTCCACAGATATTCATTTCTGTCATCCTGTGCAAGGGCAAATCTCATCACTTACATAGCATAAAAATTTTCAAAATAGCAGGAGAAGAAGACCCCTCACAGGCTGGACTACCAGTGTGACAGAAAGATGCTCCAGGTCAGGTCCAGTTTGGGGTCAATAGATATCAGCCTGCATGCCCCACTTCCAGTCAGAGAAGAGAGACCAAATTAGTCTCTCCATATTAGTCAGCCAAAGGGGTGCAGTTACAAGGCCCTAAAGAGTCCAACTCAAGGTACCATGAGTTGCCACCCAAAGTCTGCTGCCACGTGTTGAAACAAGATGGCAGGCAATGTCTGCAAGGGTTCAGCTTTCCTCTTTCCTCTTAAGGCTCCATGGTCCCAGCTTCTTCCAATCTCAGCTGTAGGCTGGCATAGGGCTCATCTCTCTCCTTAGGGTTCGTTTCTTTCAGGGCTCAGCTGCTCTGTTCTCTTCACAAGGTCAGCTGTAAATTATCAGGCTCACCTCTCTTCCCAGGGCCTCAGGATCCTCTGTGTATCTTCTCTGTGTATCTACTTCTGTGTGAGAGTCTGTTTTATCAGCCCACCAAGAGGCTGTGACTCAATGCTGAGTAGCACTCTAATGACGTGGTTGAATCAAAGCTCCGATCTTAACAGTTTAATCAGACGTCTCAGCTGAATCTAATACAATCAAAGGGTTATCATGCCCAGAGGAACAGACAAGTTTACAAACATAATCTGCATTTCTTTTTGGAATTCATAAATAATATCAAACTGCCACACAAGTCTATACAGTTTGAGTATGTTTTTTATCCACCCAGGGTGGGAGAGATTGTGCCAGTGAGAATTCCTGTTCCAATAAACATTTAGGGCCCCTTGTTTGCAGGAGCCTTTTCATTAGACCTAACATTGCACCCACGTTGTGAAATGGCACACAATAGAAAAGGAGGTGGGAGTAGCAGAGGTAGGCCTTTGAATGGCTGCTTAGCACATGTTTTTGAGTTCCTCAGAGAAGGAGGTGAGGCTGGGAGGTCTGGGGGATGACCCTTTAACAGGTGTCTGTGAGTCCCTAACACCTGTGGTCCTTTGTTTCCAACGATTAGGAGACGCAATGGTGATCCTGTTAATATGAGTCGAGGAATATTTCCTTCCTGTCTATCACTGCAGGCCCTGAAAGTGACACTGGAACTGTGTCTATCTATGAGTGACAAGAAAATAAGGCTAGAGAAACATCCCAAACTACCTGTGATAAATAAACTCCTAGAATTCCCTTGTCTGTGCTTTATCTTAAGGGAAATCTATCCCCCTAGCACTAATCTGTTCTCAGAATGGTGGAAGCATGGGTCAAATGGCTTCTCTTTGTAAATCTTGCAATAATGAAGCCTTTCAAGCAGGGAGCTACTTTCTGTCTGTCTGCCTTTCTCTTTGGAAAACATCTTTATCAACTCAGAGATGAATCATTGCAGCATTTACTTAAATCACCAATCCAGGGCTACATAGTTATTTTCCACTGCCACGAGCAGCTTTGTCCTCCCCCTATTTACATCTGAATCTCAGCCCACTCCTGTTGAATGGAAAGCTGGCCTCCTTCCAGGCTTCCCAAATCTGATTATAGAGTCCTGGGAGAGAAGGTCCGATTGTTGTACACTAACTTGAGAGCCAATGTTGGCCGAGTGAGAGCCCAGCTTCTTTGATATAATTGGTATGTTATGGAGATGTCAGTCACCCTGCGTCATCAGCAGACATGAGCTGGAGTACAAGGTGTCGTGAAACAATGCAGGGCACAGCAGAGTCAGTATTCAGACTTGTTCTTTTCTGTCTGCTGATATGCACAAGTGATTTATATTATCAAATTTTATGTGGACTTTCACTATTTCTTAAAAGAGATGCCTATCTTTTGTGAAGCAGTAGGTTGTGGTGGTTAAAGAGCTAGGTTTTTGTGGAAGACAGAACTGGATTTAGATCGTGATACTAGTTGTGTGTCCTTGGTCAGATCAGTTGGTGTCTCTAAGTGTAATTTCCTCATCTGAACATTTTGGCTACTCTGAGTATCTGCCTTTTTAGAGTGGTTATGAGGATGAAGTGGAATAAAACACATAAAAGGCAAAACATAGAACTTGGGGCAGGGTAAGGCTCAATAACCGGTAGATATTATGGGTGTTTTATTCATTGTCTTGTTTCTATAATAACTCAGCATTCTTTAAAATGCCCATTTAGCTCTCACTAACATTATTCAGTAGTGGTTTTTTTGTAGTCATTCCTTTGGCTTACCCCTCCTCAGCAAACCCATTGAAGTCTCCCCTTTCAGCTCAAAACAATCATTCATCCAAAAGAAAAAAAGAGAAAAATTATTCATGCCTGAGGAGATGCAATAATGTATAACACTAATATTACTTCAAAAACCCAAAGACTAACTTAGTTTAAATTAATAGGTTCCAACGCAAATAGATCTAAGATGTGGTTATGGTGAATGTTTTTGCTATTTTTTATGATATCTAAAGTTAGGAATGGACTTAAAATTAGGTAGGTGGACACCAAATCATAGAGCATTTACTACTATACCGTTCTTTATAGAGTATTGTGTTGGAAATTGTACTATTGTAAAGTACAAAACAAAGAAAA
Source organism: Tolypeutes matacus (assembly GCA_026826555.1). NCBI lineage: Eukaryota > Metazoa > Chordata > Mammalia > Cingulata > Chlamyphoridae > Tolypeutes > Tolypeutes matacus. The sequence goes on from JAKSZT010053888.1 coordinate 9,090,670, forward strand.
TGCAAAGCAAAGAAAGCCCACGTTCGTACAGCAGCTGAAACAAAATCCATCTCCATCCACAGTTCCCTGTCAGAGTGATGACCTGATCTTTGAAAAGGCCCACTCTGATGCCTCTTAGAGAGCTTTCTATATTACCCAGTCTGACACCACTACTGACAACTTTGTTGGAATGGCCATTTGCTTGTTTTCAAGCCTCTCCAGCTTCAGAGATAAATTATGTTTTCTATGTCTGGGCTTTCACCAGTATATAGGCTTCTTCTAGTCTCATATCTTCCCATGGTATAACAGTATTGCAGACTAATAATTTGATTATGACTAACTCCTCTGAGTTCCATTTAGTGGAACATGGAATAAATGAACCTTTTTCTATCAGCTTGCTAGAGATATGATGTATTCCATGGGTGGGGCCTGGGACTAAGGTAACCAAACTGTAAAGGTCTGAAAAACTGATACCTGAGACATGTGAGTCCTTTAGGCTGGTTAATGACATAGCATTTTTTCAGCAAAAATATTAAATTATCAGAACAATATTTATTTAGAAAAATTGATTTTTTCTGTTGTGGCAGTTTGATGTAATTATGAATTCCCAAAATATAATTGAATCATGCTTTTAAACTGATCTGTTAACCTGGGCATGATTAGGTTAGGATTAGGGCGTTGAGCCCCACCCCTTCGTAGGTGGGGAATTGAATATAAAAGGCAAGGCAAAGGACAGTTGAAGCAGTCTTTTGAGAAGCAGTTTTGATGTTGGAAAAGGCCCCAGGAGAAGAGAAGCAAGCCGTTCGCCTGATCGTCTATAGCTGACCTTGTGGAGGAAACAGGAGCTAAGCCCGGAGAGAAACACAGCCCCGAGAAGAGAGGAACCTAGAAGTCTGAACCCTGGCAAATGCCGGTAGCTGTCTTGCCCTAACACGTAGCAATGGACTGTGGTGAGAGAAGAAACGTAATGCTTTATGGCCTGGTATCTGTGGACTTCTACCCCAAATAAATACCCTTTATAAAGACCAACCCATTTTTGGTATTTTACATTAGCACCAAATGCTGACTAATACATCTGTGATGAAATATTTCAAACAAGAAACTTTTATACTGGAAAATATAAAGATCAATAATAATGAATACTCATGGGCTCCACTATCTGCACCATCTGACTTGATCAAAGTTTACCATTTTTCCATATTTTTTCATATTCTTTTGAAATAAATATATTATTAAGGATATATTTGAAGTACTCTGTGTTACCCTGCTTAATCACTTGCCTTTCTCCCACATGTAATCATTATTTTGGATTCGGCATTTTTCACCATTAGGTATCTTTTTATTTGCTTTCTACATACATATAACTACTATTTTTCTTACTATTAAATTTCAAATAAATGGCATCATAATATTCCAAAATTTCATTTTATGCATATAGTTTACTATTTAAATTGTTGCATAGCATTCGAGTGCATGAATATATCAAAATGTAACTATTCATTTTCTCTTGATGGACAGAGAAATTTAATATTAATATGGTCAAATGAATTTCTCTTTCTTTTGAAATTGTTATTATTATTTTGGTTGGGGGATTTATTTAAGAAATCCTTCCCTAACCTGGCATCAAAATATTCTTCTGTATAATCTTCTGATTATATATATTAAAGGCTTTATTTTTACTTTTCACTAATAGATTTAAGACCTTAACTTAATGAAGAAAAAGTGTGAGAATTTACTAAAAATGCTGAACAAAGAAATTATTTATAATCATTACCTGATAGTTCTAATATCTGAAAAATTGAGGGAGATGATATATTTCTACTGTTTATTGTAACTTATGGTTCTTGTATTTTTTGTTTTTTATTTTTTTTATTTTTTAATTTCTTGTTGATTCCTGTATTCTTGACTGTAGGTATTTTACTCTTCATGAGTGTTAAAACTTTGAATTATTAACTTATCTTCAAGAATCCTCTGTATGTGGAAGTCCATGGAAACCTGGATTTGGCATATCTCTCCAGAAAATTTGTGCTTTTGCTTCCACCAAGCATTCCAGGGGTCCCTCTTTCTGGGACTGGTTTTTATATTATTTCTGATTATGGTTTTCTAGTCGTAGACCACTCATATGGTACAAATTGGCATTCCAAGTTCATGTGAGGAGGCCCATGGTTATGAATTCTCAAGGAATATTTTTCCACAAGAGCCCAGATTGAGGCTTATGCATGAGGGTGAGTTTCACTGCGTAGTTGAGTGAGTTTTTTTCCATTCTCCTGTTTCAGTGAGAGTAGCCTTTATCTCACTTATCTGGCTGGGGAAAAAATCAAATGATTCCATCCATGTAAATTCTCACTTCTATTTCCAGAAGGTCCTATCCAGGGAAAAAAGTCGATCAAAACTTGTTTTCCAAATCTTTTAATCTCTCTCTTTATACTTCTTAAGTCTTTTCAATACCTCTATTTTCATTTGCTCTTGGGAACCTTGTAGGTATAATTTGGTTAATCTAATCAACCAATTAAAGTTCTGCTTCAATTGTTATTGTTTCCAGAAATCTTTTCAGCATTTCTTTTTACTATGTGAGCTCAAAGAACGAGTAAGATGTTAGGATCAAACACTGTGTCAGAACCAATGTACCAGATTTTCTAAAATTAAAGTATATAGGCACGTGGAGAGGCATTTAAGTGCTTCTCAAATCATACTTTCTGTCTCTTCACTCAATAAATCTGTCCTGTGGAAGAAGGGAGAGCAAGAGACACACACACACTGCCCCCCCACCCCCAGTGTCCCCACATCTACTCAACAGAGATCATATGGATCTGATGCAAACTCACTTGTTCAAGAACAGGTCATCAGAAAACAGCTTTCTCACATTTCTTCTTTATAAAATGATGATTTTGCTTAAAAGCAAATCTTTGTAAAGCTCTAATATAGGTAACACATTTTTTCACAAATATCATGCAACATTAGAAGCCATTTCCTGATGATCATTTCCAAATAGCATGAATAAATTTACAAGCTTCCAAATGAATCTACTTTTTAAAAAATGTCCATCCTTATTTTCAACTCATTTTCCACTTAGCTTTGCTTTTGAAACAGAAATGGTGACATTCATCCACCAGAACTATCACATCACCAGTCACTACATTACACTGAAAAAATCCATCTACCTATGTAGCAACTACTGTTTTACGAGAAAGATCTTCTGTGTATTAGGTGTTGCTTTTATTGGCATATTTTACAAATGTGTCATGGCAAAAGCCACATTGCACCAAATAAACAGAACAGAGTTTTTTTTTTTATTTCTAAAAATGACTGAGAATCAATTTTAATAGCACTTAATCAATCTCATTGAATTATGCAATACATGTTATATATGACATGCCTGATATGCTACACATTTTAATACATAGTGTGGAATAAAATCTCTATTACCTAGAATTCTTTAAAAAGCAGAATATTCTGATTAATTTTCTGGTAATGTACAGACATAATATTTCAGTAGAGAAGATTGTTGTGGAACTTACTTGGGAGTCAGATAACCATTGTGTTGGCTTGGAGTTATCTGTGCCTTCATAAAATTATATTCTTAAACTTACTCCATTCCTATGGGTATGAACTCTTGTTAATAGGGCCTGTTGATAAGATTATTTCAGTGAAGGTGTAGCCCAGCTGAATTGAGATGGGTCTTAATCCTGTTACTGAAAGGTCACAGAGAAAAAGAAAGGGAGAGATAGCAGCCAGAAGCTGAAAGTCAAGAAAACCAGAAAAGAAAAGAGACGCCAGTATAGTTTGCCATGTGCATTGCCATGTGACAGAAAAGCCAAGAACCAAGGATCACCAGCAGCCTGCCTCAAAATGCCAGTCTTCTGGAAAAAAGCATCACCTTGAAGATGTCTTGATTTTGTACTTTTCATAGTCACAAAACCATGAGTCAATAAATCCCTATTGTGTAAGCCAACCCATTGCATGGTATTTGCTTTAGCAGCCAGGAAACTAATACAACTGTGTTTTAAATGCCTCGTGCTGCCACTCATAACTCTGAACTCATCTCCAGAAAAGCTTTCCTTTTGTTGTAAGTCAAGTGTAGGTTAAAAATGCCATCCTTTCATTAAAAAGTAAGTGGCACATGATAGGTTCTCTCCTCCTCCATGTTTATTAAGAGGCCACAGATTTAACCATTATTCTGGGTATACATGATGTACAGTTCATTTTGCTTGTCCTTAATTCTTCAATAAATATGAATTATTTTAGTTTATTTATAATATCAATACCCACTTTAAGCCTTTTAATCCAGACAGCTAGACAGAGTTCTTTAGGAATCTAGAAATCATCTCGAGTTCTGATGAATTTGTGATAGGTTTCACGTCAGTCCACAAATAGCAAACATTCTCAGAGACCACTCTGAATGCTGGACCACCCCTTCTGACAACCAGATTTCTAGAAGGTATAAAAAGACTGTGTAGTGAAACTGCTTAGACCCAACCATGCCTGTCAGGAAGTTCTGACACCACAAACATTAGAGATGGTAAGAGGGCCACCAACGCATTTTGGTTAGCCTAACATTGCCTCTTGTAATCAATCCCACAAAACTTCGTCTCTGCCACTTGATTGTTTAGAGAGAAGAAAGGAATCCGGGGCAAATGACCAACACCTCGTTCAACCCTTTCTTTGTATCCATGTGTTCAGAAAATACTGCCTAACATCAATGGAAGAGTAGACATAGCAGGAGAAATCTGAGTTCTTCCAGCATACACCAATATATAAATTATCTACAAGAGAAAAAAAAAACCACTAAGCAATTGTGATTCCAAGAAAACATACTGTCAATTCCAACAAATATGTAATTACTTAATGTGCATCAACAATGCCTAGAACATTTATTCTTAAATCAGTGGGCATCTGACTTCCCATAAATATAATATTTTCTTTTCTTTCCTTTAATGTATAATGTTGGAAAACATTGCATTGAGTCATATGTCAAAGTGTTGGTGATAAAAAGAAATATTGCAAATGATGTAGCAATGTTTCTATAATATACACTTCTTTTTAAAAATTAGGTTTATTATTGCTATGTCTTTATTCTGTTGAAGATCAAGGTCTTCATAACGGTGAACAATTTGAAAGATTTCTTGTGCTATTGATACGATGGAGTACTCTGACAACTCCTCCCTCAACAAAACAAATAGGAATGCTAGATTTTTAAAATTCTATTTAAATAGTGCTAAATGTGAAAGAAAATACAAGGAATCCTCAGATGATAATACAAAGTAGGGATGAGATTTCTAAGGATGGCTATCAAAAGACCGCCAATTGACTTTGGTCTCCTGCTAATCATGTTTTACCTAAATGTTTGATTTAAACAGGTACTGGAGGTACAGGAGATAAAGCTTATGACCCCATTTAAGGCTGGAGTATTTGGAACACAGAACAATGCCTGAAGTTAAGGTCTGCCTAAGATTAAGGCTACAATCTCAATGGGGGGAAGGGTATGTTTGATCTCTACCATTTACCACATACAAACATCAATTCCACATAGCCAAAGGATTAATTGTGAAAGGCAAAAATATAAAACATTTTGAGAAAAAAAAGAAAAATATATACTATTTCCTAGAGGAAGATCTATGGTCTTGTAAAATGTGAATAGTAAAAAACAGAAAAGACATAAAATTAGTAATTTAGAACCCAAATTTAGAAGTTATAAAAACAAGATCCAAGGGAGCTGATGTAGCTTGGTGGTTAAGCACCTGCTTCCCACGTACAAGGTCCTGGGTTCAATCCCTGGTACTTCCTTAAAAAGAAAATTCAAACAAAACAAACAAATAAACAAAAACAAAAGCTTTGGTGCGTCTCACTCTGCAGCACGCCCGCAATCCATGCCTCAGCCTGTGATTTTTCTCATTTTCTTGTTTCTTAATACACTCTTTACTCCCTCACCTACCCTATGGCATGACTTTAAATTCTTTTATGCACCCTGTAGCACACCGGCATCCATGTCTTCGGTATTTTTCTTGTTTCTTAATAAACTCTCCTTGCTTGCCTACCTTAAAACAAACAAACAAACAAAAGAGCCACAAAACTTAACACAAAGAAAAAAGCAAATAATAAAGAATATATTGGAATTAGTGAAATAGGAAACAAAGGTACAGTGGAGAGTGTTTCAACTAAGCCTATAGTAACACTGATTTCATAATATGAGGAATAGAAAGAGGACATAAATACAAACACATCAAGTTTTTAAAAGGTAGAAAAATATAAATTTTATGCAAATATGTTTTAAAATTTCAGGGGCAATGAACAAATGCCTAGAAAAAGAAAGACAACAACCAAAACTGACTCAACTGGAACCAGAAAATCAAAGTAGTCCTAAAACTATAGAAGATAATGGATTAATAGTTCAAATATTGCCAAAAAAGAAAATGCAAGGCCCAGATCACTTAACTGAGCTTTTTCCAAACAAAGGAAAGAAAATTCCAATTTTACATAAACTCTTTCAGGTAATCAAACTGACATCAGCGAAAATGCATGACCTTCAATGCAACAACATGACTGTATCTTAAAAACATACTACTGAGTGAATCTAAGTTGTGGAATAAGGCGTATAGTATGACAACATTTATATAAAGTTCAAACATTCAAAGCTATATTTTTAAGATATTCACATATACATGTAAGTGGTAAAGCTCTAGAAAAAATAAAAATAATAACAATTTAGAATAGTCACCCTATGAATGAATAAAGGCATCATATACAGACATGTGGGGGTCTTTACAACTATTGGTAAAGGTTTATATTTTAAGCAGCATAGTGGATACACGAGTCCTCGTTCTTATATTTTATATTTATATATTAAAGACTTTCTAATTATCAGCAGCTGCAAAATGGTGTAAGAAAATTTAAAACATTCTTAAGCTGTTTATTTTTAATTTGGATATTTCAATAGACTTACAAAATTCAGCATGAAAAAAATACAGAGTGAAAATTGCCTTCCTATCCTCATTCCAATCTACCCAATTTCTAATTCCCCTGTTTGGCAGTCTCCATTAATCAACTAGATGAGTAATTGCCGCATTTCCTCATAATTATTATAAATTAAAAGAGCATGTATACTTATATGGTTCTAATTTTCTTACAATCTTGAATCATTTTTAGTTTGTTCTACTAGTTCTGAGAAAATTTTGTTTTAACCATGGTTATTATCTATAGCAAGTATATAATACTAATACAGGGTGTCAGTAACCAGGTGGGTTGAGGGAAAAATACACAAAATGTAAGATATTGGCTATAGTTAGCAGTAATGTTTTGACGATGCTCTTTCATAGTTTGTAACAAATATTTCACAACAATGCAAGGTGTTGGTGGAGGAGTGATGTATGGGAGCCATGTATGATGATATGCAAGTTTGATTTGTAAGTTCACAACTTAGACTATACACTTATTGTTTATGGATGCTCATGTACAATTGATAAACTTCAATTTAAAAAGTAAAAAAAAAACAAAAACAAAAAACATGGTCATTATTTGCATTAAATGCCAAAGAGAAACTGTGCCCTCCCCCTCCCCCCCCCCAAAAAAATATATATACACACACATGTGCTCTAGAAAAATGCTTTTAAATACCTTTTAGTAAATAAGTTATGTGAAAGCATAAAGAAATGGGCTAAAACCTTCAGCATACACACAAAGATTCATAATTATTTCAAAAAGAAATCAAGCCATAAAAAGCAGACAATCTGAAGAGGAGCTACACCTTTCTGATTCCAGAAACAGGATGCTTTGTTATGATGATAATGGGTGTTCTGTGTTGCTGCTGTTTTCATAAATCTAGCAAGTCAGCGGTTGATGGCCTGAAATATACCTTAATGAAAACTGATTGTGAAAGGAGAATCAGTTTTTCTGCTCTTTAGCTAACATGGCTTCCAGGCTGTGTTAACATAGACACATTCCTTTAGTGAGTTTCTATACGAACAGAAACAGAGCAGCTCCACGTTTCCTTAAGACAGAAGCCATTTGCTATTTTTTTTGCTTTATTTCATAAAAGAAACTTTTATCTCCTCATAGGCAGATATTCATTGTATTCCTCTACTCTGCCCATAATTTGAGATTCCCCACAAAGGGTTTCCCAAGGTATTTTATAATATGACTACTTCACAAACAGCAAAACTTTTCATTAAATTTCAGATACCAGCAGGAAGCAATCCTTTCTATGCTTCCTGAATTAGCGTTTCTGGAACCACAGTGATCAGGGTTCCCTTTAACACAGCGTGGTATTTAGAATATACCCAAACCCACTCATGGAAACATGGGTTTATGGTTCTGCTTGTGAATAAGGGGAAATAACAGTTTAAATGGAAACATTAAATCGTGTGTCACTGGAATTTATCTTTGGTTCTTCTTTTGTCTTCTTCTCTGATAAAATTCATCATTTATCTTTCAGTTATAATGACTTAATGTTTGGAATTTGCCTTAAGAGGCATGAAATTGGGCAAAAACTGGCCTCTCTGGATGAGCCTGAAAGACCCTGATTATGAGGATGAATTCTCCTGAGCGTCTGCAGCCTGAGGAATCACGGCCAGGTCTGAGCAGAAAGAGAGGAATCCTAGAACTCTGATAGCCTTTCCAAAGTACAGCACGGATAGAGGGAGGCTAGGTTGTATCTTTCCATGAGAAGGAAGAGGCCAGATTATCAAGAGGATAAATAACAATATCTAGCTCATGGTGTTGGCACTATAATTGGCCTATTTTACAGATGAGAAAACAGAGTGCCCAAGGTCACACAGTTAAACTAGTAAGTTTTAGAACAAAGATTACAAATTAAGGATAGTTTCTTAAATGCCATGCCATTTTCCTCTTGACAAAATTTTTAGCCAGTAATAGTAATCAGCTAATATTGATCTAGGCAGGATAACACAATCCAAGACAGCTCCTTTGAGAGGCCTTTCTTGACCACCAGTCTAAAGCAGGTCTCCAATGCTCTCTGACCCTTGTCTTCATCACATTTACAATGCCACCTGACAGTACATGTAACTTCATCTGCTTTTTGTATCTCTTCTCCACTCCAGTGTCACTTCCAGAAGGGCAAAGATTTTGTTTCCTTTACTCCTATAACCCTGTCACCTAGAAAGGTGCTAAATAATATTTGTTAATAAAAGAATGAAGCAAGCTGAAATTATCATCCAATTACTTCCATTGCTACAAGGGGTAAATTTTACAACTAACACTAGCTTCACATCCATTCTAGCATTTTAGAAGTCAGGAAGTTCTTTCTAGTGATTTGAGTTCTATACCAATTTTATCAAATACATTTGATTGAATCCACAATAAATTCAAAATAACATTACAATATAGTAACATATGTGTAAGGCCACTTTCAAAAGCACTTTTTACTTCCAAATACTAATGTCATTTGTCCATATTTTAATGACAAATTTATTCATAGCTAATTGATGTGATGTGTGCTCTAAAAATACAAGTATTTAGTTTATGTTGAAAATGATGAGAAGGGCATATACACACACCCACATTTCTGAATCTGATATTTCATTTAGTGATGTTTTATTTAACATAACTCCGTTCATCCTCAGAAATCAACAAATGCAATGAAATAATTTCCTTTTTAAAAAGTAAACAAAACGTCATATGGTTTTAAGAATATAATAAGCAATGCCCTGTTTTGCAAAATTGCTAAATCTAACCCAAAGTAGATTTAATAAAATTTACCAAAGAACATATTCTTTGGATTCAATCATAAAAATAATTCATGAAAAAAAAGAAAATTCAGTAAAAGAAAACATGAACTACAGTATCTTGCACATGCTATGTATACTTGAGCATCAACTCTTTATTTTGATGTCATCCTGAACACATTCTTCAAGACTGGAAAAAAAGATTGTTACAGAAGAAACAGCTTCCACCACACAGTCTGCCATGGATAAAGTAACAAGAAACACAAGATTCTTCTGCCTTGTTCTTGAGCAGGAACCATTTAGTCTTTTCTCTTTAGAGAGAAACTGGCTTTCCAAAAAATCTGCTGACCCTGATTGCCATATACTTATGTAAATTGATAAGAAACATGATCTCTGTTGATTAACAATATGCTATACAGTACACAAAGCCAAACAATCCCTACCCATCACAAAGCTTCTAAAAGGCTGGTCGTCTTCTGAAAACATTATCAAACAGCTATCCTTATTCTTCAGGTGTAATTCCTTCTTTGATATCATCTGCCAATCCTTTGTTTTCGGTGTCTTTTTAATAGAAGGCCTTATAGAATTGTTACAACATAGGGAACGGAAGTGGCATAGGTTTGGTAAGTATGAAAAGACAAGCTGCAAAGGACAAAAATCAGAAGGTCATCACACCAAAAGCCAATATCTAAGAGGTTAGTTTGGTCAGTAAAGTTATGGAGATTCAGTTCAAATAGCAGGAAATAAAAATATGGGGATAGTTAAGGACCAAAAATCTAATTGTAAGGAAGGTTCAGAAAATGATGGTTGGAATTAAAATAAAAGGTGAGGGAGGAAGTTAGGAAGCCAGTTAGAATATACGAACATGTATTCAAGCAATCCTTATTACTTGGCACTAGAACGTTATATTTTCAAAATAAAAATAAGTAAAGATAGAAAATATAAAAACCAATTGATATAAAACTTCTCTTAAAAGGATTTATTAACTAAATAGTTGTAATATATAGCTTTCTAGATCATGGGAAGACCTTAGAAATACCAAAGTATTTCCTCATTCATCTTATAATTGTTGCATAGAAGAGGCGTTCGTGATTTCTATTTCCTTCCTCTTCCTCCACCTCTTCTTCCTCCCCTTCTCCTTTTCAGTCAAAGTAACTATGCGAACATCTTCTCTACCTATATTCCAGTATTGGGGAATTATGGTCTTTTAGCTTCTTATAATTTTGTTTATTATAATGAACTAGGAAAAGCAATGAAGAACAATTCACCATGATTTTGAGCTCAAAATGACTTTTCATCCGAGATATTTTGGTCTCTCCAAGAATAAGTGTAAGCTAGGCATATGATAACTGTAGGGTCCATTGGCCTTAAGTAATTTCCAAAGGCAAAAAATATTTATGTAAAAAATTAAGTGCTGGAGTGGAGTCCAGATTTGGAGGATGATTCCATCATCAGAGAGAGAAACGTGCCCCCTTTGAAGGTGAATGACAACTGTTTCTTACTGAGAAAGAAAAAAGACTCTCTTTAAATGTATGCTACTGATTACTATAAAATATACTTACTGAAATAAATTAAGATCCTCATGCATTCTTTTTGGAATAATTACTATGTTCCAGGCACTGTTTAAAGCACCAGTAATACAGCAATGAACAGACAAAATCCCAGCCCAAGTGGAATTCATAGTCTAGTCGGGGAATATGGAAAAGAAAAATAAGCTATATGGTGTATTAGAAGGTGATAAATGCTATAGAGAAGAAATGGAGCAGTGAAGGTGAATATGAAGACCCTTGGGGCTCTTCAATCGCAGTGAAATCTATAGAGTCCTCACTAAGAAGATGACATTTCAGCAATGACCTGAAGGAGATGAGGGAATAAAGTTTGTGTGTATCTCCCCTCCATATTTAATGTACGTTATGAAGCAGTAAGTGGGGAGAGTCTGAACCTTGCAGTCAATAAATTTTGTAGAAAATAAAATTTACCTGTAAAGTTTTAGAAGCTATTATTCTTATATTGTATGTGGACTCATTGTACATGAGTGGAAACTCGTTTGTGTAAGTGGACTTGAATGTTAAGTGATGTCAAATCTTTAAATCTTCTTAACACCAACATCCCAAGAGCAGAAGTTTCTAAAGATTGACATGTATTCTTCAGAATCTTCAGTTTAAGGTAAAGTGTTTGTTAAGTTCTTTCTCTTACACACATTTAGGAAGCTGATAATTTCCTTGATTTTGTTCAAACTACCTATCTTTCATCTTTGGAATACTTTTAGCTAAGCAAGCTGAGTTTTGACTTGTCAAGGCAAGATGACAGTGGAGTCTCTTTATAAAAGAAAATAAATCCTTATTTAGTATAGAAAACTTCCCTTTTATAACTAACAGGTTATAAAACTTGGAAACTAAAATGAATGACTTGAAAAGGAAAAACAAAGCAAAACACGGATATCTGGGGGAAAACAGTTCCAGGTAAAGGAAACAACTGTGCAAAGGTCCTAAAGAGGAAGCATGCTTGGTAAGTTCCTGCAAGAGCAAAGATGACAGTTCCTGGCAACAGCAGAGAGAGAAAGGGAGAGATTCTTAAGACATATCTAAGAGACGTCAGGATCAGGAGTGACAGAGGACTTGTATAGTACTTTAGAAGCAAGAAGTTAAAGTATTTAACAAGTAGTACGTTCGGGCAAAAATGTCAGCTGAAGGAATCACACAGATGTTAATCTGCTATGCTGGTGCATACTGACTTCCTATCAACCCTGCTCATACACCAGTATAAGGACGTGGCCTTTTACTCTGAGGGGCATGGGAACATCTTTGGAGGATTTTGAAAAGATGGCAAGATGTGAGCCTCGAGTGGCCAAGAGCAAGGGAAGGAGACCAGTTAAGAGGCTATTTAAATATTGCAGGTGAGAAACGTTTAAGGCTTGGACCAAGGTGGTGATGATAAAGGTTAGAGAAGGGGATGGAGTTTGGAGATATTTTAAAGATACCCCAACAGGCTGTGCTGGCTCATTGCCTGTTGTGGTGATATAAAGAAGATGGCTCCAATGGGTTTAGCACTAGAAACTAGAAGATGGGAGTTGAAACCTAGTGAAATGGGAAAGGTAAAAGAGAAGCAGGTTTGGGATAAAAGAAGTTTGGTTTTGTAAATTTTAAGTTCGAGTTGTCCCCATTAGGTACCCAAGGCCAAAGGTTAACTAGATGAATGCAAAGGAAAAGACATTACTAATCTTCTCTATGAATCCTAGATACAAAGACTTTTTTAATACTTTTTCAGCAGGAAAATACATAATTATATATTTTAAATCTTTCCGGTTAGAATTTATAGATCAGCATGCAAATATTTCAACTTTATGCAACTAAGTGAATTGTGTTTATATGTGTAAAATATAGCATTTTTCTTAAAAGGCAACAAAGCATTCATGGTTTCTAACTGATGCTTTTATCATTCCAATTTGAAACAACAGGGAAGAAGAGAGCATACTTATACTTAGAGGAAAAAGTGATGCTCAGCAGAAAAGGTTTTTGATGTGGTATTGCTGTGTCGAGACAGATTCCATATCAAAGCTCTTTTGTTTTATTTTGTTTTGTTTTGTCCTGAAATAATATGTGTTTTCAATACTGACTTCTGTGAATAGTTATTTAGAAAAACTTGAAGAAATCCAATAAAGAGTAAAGAACATTCTATAAGAGCTAACTACAGGTGCAAATTTCCAATACTTCCTACAACAAATATAAATAATTCCATTTTTTTTTCACATTAAGAATGAAAATATTGATAACTCTTTTTGCTGGCCATATATTTAACCTTTGTCAGAAATTTGACATTTTGAAATATTTTCTCCTTTACTTGCCTGAAAAAGGAATGTACTTCTTGTTGACATGAAGGGGAGACCATATCTCTAGGCTTTTTTGTATTCTTTGTTTGTCCACTCAGGATGCTTATGGGGTCACTGCTAAGAACTCCTCTACTTCCAAAATGGCTTTAGGAATAACGATTCTTGGTAACCCCAAAAGCTGTGTATAGGAAAATCAACTACGCTTGAGCTAAAGAAAGTCATACGTACTACCTAGAGAGTTCTAGGTAAACATAATTGAACTTCCTTTCTCTCATTAGATGAGTTTTTATCTCAGAGCAAGGGTAAATGAGGGAAAACCTCAGAAGATACAAATGTGTATATAGGAAGAGTAAACAAATATTTTCTCAAATCAGGTTAAATATTTATATTTTATTTAATATTTTGAATGGTGATTGATTTATTTAAATCAATGCTTTTGGTAAATTAAAATTTCTGAATTTATTCCCTTGCTTAACCCAATAATTTTACATAGAGATATGGAAATATTAGTCATTTTATGCAATTTAAAAGTTAGCTTACTAAGAAATTATGGACTATTGATAATGTCACTTTGTTGAAACTAATTATATTTTTTCCTCTTTATGCCATAAAGATAGGAATATCAGAAAAGTTCAGGTATGCTAACATTAATAGATAGCTACAATTTCTCTCAAAATAAAATTTTTCTATTTTAAGACAAATTTTAAAAATGTGCCTTTCACAGATTACATCCAATACTACCAAACACTACATTCACCATATGTGAAGTAAATGGTTCTTAAAAACCAGAAATGTGAACTTATTGAAAAATTAAATTATATTGTTTATAATATTGTATTAGAATAAAGAATTCCCATGAAAGGTCAAAGGAATTTGACCAAAATAGTAAACAGTATGCTTGGTATTCTCATCAAGAACTTGTATACTTTGTCTATATGTAGACATCTTTTCTTCTGGACAGTTTTAAAAACCCAAACTATTTGGTTTTCTTGGGTAATATTTAGACCAGTGTGAACACTGAAACCCTGAAAAAACTGAAACAAGACAATGCTTTGACTCTAAACGAATTATAATGCAAATATAAACCAATTTTGACTATAAATCTGTTATTTCCCATTATAATTGTTTAAAGTAGTTGTGGATTGATTCACTCTTGAACTTCTGAATAAAATTTATTTTAGTTGCTTTTCATCTAGGTCCCTTTCACTAAGCATGAAAAATAATCTTGACAGAAGAAATACACAGATTCATTAAAGGCATAGATATTTGAAGTGAGACATGAGACTAAGTCAAATATTTGACCAAATACCTTCTAAACTGCAACAATATCCACCACTATTTACCATAAAAGTATATTTATTTATATGTCCTAAATTGTTTTGTTTCTAAACAATTGTTTTACTTCTGTAGTATCGCTCACACTACTCCTTCTTTAAAAAGAAAAAGTCAGTTTGGGTGTTTCAAATCACTGAGTTGCTATTTTATAATTTTTTCCTGTGGTCTGTGGGAATTCTAGTTCACACTTAGTACTGAATAGACTTCATAGCTCATGTGTAGTATTAACATTCAAGTGCCGTTTAAAATAAAAACTTGAATTCATGAAACAATTACATTCTCAAAGTGTAGCAGCTTGATATTGTTTATGAATTCCAAAAATAGGTATTGGATTATGTTTGTGAACTGGTATTTTCCTCTGGGCATATTAGATTGTATTGGATTCGGAGGTTTCACTTTTGCTTGATTCAATTATGACTAGGGCTTTGATTGGGCCACATCAGTAGAACATTGAGTCCCCGCCCCCTTGGTGGGCAGGGATTTACAGAGAAAACAACAGGCAGAGGAGACAGTTGGAGTTTTTGGATGCTGGAGCCCCGGAAAGTAAGTACAAAAGAGAAGCAGAAACATGAGGAAAGAGAGAAGGCTCCATTAGACACTGCAGAGGCCCCAGGAAGACAGATGAGCCGTCCACCTGATAGTTTATAGATGGTCTTGTGGAGAGAGCAGAGCAGCTGAGCCCGGAGAGAAACAAGCCCTGGGAGAGAGATGAGACTTATCACAGCCTACAGCTGATATAAGAAGAGGCTGGAACCACAGAGCATTAAGAGGAAAGAGGAAGCCTGAACTCTTGCAGATATCAGCAGCCATCTTGCTCCAACATGTGGCAACAGACTTTGGTGAGGAAAGTAACTTATGTTTTATGGCCTGGTAACTGTAGGCTTCTACCCCAACAGAGTTCTGGTACTTTGCATCAGCATCCCTTTGGCTGACTAATACATAAGCTATTAAGGTAATCATAAAATAATGTCACAAAGCCAAAACTTCCTTTTGTAACTCTACTTATTTGTCCCATTTCAGACAGCAGATAGTGTCAAGGGTTTTAATATTAAGTACAGAATATTGAAAAACTACTTTTTAAAATAAAACAAAAAACCAATCCTTTTCACCACTGAAGGATAATTACACACCTAATTACACACCCTGGATATTTAGCCAATCTTCTGCTTTTGTTCCAATATACTTGTATTTATAACCTATTTGCATGATCTATTGTCTTCACAAATTTAAAATGTACCACAATTTTTTAGGCTATATATCTCTATAGCCTATATAAAATGGAATATATTGCTATTAGCTTCATTAATGTGGTAAACGTAAAGATCAAACATCATGCCAGAGCTCTGCACATTTTATTTTGTATAATTACAATCTTTCTGAAATATCCCATGGCTAACTGCAACTTTTTGAACGATCACTAATGAAGATACACAAATGAGATAATACCACCTCTCAGCAGGTTTTCTTGATATAACTTATTTAAAGAACCGTAGATATGTCCATAAACCTTTAGGTTGTTCAGAGAAGCAAAGGAAGCCTGTCTCTGAAGACACACTATCATGGTCTAAATATTTCTTTTTGTGAAGAGTCAGAAATGTGTTCCCTGAAATTGAAAACAGCTTTCCATTTCTTAATGTAATAAAGAGACCGTCTGTTCCCTCCAGAATATTACAGAAACTTCAAATGCTTAATTTATCAATGTGACCTAGTTAGCCATATTAAAGAGAACCTGGCTGCATGGCTTCTTGTTTATGAATATATGCATTTTCTGTACTTTAAAGTAGACAAGCATTTTATCTGAAAAGACTTAAAGAATGTATCGGCCTATGCTTATGCAAACTTTTATTGAAATTAAATGAATCATGCATTCTCATTTCAAGTGTTGCTTGCAAAACTCTACTTAGTACTTATATATTGTTTTAGCATGGTGCCAGGTTTGGTAATAACACATATTAAAGTACTGTATTCTACCTATACAACAAAGACTTAACACTGTATGAGAATACTCAAAGCAAGGTCTCAAACATCTTTCTCCTATTGATATACATATTTCATCTTTATAATAAAGATGTATGCATTTGCTTTTTTGGAAGAGAGAACAAATAAGAGTCCATATTCCAGTATCACTGCTTTATTCCATTTTTAAAGAGGCACTTCTTCTTATTTCTTAGAGTATATTTTCATGATAATTTCTTCCTTTTTAAAATATCAGCCAAAATGTGTGCAAAGATCACTGATAACATGATAAGAGAGCTTATTTATTTTTAAAACAGCTTTGAAAGAAGCTGCCCCTTAAACAACTGGAAGAAAAGAAAAGATAAAAGAAATAGAAGGGGGAGCAGGTGGGGTGAAAGAAGTAACTTGAGTACTGGCTTATTCCAAATGGAATGTGGTAGCTTTTTGAAATCTAACAATACAACTGAAAAAGCAAAGCAAAGCTCTCAAAACAGAGAAGCAAATTCATTAGGGCAGACTGCCTAGTGTTTGTGTGTGACTGCAGGTGTAACATTACAACTAAAATGAAAGAATACAGGGTTTGACATAAACTAGGTAGTGTAACAGTAGACATAGCTACATGGCACAGAAAATCGCATGAGGGAAGGAACAATTTTTAACCATGATAGTTAGCTGGGGCTAAGGGGAAAATTTATAAAATTGAACACATATCCCCTGGCTAAGCAGTTTCAAGAATATAAATGGAAAATCAATTTATTCACAAATTGAACTAGATCTAGCAATCTCAAAAGGCATCGTTGTTATACTTTGTTCATTCATTTTTAAATGTTTTACACAATCCTGCCAACTCTCAACTGCTCGTTTGAAGAAGAGCAGAAGGGAGAAGGGTAGAAGAGCAGCAATGCCAATGCAAAGTTTCCAAATGTGAGTAGGGAGATAGTGTGACCAATACATATAACTAAATTGGTATACAAATAGAATATGACTTCCTAGTCATTTTTTCTATATGACATTAACCTTCAGACAGGGAAAGAAGCTGACTACAAGGGTTGACATCTGAAGCTGGCAGAATTCTGAAAATTGGCAATAAATGGTGTGCATCAAGAGAAACTCATGTAAATCAAAAGTTGACTGCCCTTTTGGACTTAGGTATTCTCTCTTTTGTTCCAGTGTATCATATTGCCTAATACGTGTTTATAAAATATAGAAAGCCCAAAGCTATAAAATAAATGGTAGGAAAGCGAAAATGTAAAAACAAACAAAAAACAAAACACATACAAACAAAAAAAAAAACAATAGCTAGGGTCTTTTAAATATAAGAATTGCTGTGGCTTTTTTCCCCTCAACTCACTCCAATCTTTACACTATTCATGGGTAGAGCAAAATTACCTCACCTTATTAATCTGCTCTTGATTAGGGCTTGGCATTCTTAAAGTATCTTTCATTCATATTAATTTAAATACTTTCACAACACTAGACAATAAATTGGTACACTGCAGATTGGTGTACTAATCTTGCTTTTGAGAATTTTTTGCTGTAGAATTATTAACTGAAAGTTTTGAAGCTTTTGGCTGAAAAAAACATGTAAAGGCTGCTACACGCCTTTATTTCTATCAGTTTCCAAGAGTTCCTTGAGTTACTTTTCTTTTAAAAGAATGTTTTAATGGTAAATTCTCAGTTCCCAAATTTATCACTCTGAAAAGGTGGTAAAAATCTTGCCTGTTCACATTGAAATTTGAAATTTAAAGTAAGATTTTTAAAATTTGCTATATTTATAGAATTTTTATGAAACACAAACTTTAAGTAACATAAAGACTCCAAGTCTAAATTTAAGCTAAAATATGCTATCTCAGATGCCATCAGATGCTTCCATTATTTCACCTAGATGCAATATGTTCAATCAATCTTTTCTGTACAGAAAATGTGTATGTATAAGGTAACTAGAATAATAGAAAATTAATTTGAATTTGAGAAAAATGACTATAAACTAAATGCAAATGTTATAAAATTAAAATAGGTTCATTGAAAGTCTGTTGTATTACATCTCATTTTCATTAACTTCAGTGGAAGTGGTTTTCCAAAGTTAGCATCTCATATAATAATCTATAACATATCTAAGACCATTGAATATGTATGATTTATTTTATAAACCTGTCACATCAAGGATTGATTGAGCTTAGTAAAAATATATATGTGAGTGTGTGTGTGTGAATATATATATATATTTCAACCAGTGCACAAGAATTAGAAATTAGCCCCTTATCTGTAAGTGGCAAATTTTATGTCCAAAATAAGCTCTCAAAACACTATTCATGTATGAGCTCTTTCCCTTGGTAGAAGAGTTTTGAGAGAAAACGTTCTTAAAGTACATCAGACAGGGAGACAAAGGGATATTGAATAAAGGGCACATTGTGAAGATAGCAGTTTAAAAAGAATCCACTCTCTTTTAGCCAAGGGAACACATCTTTTGGCAAGACTCCAGGAATTAAACAACATAGACAAGTTCAAATGTTCAATTTACCAGCTCATCTGCCATTCCTTGTCTCCAAAATGCAAGGCCAGTGATGGTTGCTCAGCCACGTTTTCTGCAAAATGAAAATCACTAGACAAAAAATATATTTAGCATCATAATTTCCTAGAATCATCTAGTTTCCTGTGCCCATTAAAAGAACATTTCAATACTGACAGAGCCCCAGAGAAAAACATGAAACAATCACCATGATAGCTTAAATATGGCTTTCCTAGGAAACAGGGCTACATTTAATTAGCTTTGATCTTTTATGTGTCTTTTCTGGTTTTTGTTATAGTTCATATCACTGGCATAGGCTTCTGAGTAAATCTTTTCCAAATTAAGTTACTACCAAAATTTTACAAACTTGACATGAAGATTACATTGTATTTACAAAGAACTTGGCACTTACAGAATAAATTATTGACTTTTGTTTTTTTAATCCATCCCGGGGCACCCATGGTTCAGGCCACTGGGAAAGCCTGATGCTTTATTATATATTATGCTACATTAACATGAATAAATAAGTTTCCAGCTGGCAAATCCTCCACAGTGCTGTCCTTGTTGCTGAAAACAAGTACCTTCTTTTCCCAATCCATGGGGAAATTTCAAAATGTTATTAGTCCAGAGAAAGCAAAGGTTGCATGTTTTCTTCTTCATTTTTATCCATGCGTTTTAGTACTGTTGGATCCACTACTGATTGGGATCTAGAAAGAAAAAAAGCCAATGTCACTCAGTTAATACTAAATAATCACACAGATGACATTCTCTTCTCTGTCTTTTCTTCATTTTCATTTCTCCCAGGGAAGAAGGATTATCTTCCCCTACATCAAGGAATTTATGAGCTGAGAATGCTGCACATTTAAAGAGAGGAGCAGATCTGGTGGTGTTTTGCTTTAGAGTGAGGAAACACTCCCCAAGGCCTCCAAATAGTCAATAACCATCTTTGCCTTGAGATACGGAGAATATCTAGTATAGAATAAATGTATTCCAATAAAATATTTCCAAGTGGAAAAATATTACATTGTTTGAGAATTAAAATAGAAATCAGAGGGGACTTGATTATTGTCTTAAAAAGTTCTATGGAACAAACTCAACATGAATGTACACTTTTCTTTAATCATCATTTTATATTTTTAATGATTGCAATAGGACAAAAGCAAAAGCTTAATGCGATTTTTGTTAAATTTACCACAGGACATCCAAAGAAATCAATACTAATGTTGAAAATTTTATGAAATATTTTCAGTGTTCAAAAAAGTAAACTCCCCTCTTGTTTGGGTAGCAGCACTTCTTTATGATAAGGAAAGCAAATTTTCGCTTTCTTTTTTTTTTTTTTTTTTTTAAGGTACTAGGGCCAGGGATTGCCCCGTACCCCGCACATGGGAAGCCCGTGCTCAACCACTGAGCCACATTGGTTCCTCTGAGTTGCTTTTTCCTTTGTTTCCTTGTTTCTTTTTTTGTTTGTTTGTTTTTAGGGAGGCACGGAACCGAGGACTCCCATGTGGGATACAGAGGCTCAACTGCTTGACCACATCTGCTCCTAAAAGCAAATATTTTGAAAATCCCTTACACTTCCCCTAGATAGCGGATAATAATTATAGCTCAATTCATCATTAGGAAACCACATGAAATAAGGAAGGAGGAAAGTCAATGAAACACGTTACTGTTGTGGCAGGAAACCACCATCTTAATAGCTATAAAATTAAGGAAGCAGCTGCCCTTTTAAAATTCTCCTCGATAATGAAATTTTCCCCTGCTGCTCCATTCCCACCAATTGTCTATTGCGGTGGCGATATGCCTTTTAGCAGACTTCATTAACTTTCAAAAAGAGACTATAAGCTCATGTACAACTGCACATGCTAATGAAAAAGAAGAGCAACAGAACTAATCATCAAAGCAAAGTAATTACAGGATTAACAGATACATTGACTTCTTCATTTAAATAAACTTAAATTTGTTTCTCAAGAGGGAATGAAAATGAAGGTGGGAGCATTAAAAAAGGAGTGTTTTTGTTTCCTAAGTCATTTTCACTATTTTATCTTAATTGGATGCCTATCTCAAAAAGGTGACTGACTAAAGTTAAATGTGTGAGAGAGACAGGGAGAGAGGAGAGGTGAAAGAAGAAATGAGAGAAGAAAGAGGAGGAGGAGGACTGCAAGGAGGACAAAGAGGAGAGGGATGAGAGGAAGGAGGAAGAGAGAAAAGAAATATGCAGCACTTTCAAATACAATGATAATTATTTTAGGAAAAAGTACATGAATAAAATATATTTTAAGAGAGTATGCCATTGCACGAACAGTAAATAGAGCTTTAACATCTTTTTCAGTTAAGACTCTCCTAAGAAAATTGGTTTCCCAAGCTGAACCCATGTTAAAAGAGACAAAGGTTCATTTAATGTCCAGGACTAAAGTGTCAACCTGACACCTGGTGCCCCCTAGTCTCCAAGCTCTATGTGCAGACACCTTATCAGTTTCTCTCTTTACTGTAAAGAGAATGTCTATCACAGGGTCTGGTACACAGTAGGACCTCAAAATGTCCACTTAAATACTTAACTTCAACCCCAAAAATCATTTCTATACTGAAATATAGACAATATCTACCAGAATTGTCAGATGATGAATGCTGGTTCTGTATGTAGAAAATTCCCTCAATAAAACAAGCCTAGTAGAAATGGTTTCCAGTGAAAAATTTTTGGTATTTAATTGCCCCAAATATACCATTCTTTTAGACCAGAAATTTTTTTTACTCTCGTATTCCAAAGATCAGGGTTATTTGCACAGGGTTCTAACTGTTAATGAATAGGTCAGTTCCAGTTGCAAGAGAGGAGATTATCTATCATTCACTCCTAGCACATGCCAACAGTCTCCATGCAGCCCCTACTGATTTTGCAATGAATAAATTTTTGTTTTTTTCTTGAACACCAGTAACTTAAATTTAGTTATCCAATATTCATGAATTCACTTTCTATGTATCTACAACATAGTGCTATACCATAGTGGCTACCAAGCCAGATTTTGGGTGGAACTGGATTCCGATTCTGGTTCTGCTATTTACTGTCTCTGTGACCACAGGAAGGCTCTAAAGCTTCCCAAGATTTTTGTTCCCATTTCTGTAAAATGGGGAAAATAGCATCAACATCATACAGAAGCAGTGAAGATCAAATGTCACAATGTATTATAAAGCCCAGCACAAATTCTGACAAATGGCAAATGGTCAATGGTGAAGGAAATGGACTATGGAACACTAATGGCCTGTGGTCCAATACTGGTCCTGCTACTTTCAAGCTATGTGATAGGGGGAAGTCACTTACCTTCTCTGTGCCTCAGTCTCTTCTTCCAAAAATAAAATAAAATAAAATAAAAGGGAATGGTACTACTTTCTTAGTTGTTTTGAGAAGCAAATAAGTCGATACATACAAAACAATAATGTGTAATATTATGCATAAAAACAGAAGCTCATCTCTCCATCACAACGTTAGCGCTGCAGCTCACAGCTGCTGTCATGGGCCAGCACTGTGCTAGGCACTGGAGATAGAAATAAAAGATGTGCTGTCCCCCCAATTCTAAGGCACCCACCATCTAGTGAACTTCACATGTTTCCATATGACCATGCTATTCCTTCTCAAATTAACTGAGAGATAAATACTGCTGCCTACATGTCTAGCTAAATCATCCAAAAGGATAAAAGCTTTAGAAGATACAAGATCTACACCAAACAAAGGATGTCTGGACTCCTAATCAGCTCACTAATTAGATGTCTATCTCAAAATGGTGACTGACTAAAGCTGAATGTGTGAGCGAGACAGGGAGAGAGGAGAGGTGAGAGAGGGAACGAGAGAGAGAAGAAAGAGGAGGAGGAGGAAGAGGACTAGGAGGAGGCGGAGGAGGGGGCAAGAACCTCAGGGTTGGGAGGTAGATTCTGTGAGCCAAGTTTGCAGAGGACAAAATGCCCTAATTAATTGGAGAAGAAAATCTGGATATAAAAGACCTCTAAAGAGGGTGGATACACTGAGCCAAATCTAGGAAGATGGTGCTAATCAATTACAATAATGTGCTCAGAAGGAAAAACTACATACAGAAATAGAGGGTTAGAAGTATACAGATTGATATGTAAAAGAGACAATAGTTTTAGGGAGCACAATATGAGTCAGCAATGTGCTTTGGCTGCCTGAACAACAGCAACCAAAAAAGCCAGTGAGGTCTAACCTGCAAGGGCAGAATTTGGGCATCTAAATGAAAGTAGTGATACCAGGGTTGGATGTCACCACTTCAGGTATGAACACTGCACATTAAAGGAGACGCTGGCAGACGGCAGAGCACTCCTTCATCCAGCTGCTGTTAGGTGAGCATCTTCTGTGTACCAGACCCTACTCCAGACACCGGGAATTCAGGGGAGAAAAGGACAGACAAAGCCACGATCTGCAGTAAGTAAAATAAAATGGCCACCTGCATTGGGCATTGCCAGGAGAGGCCCTTTTCCAAGAAAGGATTTTCCAAAAGATAGAAATAGTTGACCACAGGGCCACCCTACAGAATTTCAGTTAAGCACCCTGGGATTAAGCCCGTCTCGAGTCCAGTAGAGATAGCTTCTCAGAACGAACAAGCATGCCATACTAAACAAGGTATATCTGCTCCCTTCTTTTTAAGACCCCCTGTATTACAAGGACTGTTAATGCCAGGTAGTCATTATAACCTCCCTCTTGGAAATTCCCTAAAGACCTGTTGATTCAGCTGCGACCGGATGGCTCTCTCTCACTTTCCTGGTTTGAGATCTCCCTGTTCAGGAACAGTTTTTTTCTCTCTCAACAACCTCTTTTATTTGGAATAGATTATAAATTCAAATTTTAAATTAAATTTGAATTTATATGTGGTAAATTATTTCTTTGGACATCAGGAACTTACATTGAGGGGGCAATCAGTGCTATGAAGAAAATATATAAAGCAGGGTGATTGATAGGGAGTGACTAGAACAGAGAGGGAAATAGAACTCATTAGCACTGGGTGCTAATGACCAAAGACCGAAAGGACTCTCTTGAGGGGGTGACCTGTGACTGGGCGCGGCCGTTTGAAGAAGCAGGAAAAGAGCAACCCAGGCAGTGGTGATGACAAGTATAAAGGCTCTGAGGTAGGAACAAGCCAGAGAGGCTGAAGGAGCAGAAAGAAGGCTCTTGTGTCTAACATGGAGGAGGCAGAGGCTGCGATGAGCTTAGTCGCCTGAGGTAGGCAGAGTCAGATCACGTAGCACCTTGTAAGTCACCACCCTGAGCTAACGTTATTCATCGTGTCATCGGCAGTCATTCAAATTTTTTAAGTAGAGAGGTGAAATGATCAGATTCACGTCTTAGAAGATCTTTTGGACTGCCACTGGATAATAAATGGGAGAGGGCAGGGTAAGGGTGGAGGCAAAGAGACGAATTAAGAGGTTTTGGGGGAAGTGTGGGTGAGCAAAGGGCAGGCGATGGGAGCATGGCTAAGGTTGTGCAGCATTTAGGGAGACGTGCTCGGAGATACGGTCCTCAATGGGACTATGCCACGTGAGGGGTGGCTGAAAAAAGAGCCCTGTTAGTCAGCAAGGGAGAAGCCTAGGGGGACATTTATGGCAGCTGCCTCCCAACCTTTACATAACTCAGCTCCAGAGTGAGGGCATTCTGTGCCACACTGTCCCAGATGGACAGACAGCGTTTATGTCAACCAAATGAAAGACTCCAGAGCTCGTGGACTGGACCCCTGTTCCATCATATACTTACTATGTGACTTTGGGAATATAATATCTATTTAGTAGGGTTGCTGTGAGGATTAAATAAATTAATGTAAAAAAGCCACATAATAAGGACCTTAATTCTGGAAAGGACTCAGTAAGCAGTAGCTCTGCTTGTTACAACTATTAGTAGGACTATTATGTTTATTGAAAGCCTGCCATTAAGCAGTTGCTTTTAACCATTTTTGTTTTAGAAAACTTTCTGAGAATTTGCTAATCTACAGGACTTCTTTCTAAAAAAAAAAAAAAAAAAAGTGCACAGCATGCACATACATCCACATCCACCATTCTGCATGGCATTTTAGCATTTAACAGAACCCCTTGAAAGAAGCCCTGTTCTAAGAGAATGGAGTCAAGAGGCCTAAGCTTGATTCAAACATGAGCTTATCAATTAGAGGAGAAGTTAAAGCAGGGAATGTCTCTGGCATTTCCCTTCTCTCTAAGGAGTTATGCAGCTGCTTGGGGAGGGAAGTGATACACACACACACAGAGAGATACACACACAAATCAATAGCAGCAGTAGCAGCAAAAGAGAGCACAGCCTTAAAGAACAGTTGTGCCAAACCACCGCCAAAGAAAGGGTTACAAGCCTTCATCTGAGAGGGCTGCTGCCTGGTTACCAGGATGTGCTTTGGGAGGCCTTTGTGTGCTCCCCCAGTCGAGGTGCAGAGTGACAGGGCTGTGGTGCCTGTATTTCTGAGGTTGGGAAATGAACCAGAGAAACCAATATTTGTTACTGTTAATGTGATCCACCTGAACCTGGGGCTGGCATGGACTGTGGAAGCTTGAGCAGCAGGCTTCTTATTTGCAACAGAAAGAAAACCCAGAGATGGAAAGCAAATGCAGGACCAGGTAGGCATTTGTGTGCGTCTGACACTCCTCCCCCTACACCATGGACTAAAGGCTGATGCACGCCTTAATCCAAAACACCAAAGAAAGTGCCCATTACAGAGCATTTGTCCAGTAAATATGCCTTGATTGAACAAAAACAAGCACATGAATGCCCTCAGGGTCAAAGCAGAGTCAGACACTGACTCAACAACGAATGTTACAAACATTAAAGCTCTAGGGAAATAGAGTATTTTGTCCCGGGAGTGGTCAGAAATTTAAACTGAGACTTAGCAGAAAAACTGCCAAGGGACCATCACCTTTTAGTGTAGTGTTATGAATTGACCAGTGTGTATGTGTTTGCCATGGATCCATTTCTTCCAAGGAAATATTACATAGAAATCCGGTCATTTAAAAATAGGCTTTTTCTTATCACACTGGAGATGGGTACTTTCCCCTTCCTACCTGCTGGGCCCAAGGCACCCCACCAGAACCCTGGACTCCTCAGGGTACAGTCTGATGATTCTTAAGGCCTCCGCTACATTGTCTGTGAATTTGGAAAAACATGGAGTTGGGCTTATCTTAAACGACTTTATCTTTGACTCATACTTCATAGATACCACAACATGGAGGTGTGAAAAGCTCTAAAATCCCACTAAAAATCTCTGTCAGAAAAATATAAACACTGGAGTTGGACTCAGGCTGCCCCTCAGCCCACCTCCCAACCTCCCTCAGGCATACCTCTTCATGGACTTGGGGGACAGTTCTTTCTCTACCTCCTTCAGTGACATGCTGTAGGAGTCCACATTATATTCGCCATCATCATCATATTCGTGGTCCAGCAGTGTCCGTGCCCATGTGCCCATGTCGTAAGGGGGCAGCATTCCTCCAAACTCGGAGGGCAGGATCTCAGGATGAATTAGTTGGTGTAGACTGTTCAGATTGTTGCCATGCAAAAATATCTACAAATAAATGAAGAGGGGCAGGGGGAAACACACAGAGGAGAGTAAGTACTATTCAGATGCTAGGAGATGGGGGTGAGGTTAGTGAGAGCAAATGCAAGGGTTTTCCATATTGTTAGCACATGTAAGTATCTCTTCCACCCTGTGAAACAAGCAGGGCCAATACTATTATCCTAAAATTTCATATGGGAAAATTGATGCTCAAGGAGTTTAAGTAATTTCTAGAAAATCAGATAGTTATTGGACTGAAAAACTGAATTAAAAATTTGGTTCTCTGCCTCATAGTCAGGGACATGAGCAGATTACAGTGTGCATATTGATCTGTATGTCATGCTGGTATTAGTTGGACAAACCTGATGATGTGCATAATGAATGCTATTCAGACAGACCCTTCTCATAAGGGACTCATAAATTACAGAGCCTATCCCAGTTATGAAGCCGTAAAGATGTCACCAGTGTGGCTTTCTCTTTATCATCTATAAGAAATAAGAATACTGTAATCACTAAATTGTTGCTTTATATTGCAAAGTGTGTGACATAAATAGAAGAAGTGTATTAGCATCATCATAATGAAAGTTGAGTGAAGGCTCATGTGCCAAAGGACTAACGTTCTGTAATGTTGCCAGAATCTTTTCTACTAGAGATTTCCACAGCTATTGTCCAAAAGGAAAAATGGAATGATAAAGTGAAAATGTTAAACTGTATGTAAATATCAATTATTGGTATTGTTAGCTAGCTAGAGCTTTTTAAACTAGAGAAGCAATCAAACCATATACACAAGATTTATTTCTCCATAAATTGCTACCCCTTTTCTCTTCTTTCATATCAGTCTTAAAAATAGCCAGCCTTTTCTATAAGACATTGGTGACATCTCATATAAATTGATATAAAATTTATTTAAGGATTGTAGTTTATGAGTGACTTCAAAATAATTGCATACTTCAGTTTCAAAATGAATAGGCTAACACATTCATCTTTGGGTTTTGTACCCTTAGAATCCACTCAAGTATATGTGTAGAAAAACAAAGAAAGATTAGTCTACAACATGAACTACAATGAGAGGGATGAGAGTCACCAGTCAAAAAGTAATTTCAACAAATTCCAGGAGAGTGAAAGGTCATTGGTGTAAATAGGCAATGAAGATGGCTGCCTGGAATACATGATGCGGGGGCTATGGAGGGATTCTGAGCTCAGAGCGGGCAAATAAAGCAGCAGGCCCCAGGGAGCAATGGAGCTGAAAATGGGGACATAGAATAAAGGCCTATGTACCTCACAATTATATACTTGAGCCCTCATCAACCCTCCATGCCCTGTTTACAGAGCACAATAGCCAGCATTTATGCCCAGGGAAGCAACACACACACACACACATATACCCCCGGGCTCTTCTCATAAGGAATGTAAAGAATTGTCCTGGAAAAGTCAAGTTCTAGCACCTCAAGCCACTATTTTATCAGGTATATAATCTTTATTTTACCAGATGTATTTCCTCATGTTAGAAATCTCCTTCAAGTCATGCAACAGTGATGTTGATAAACTGTGGAAAAGGTATAATCCTAGCATGCTACATCTTCTCTGTTCCTTAACACGTTTTTAATGGATTTGTGCTTTATTAATATGTACTAATAAAATTGATTTGTTAAAAAAAAAATCTGAACATTCAACCTAAAATACTGTTATCTAATCCACAGTCCATATTCAACATTCAACTTTGTCACAACAATAGCCTTTATTTTTTTCAGACCAGCATCCAATTTAGTATCATGCATTGAAATTCGTTGTCATTAGGATCCCTTACACTGTAGCTGTTTCATAGCCTTTGTTTTTTGATCTTGATGTGTTTAAGAGTACCAACTAGTTTTGCAGAACCTCTCTCAATTTGGGTTTGACCAATGTTTCCTTGCGGTTAAATTCAGATTATGCATTTTTAGCAAGAATATCACAAACACGATGCTGGGTCTTTCCCAGCACATCATATCAGGAGGCACATGATATCGCTCATCCCAATATGGGCGATCCTAACTTTGATGCCTCTGTTAAGGTGATTTCTTCTAGGCTTCTCAACTGTGAGGTTAATAATTTTCCCACTGTAATTAATAAGCAGCATCAGGTTCAGTTTATGGCCTCGCTTCCTTTTCCACTGAGAAAACAGAGCTAAGAGATGAGATGCACCCACCAACATCTTTGTCCATATACTTTGCCTTAGCTCCCAGTACAATGGAAGGACACGCCCCAGGAAGGCCAACCTCTCCGCCTGTGCGCTAGAATCCATCCTTTCTCCCCTAGTCAGTATATTTCTCAAGCAATTTTCTTCCCTTGAATCATCCATTTTTCCCTCTCTAACAACAATGCCCCCCCATCCCCAGCACATGAAACCTCTCTCGGACCCACCTGCATCTCCAGCTATTGTCCTACTTCTCTCCTTCCTTTATAGCAAAACTCATGAAAAGAGTTGTCTATAGTCATTGTCCAAAGACTCTCTTCCTATTTCTCCTAAATCCAATCCAAACAAGCATTACCTCCCACCCCAGCAATTTAATGTCCAGAACTGTCCAGGCCTCAGTTCTTGCATTTATTCTCTTCTTTAACTATAACCACTCCTTGGTGATCTCATCCAATGTAGTGACTTTAAATAAGCTCTATACACTAACAAATTTGTATCTTGAATCCAGATGTCTCCCTTGAATGCCACATTGGTATTTCCATGTTCTACTTGATATCTATCTCCACATAAAGGTTCAATGGGCACTCCAAATTTAACATGTCCAAAACTGAACTCACTGTCTTGCCCCTGAAATCTGCTCCTTCCTATTTCTAGCATCAGTTAATGGCATCACTATCTTTCCAGTTTCTCAGACCATAAACCTTGGACTCATCCTTTACTCTTTCATGATCTAACTTGTCAGCAAATCTTTTTGGTACTACCTTCAAAATGTATCCTGAGTCCAATCACTTCTGACCATCTTTTCCTCTGTAATATAGTTCAAGCTACCATCATCCCTCAACTGTATTATTGCAATAGCCTCCTAACTGGTCTCTCTATTTCCTCTCTTGTCCCTTAGACTCTATTCTAAACACAATGGCTGGAGTGATCGTATCAAAGCATAAGTCAGATTATGTCACTCTGCTCATAATTGGCCCACTGACTTTCCCTTTTTCTTAGGGTAAAAGCCCTATAAGGCCCCATAGGAACATGAACAGGTTCTTTGACTGAATCTGCTACTCCTCACTCCCTGCTGAAGCATGCTTTGCATACACTGGTCTCAGGACATTTGCATGTGATATTTCTTGTTACTTGGAGATTTTTGTCCCAGATGTCCCCATAGCTTGTTCTCCCACATCCTGCAAGTCTTTGGTGAAAGTCCCGTTGTCAGGAAGGCCTTCCCTGGTGAACCTATTTGAAATTGCAACCCTTCCCAATCTGGAAAACCTTATCCATCTTCCATGCTTCATTTTTTAAAGCACCTTTCATCTTCTAATTTATTACATAATTACTTTATTATATTAGGTATTTATTGCTTTAATTTTCATAAAATATGAGACCATTATTTCTCAAAATTCAAGATTTGTTAAAAATATATATTATATGATGATGCTGTTTTGGAACTCTTACATGTGAACTGTACTTCTAAAGTTGGGCAATAAGGATGCATTTCAATTACTCCACTGTTAAAATTTTGCTTTTAGGTTTTCCTCTGTTTTAACTAGTTCTGCTACCTTCTTTCCTCACTCTGCTCCAGCTCTGCTCACTCCCCTGCAGTTGGCCAAGTACACCGAGCATGATCCGACCTAAGGGCTTTTGCTGTTCC
Organism: Tolypeutes matacus; assembly: GCA_026826555.1. NCBI lineage: Eukaryota > Metazoa > Chordata > Mammalia > Cingulata > Chlamyphoridae > Tolypeutes > Tolypeutes matacus. The sequence continues at coordinate 9,121,314 of JAKSZT010053888.1, forward strand.
CCCTGCCTGGAAGTCTGTTCCCTGCGTATCCACATACCCACCTCTGTGACCTACTAGCCATGATCCAGAACTAATTACCCAACATTCTGTACCTCATCTTCCCAACTCTAAAATGAGAAAAAATAACATTACTCCAAAGTGTCATTGTAAAGATTAAATTAACATATGTAAAGCAGTTAGAACAACATGTGGCACAGAGGGAATGCTATAGCAGCACTTGCTAGTATAATTTGTATTAAGAGTTCCCAGCAGGTGTTTAAATTACCTCCTCACCCTTCATAAAATAAAGTCTGACAGTGGTATTTATAAGGCACTAAAACATACTTTCTGAAATGGTAAATGTGAATCAATTTGGTTCTCAATGGCAGAAATTACTCCTGACAAAAATTATGATTGTTTACCATCCTAAACTATTAGAATGTTTTCAACAAACTCATATACATTTAACCATCTGTTCCCTGTTTGCTTCAGACACATGCAATGACTGCACTAGCTCACCCCCAATGGGCCTTGGAATACCTGAATTGGCTTCTCAGTCATTTAGACACATGGGAAATGATCTTCCATATAGTTTTAGAAAGAAGTACATTTTACTGTGGAATTAATCATTTGAATAGTAGATACAGATGGGGTGGTAAAAATAGCTCTAAATTTGGAGCCAGAGATGTGGGTTTGTATATCAGCTCCACAAATGCACATCTGCATGTTGAGTAAGCGTGTTACTTATCCATCCTGAAGCTCAGTTTCCTCAGCTCTGAAATAACAGCTAATGCTTACCAAGTTTACTTTTCGGAACTCTCGCGAGAATTCAATGAGATGTGCATTAAAATGCATTGTTAATCTCTATGTTATTAATAATAACAATGAAATGTATTTAGTACTGCCATGTACCATGCACTGTGCTAAAAGTTTTACAAAAATTATCTCCCAGAAAGCAAATTTTTTTTGCATATACTATGAATATCCTTAGTTAGATGAAGCAATCTTAGAATTCAAGTAACTTATAATTTAAAGAAATGTTCAAATATCTACACATTAATATTCTTTCCAAATTGTGTGGTTAATCATGACAGTCATTACACAATTAAATTAGATAACACAAATTTCACTGCAATCAAAGCAAGATATATTGTGAAATAATGAGCACCTATTTATCAACATGAAAATGATAACTTTGGTATAAATATTATTTTAAGTTGTGTATTAATAATACAGTAACCTCATAAAAGATTTGGGGGGGGCCTTTAAATGAGATTTTATATATAATGAATATGCTAAAGTGTTCTCTCTTTTGTGAGAAAGTGGGCAAGCTGGTTTCTTTCATAGGTGCATTGTTCAGACATTTTGAATGCCTTTTATGTTGAGTGTATTTGTCCAATTTATGAGCACATTTTACCACGGTCAGTATCATTCCATCGTGTGCATCATAATTCATTAAATGGGGGAGCAATGAAATACCCTTTTCCGAGTCTTCTCCTTCAGGAACGGCCGGATCACGGTGTACAGGGCATGGATATACCACGGTTGATTGACAAAGTGAATTCCTCCAAATCGCGCTGGGAAACTATCCTAGGGTAACATGAAGAAAAAAAATTAAGCTTTAATATATTGAAAAGATTTAGGAAAGGTCATATGGTATGCAAGGTCTTTATTCCATGCATTTAAATGAGACAATCTATAAACCTAAGGAGAAGAACGAAGGGAAACCATTACCTTACTAAACATTGTCCCTTTCCTACAGTAACAGAAGCAATGTGTAATAATAGCTAATTCTTCTCAAGAATAATTTGCTGATAAGAATTTCAGCATTTTAAGGAGCACTATATTATAAGCCTTCAAACTGTTAACAGTCATTGCAGGCCAAGAAATGTAAATAAAAGACATTACAGCTCTGTCAAATAATTTATCTATCTTGGATAAATGTACTTAAATTAGTTATATTGATATTAAAATGCATCTAAATTAAAATATTTTATTAAATTTTCATGCAGCCATCTGCTATATTAGTTCTGCCAGATATAAAAAACAAATTTCTTCTCTTTATCTTATTTTACCCACTTTATTGTAAACATACTCCTTTCCTTCTTTCAAATATTAGAAAACAGAAAACATGCTTAAACAAAATAAAGACTAGAGTCGTTCTGTAAGAAATTTGGGGGTGTACATTTCTCTAGCTTACAGGAAAGTCAAAACCCTCGAGCTCTCCCACACAAAGACTGTTCTAAAGCCAGCTTCCTCTTCAGTGAGAACTCACCTCGTGTAAGGTTGGGATCTGAAGTGATGCAGAGAGGTGTTTTCTTCCTATCCGTCACTAGACAGGTGCATCCTTAACCCACTCCATAATATGAAAGGAATCCTTAAGCCCAGTGAACTGCAACATTTGACCCTGCACTTGACTAGGTTATGAATTCCATATAAATGGACCCAATTCTTGCTCCTAGTTCAAAATTCCACACCGAACTGACTGCAAAGTCTTCTTTTAAAAATTAAAGCACTAGAAGAGTTTTTCAAGAGGCTTCACCAATAATTGACATTCTGCTGGATACTACTTACAGCATGAAGAGGAACAAAAGAAAAATAAATGAACCGAAGGAACTATATGAAGGTATAACGTATTTTTTCAATTTAAATTTTCTCTTAAATGAAATTCTCCAAAAGCATAGCATAGCCCTATTAAAATATTTTGTTTTTGCTCCAAATACTTTTATGTGCATAAGTGAATTAATTATGGTTTTGCATATTGATTTTCAGAGTTGTTAAACATTTTTTTGCAAGGCAATTTTTATCTTTGAGTATAACACACTATAAGAAAACAACAGTACTTCAAAAAATAAGTAAATCAGAAGAGCTAAAGGTAAAATGTGTCTCCTTTGATATCAGTGCCTTATTTCTTCTGTAAATGTGTAGTTTTCATCTTCAAGAGGTTAGTACAATAATAGAAATGAATCACATGGAAATGCAGACATGGTATGTTCTTAAGTTTTAAAATTATATATACAATAAAATAAATAATAAGATAAGCACCCATATGCCCTCCACTCAGCTTAAGAAATAGAACACGTTCCATAGCTGTGAAGTGCACCGTACTCATAGTCTTCCCCTCCCCCACATTTTAAACTTGCATATTATAATCCTCTTGCTTACTTTATATTTTACTGTGTTTACTTTTACCCCTAAATATATTGCTTTTAAGTACTTAAACTCTATAAAATGTCTTCACAGTGTATATGATCTTCTGTTGTCATACTACATTGTCACTGAGGTCCATTGTTTTTGAGGTTTATACATGTTGATTGTGTACCTCTAGTTCATTGTCACTGAGGCTCTATTGTACGGTCCACCAAACTACGTTTTCTCCTAAGCATGCATGATGTTTTCCAGGTTTTTTGTTTGCTTGTTTTGCCATTACCAGCACTGCTGCTCTGAAGACGTCGTTCTTAGCTATGTCTTTTGTTGTCCATGTACAAGGGTATTTGTAGGGCATTTAACTAAAAGTGGAATTCTGAGTCAACCAGTATATATGTCTTCAACTTTACAAAATTGGTAAGTGCAATTGTATCAATTTACACCCCCTCCCCCAATAAATGTATGGAAATTTCAGTTATTCCACATACTGACACTCGGTATTATCAATCTTTCTAATGTTTGCACTCTAGTAGGTATAAAATAGGTTCTTGTGTGGCTTTAATTTGCTAGTTTCTTGGTCTTGGCTTATTGTATATAATCCCATCATCAACATTGTAACATAAATACATTATGGATAGGTATTTTATTTTTGAGTCCTTGAGAGTCTAAATATATTGTTTGCAGTTTCTGCTGACTTTGGTTCATGGTGTCTTATTTCTGGTAAGCTCATATTTGGCGAATATCAATTTTAGGGAATCCTGACGGAGCTGGCTTGAGGATGACTTTCTTCAAAAAAAGATCTGTATTTGCTTCTCTTAGGGGCAGTTTATATACAAATATAAATCCCCGACTCATATGAGATAATTATGACCTCAGATTACCAAGGGAAATCATTATCATCATAATCATTAATACGGCTATTAATATTACAATTATTATTTTTTCCACCTGGATAGGAGAGTTTCAGAGAGGTTTCCCTGAAAGTTTCCTGGCCAGCAGGTGTTTTCCTAGCATATCCTTTCCCTGAAAATGTAGTCCTGGAGGAACACAGAGTCTCAGATCTAGTCCCCTATGGACTCTCAATTTTGCAAGCTTCATGTCCAGGTATCCACTATCCTCTAAACTTCTAAGTTAATGTGGAGCCTCCAGAGCCAGGCTCCACTTACCTTCCTGGCTTCCAGAAGACTGTTGTGTGTGTTTGGCTCTGGGGGACTTGTCACATGTTCTGAAATTTCAGCAATATATCTGCAAGTATACTTGTTGGGATATGGCCAACATCTTATTTCATGGCAGAAAGATCTTTAAGAAATTTTATCCTGCTGTACTGCCTGAAGCAGAACCACCTAGTATGTTTTTATAGTATGATTTTTTTTGTTTTCACCTCAAAATAAATGTTTAACATTTTTCCAAATAAGATCACATTTTGAGGTACTGAGACATAGGACTTCAATGTATCTTTTGAGGGGACACAATAAGTTCCCATAAAATTTAGCTCAGGAAACCACGCTTTCTGATCCTTTCTCTCACTTCTCACCCCACTTCTCTCTCTTGCTATTTCCAACACAGAACCTAAGGCCATCACTGAACTGGCCACATCACCTGAAATTGTCTCTTTATTTGTCTGCCTCCACCACCAGACTGTGAGCTCTTTTAGGGCTGAGGTCGTGGGCTCTATTTGGTATAAGGGTCCTTGGCCTGACTTCCATTTCTATCCACGTCATGCCTGCACTTATACGGCAGGTGTTGGAAGGCTAAAAATACGTATCTGTAGCTGGTATTCTGAAAGGTATGCACTTGAGCAAAAGTTGAAGAGCAGAAGGGAGGCAACAGTCACCTTCCTGCAAAAGAAGCAGCTGATAAGCAAGCTCTTAGGGGCAAGATTGTTTGTAGGAGAGGCTGGCCTCGTCTTCGGCTTCCTTGGCGATGCTTTGGACGGTGAGAGGCTGCTGGGAGAGTAGCGGTAAGGATGCAAGTCGTAGTTTCTTGACTTGAAACCAAGTGCTCAGTAATAGTCCTCCCCTGACTTCCATTCCTCCAGCTCCTCCAATAAGGGTGTAAGCACCTAACTCTTAAGACTAAATCCTATTTTCCCTGACTTTTCTAGAGAGATTTTGGTTTTGTACACAGAACACTAAACTACACTGTGCCTGACTTATCCTTATATTCCCAGCATCATGAAAACTTGGCGTAGCGGTGGGATGAAGGTATTTGTGGGGTAAAGGAAGGGCGGTGAGAAGACTGGAGCAAAATAAATGTTTATTAAACAGAACAGGCTCAGAAACTTATTATTTAAGTAAACATTATCTACAAAATGGGAATATTTAACCAATTGCTAATTGCTAGCACAGCTGTTACTCGCTAAACATACCCCCTAGGTACTGAGCTGCATTATTAGCTATCGTTCCTCACTTTACAAATGTAGAAATGACCATGGAAGCAATTTTATAATGTAGCTTACTGGGCAGTTGTTTGGCCCTAAATAACTCTATGTAGTACAAAATAATAATTAAAATAGTAGCAACAATATACAATATGCCAATCATTGGCTGATAAACTCACTGTTCTTCACTGGAGAGAATGAACAAATCGCTGTGCCTTACAATTAGTGAAAGTATAGCCAAGATGGATTGAAGAAACATAATAGAATTCCCACCATCTAAAAACTTTTGCTGATTCACACCACTCCCATTCATTTCACCCTGAGGCAGAACACTTTGTGCTTGATACACAGGTCGTCTTGCTTGAATGCTTCAGTTAATGGAAACTTGGCCTGCCAAGGCTCCACTGAACATCAGAATTTTTCCAAGCCTCTGTGGACCATAGATTCAAATAAAAATTCTTCTTTCGGAGAAGAAAGATTTGGAAGTATCTCTGGCATACAATATATGAGTTGCCTTAAGAGTTGACTGCTAGTGCAAGCAATTGCAAAATGAGAGTCAATCAAAGCAAGCCTTCACCTTCTCTTGTTGGCACCATATAGACACTATATTTCATATATTTCTGAAAAAAACAGGTTTCCTTTAAATATTTAGCTATTCAAGAAGCAAACTTAGGGAAATGTGAATAGCATAATTATTCAAATTATTTAATTTTGATGGAAATATAAAAATTATGTCTTAAGTTAATAATATGAAGAGTAACATCAGATTTGGGACAAAATAAATCAATATAATTCTGGAGCTATCAGGGTACACTTTTTAGCCATGTATCAGAATAAACAAACTTGTCTTTATGAACAAGCCTTTATAGACTTAAATTTGTAATTTTGATCTTGTTCCTCAGGTAAGACTGTCTCCTCCTCACCGGCTTGTGTGCCTAGACCAATCAATTGCATTCAGGAGCTTCATAAAGGGCAGAAATTTCATGTGTAATCCATCCATTCATCTATTAGGCTTTTTTGTTTTGTTTTTCTTTTGCTTTTACTGAAACAGTTCCAACGCCTATCTTCACTACTTCAAAATATATATAGTGATAAAATGTAGTATCTAGCACCTAGAAATTGCACTCTTAAATGTATAACTACTCCTATTTACACTGAGATCCAAAATATTATTCTTTTGTGACTTCTTTTAGTATAAATATAAAAATTTCTATTGTAGAACTTTTGAAAACCAAAAAAAAGATCATAAAAAATGATGTCACTCATAACCTTACCAATCAGGGACAAAGGCAATACTCGAATCATCTGGGTGAATCCATCCATTTATTTTCTAGTTAGGTCTTACATCGAAGTAATGAAACTATATGTAGCCGTCAGGAATTATGACAACAGTTATTTATAATGTCTCGTAGGTGTATACCACATGTAACATGACTATCTAAAAGCCTGCCTAGGCACAGAAAGTAGGAAGTGATTATGGAAGTAGTAGCTAATACCACTGGTTCCCTCAGTCGCATCACCATTAGTTTCCTTCTGACTTATTAAGCTTGCCTACTTTGACATGCTAATTACACCGTGCTTCATAGGTATGTCTTTTGGGGGAATCCTTTCTAGCTGGCATAATAGTATTTGCATGTCTTGTGTCTATCTCTCAGCATGTGAATTAGCTATTTGCATACATGCCTTGACCATCTTCTAGAAGGTTAAGATTCCTGAGGGAAGTTAATCCCTTCCAAGTTCCATAGCCTTGCCCCATTCTGCATAACTACCTTGCGGTGAAGGGTCTGAAATTGAAAAGAATAGAATTATAGTGTGATCCCACATATTCAGTCTTATCAGTAGCGGACAGACTGATCTAGTAGATTCATTCCATTGCTTTCATGAGGGAAACAAAGAATTTTATCAAAGCATTCTAACTAGTGTCCTCTGCCAAACTGAGAAGAGACAGCCAGGAAACTATTTAATTACAGCAAATTAGAATGTCTCTTTCTATGCCATGTGAATGAATGCAAATAACAGATTGAAAACAAAAGATCTTGACCCTTGTACAGAAACAAGAGTTTAAACTGGGTTTGTACACATGCAAGAGAAGGCTCCACCTCCTTCCTCTTAACTCCTAACTGCTCATTAAAACCTCAGGCTACCCAGGCAGACACATAATAAAGGAACTTGATTATAAATGCAAAGAAATGCGTAGAAGCAAAATTTCACACCTACAAACAAGTAATTGCTCTGATATATATAGAGAAAAAAATGATCAATAACATTTTTACAACCAATTAACTTAACACTTAGGAGTTTGTCTTCAGAGAAAAGATTTAAAAGATTAATTGAATGGTTATAAAATATGAATGGTTATTAAACATGGCTATTCAATCCCTGTTACAGGAAACAAGCCAATTTCCATGGTATACCATACTGTATTTCAAAGTAAGCCTTTTGCAAGGCTTTCTATTTTATGAACAATCTCTGAGAACAAAATGCATGTAAATCACATTTAAATTTTCATGATTCCTCAGTAATTAGTATCTTAATTTTAATAAGTATATTTAGAAAGTTACATGTCATTATCATGATTTATCCCCTAAATGTGATTAAAAAGATATATAAAGGTACATGAATTTCCCATTAACATGTGGCATTATGTAAAATTATTTTTAGAATTTTTAGTTTTTGAAATACGAATGTATTTTTAAATGATTTTGCCCCCCCGAAATGTTAAACTCTTTAATTCAAATATGAACTAAAATGTAGATAACTTTTTAGATTAAATTTTTAATTTGAAAATTGACATTTTAGGTTTGCACTTTTGTACTTTATAGTTTCTGTTTATTTTTAAGACATTTGGCAAAATGTCTGTTATTGTTTAAATAGTCTACTGTGATTACAAGTATGGCCACATGTATTTTTCTTAAGGATGGTCAATGGAATGTCCTCTACCCAAAGTCGCATACATGTCATTTCTGACATTTCTATTTAAAAAACAGTCATTTCCCCCATCTTTTATATGCCACTATTTGGCTGAAGACTTCATGACACTTGACTCCTAGTAAATTTCTCTTTTGCCCCATAACTCCCTTCCTATGGAATTCAGTTCCTATTTTAGTGATGTGCTAGCTTTGCTTTTTTTTCAGTTCTGTCCGAGGATTCCTCTGCCGTGTGTGTGTGTTTGTGTTTCAAAGTTAATTAGAAATTATGCCCAAGTGCAATGATGTTACTGATATTCTCCTTTACAGAAAGCTTAGAGGAACTTACTAGAGGAACATGTATCCTCAGTACAAATTACTAGGAAAACTACCATAGGATTCTAAGGTGCTCAAGGATCATGTCCTTTAACTTGTGGGTAGACACGTGCTTTCAGAAGAGCAGGTCTCACACAAACTTCTCGAAGGCAGAGGGATTTGGTTGTATTGCTTTAGTGACTCCACAAGAGCATTTATTGTTTGGACTGGGATATTTGGTAAACTCCACTCAAGAGCACTAGGAAGAATCTTTTCAAGCCACTCAGAGCATGGCAGTGATCAGGACTGCTCCAGTTCGTGAAGCTACAGACTCAGAGAAAAAAGAGGCATAATCCTTTCCTCATCCAAAATAACATGTAATTATCATGTGCCCATGTGAAAATAAGAATTTCTTGCCATTCTTATCATTGTTGTAATCTTAATGTAGAGTATCATCTCCAAATGTTTAATTTTTTCATCTTAAAATGCAGTGGATATGGTTGTTTATTTTAACCTACAAAGAATAACCTCATTTCCTCTCTTACCACTAAATAATCACTTGTTAATGACACTTATATGCTGATTTCACAAGAAAAACACACTGCCACTCCATTCTTTTTTTATTTTTCTAATATTTCAAAACACTTGCATTGGAGTAATCTATAACATCTTTGGCTTGTATGCCTCCAGGGATAAATCTACTACCTCTTAAATGGCTGTGTCTCTGTCAGCACACAAACTCCTGGACCTCCCTCCCAGCCACATAAGCAAAATTACCAATTGGACCAGAGAGATCATTACAGAGAAAAGCCTACTAGAGAGAACATCATGACTGTATGATCAGAATCTCTGAAATTTGGGAGGTGGAATTGACTAGGTTATGCTAAAATATCAGGTTACTCCACTTCCAGACAAATCAGTATTTGGTTCTGATTTTCCTGTATCCACAGTTGAACACATGGCACTGGCTAACAACACTGCAAATTAAAACCTATGAGCCCTGGCCAGCCCCTGGAACACATTGTTGGTGGATTTGTATGACTGCAACCCAATACCTGGAAAAAAACACTGATATAATTGATAACTCGGTGACATCAATTTTGCATGTAGAGGCTAATGTCTAGACCTGGAATACAGTAAAACATAAACAACATAAAGCAAAATATTATATAAAATATTCCCTCTTTAAAGAGCTTCTCTTGGTTAAGTGCTTGCCCAAAGTAAAACCAACACTGAAAATTAAGCTGAAACATGTTTAGTCATTATATAACTGAATGGTCAAGGAAATCTCTCTTTTGTGGGCAAAATAAATGGGGGGTATTCTATGAGATACTTTTTCTGCTGGAGGAGGTTGATAATGGATCATAGCAATTCACAGCCACACAGCCTTAACATGAAGATACAAGGTTTATTTTAGTTTGTTGCTACTGGTGTGTGCCATTACATACTGGGGGCAAGATAGCTTGGAGAACAGGACAAAAGCCATTTTCACACCTCCACAGAATTCATGGAATACCAATTTTAATCAAGTAGAACAGCAGGAGAAAACCCAAAGCCAAAACTACCAGAGCATAATTGTCTATCATCATGGTCTTTCATTAAAACTGAGTGCATAGAAAGGGTAACACATAATGGAGATGAATAATAGATGTTGATCATGGCAGCACAATATTGTGAACGTAATTAATAGCACGGAGCTACACAGTTGAAAGTGGTTAAAATGGGAAATCATGAGTTGTACATATGTTACTACAATAAAAAGTTCAAAGGATAATCGAATATTTAGTGATTTTCTATGAGTTGTATTAACGAGGCTTGTAGCACCCATCCGTATGTCAACTGCAGCAGGAAAACGTACGACTACATATTACTCCAGTCAATACATCAATAATGGATGAAGGCTCACACCTGAATTTCAAACTACTTTAGATAACACATATTGAAAAGTAATGACGTTCTCAAAGTCAAAATTGCCAAGGCATAGTTAAGCAGCAGAACTTCTGCTAGAAGAATTGAGAAGAGCAAATTATAGCAAAGAATCAGGCAGAAATCCTTAAATGGATATTTCCACACACTCCTCCATACAGTTAGGAGTCGGAAACTAGCCAAGATGGTTTTTAATGATTAAGCTCAATGCTACAAAGGTTCAGCAAGATAGGCACTGTCCTACCCTGTTGAGGGAATTTAAATTGGTAAAACATTCCAATGCTTTAAACTTTAAAAAAAAACACTCCTCATCTCCTCTAATACTGCTTCTAAATATAAATTCTAAGGAAATTATTATTAATTGGTATCAAGTTTTATACATAAGAATGTTTGTTCCATTGTTTATTTTGTAATCCCCCCCAAAAAATGAAATCAATTTAAATTAATTAAACAAAAAAGTATATAAATGAATGATTGTAAAAAGCCATTAAAATGATATTTTCAAAGAACTCTTAATGACATAATATAATCAATATATAATATTAAGAAATCAGAAAGAAAATTTCTAATTTATTTCAAAAATGAATATTAAAAAAGCCTAGTGGGAAAGTGTGGGAGGGGAAGGGGGTGAGGCATAAGGGAATCCCTTATATTTTTTATGCAATATTTACGTAATCTAAATCTTCTTAAAAAATTAAAATATTGGTCTACGGTGTGAACTGTGGTCTATGGTTGGTGGCAAGGCCCCAGGATGTGTAAGTCCATTGAGGGTGGTGGGCCACACTTGTGGGAGATGTTTGTGTGGGATGTGGTGGGAGGTGTGGGAGGTGGGCAACATGGGAATCCCAGTGGGTTCCGTGTAATATTTTGGGTAATCTAAGCACCTCTTAAAATATATGTATGTATGTATATATATATATAAATAACATTTTTGTAAGCAAATACACATATATGCATATATATTTATATATCATTCTGCAAATGTTTGTATGTATTGTGAGAATTTTGATTTTTACCCACAATAAAAATAAATAAAAAATTTAAAAAAAAATTAAAATATTAAATTTTAAAAGTCTAGAAAAAAATCTAAATATTAACTGATTAACTCTGTAATAGAATAACAGATGACTTTTATTGTATTCTTGGTACATTTTATACTTTTCAAAGGTTCAGAAATGACCATGTACCCCACACACACTTATAAATATGTATAATACTAAAAACACCATATCCTTTAAAAAATCAACAAAGACTACAATATAGAACCCTAAGTATCAATTCAATTCAACAAATTTTTGCTGAAAACGTCTCAAGGCTGGGAAGTGTAAGGGGAAATTGAATGGAGCAGAGTACGTGCTTTGAAGGAGATTACATTCTGATAAAGAGGAGAAAATATTACAAAGCAAAGGAATACTATTTCCATAAGGTATTATGAACTTTAAAGGAAAGAGAGAATGACAGATTGGAGAGAAAAGCCAGAAGGATGATGAAAGAATTCACACAAGAAGTGGTGTTTGGAATGGGCCTTGGAGTGTCATTTTATGAGAAGCTTGTAGGTGTGGGTGGGGCAATAGCAAAAGTAGGAGAGAGTGTTCCAGGGAGAAGGAGCAGCGGGAACGGAGATGGGAAATCCATGCATGCAGCCACTTTAATGTGGTACATTCTGTTTCAAATTAAAACAAAAACAACCTGGAATTTTAATTTTAGTGTTATTTCATTTTTGCTTTTTTAATGATCCCTCACTGGGCAGAAGGGATGAGACGGTGAGGAGCAGGGGTAGGTCAGAGCTGGAGTAAGACTTGGGGACTGGTGGAGAGAAGGATGGATTAAGGGTCATGCACATTTCTTGGGATAAAAGACTGTGGTTTTATATTTTGACTTGCCCTGTTTGTTTGATGAAGACCTGCAAAATGTCCCTCTTTACTTGATTTCAAGAAATGAGAGACCAAAAATGTAGCGAATAGGTAGAAGCTATTAGCTCTATGCGGATAACCAGAGCCTGAATGTGAGACATAGCAAGGTGTAGACTAGAAAAGGAAAACAAGGTACACACTTTAGATGTATGTAAAAGATAGAGGCTCCACAACTTGGCAAATGATTGTTACGGCAGAGGCATAGGAGAGAATGGCATAGAGCAGGTTGCTAAATTTTAATCTTGGTTGGTTGAGAACCTGCTAATGATAATAGGAAATGGAAAGCAGAAAGGGGCCTTATTTGAAGGAAAGTGTGATGTGTTGAATTTCAAGTGTCAAGATGCCAAACATGTGGAAGTGCCCTACGCTGGGGAAGCTCAGGCTGGGTTAGAAATAGGGAAATACAGAAACAGTAAAAATGGTCAAGATTCATGAGTACTTTTAAAGACATTTAAAAATTATTATGGTATTTAGCTCATCATTAGTGAGACCATACAAAATTTGTCCTTTTGTGTCTGAGTAAACTCATGGATGTAAACTCTACAGAGCATAGTTACTAGGAAATAGAATGTGGGTTGAGAATGGGAGCTGATGCTCAATGTATGTAGAATTTTTAATAAAGTTTATTGTAAAAGTGCAGAAATGAATAGAGTTGATGGTAACATGATAGTGCGTATAACTAACACTGCTGGTTTATAAATGAGATTGGGACTGAAAGGGGTAGTCTGTGGAGGTAAGTGTCAATTGAAAGGAAGTTTGAGAATAATTTAGGGAATGTATAACAGTGATTTCGGTAGTAGATGAAGATTGTGGTTAATAGCATAAATATAAGAATGCTCTTTTACAAAGTGTTAAGAATACGGTGATACACAGGAAAATTACAACTAATATAACTTATGGACAACAGCTAACAGTAATATTGTAATACTTTTGCAGAAATGGCAAGGAAGATATTATTTAAATTCTAAGAGACAGCTATGGGATATTATAAGGGGGTGAGGGATTTTTCCTTTTGGAGTGATGAAAACACAAAAATTGACTGAGGTGAAGAAAGCATAACTCTGTGATTAAAATGAGAGCCACTGAGTATACACCTTGAGTAGACTGTACAAAATATGGGACTGTATAACACAAGGAATCCAGAGATGGAAGATGGACTGTGGTTAAGAGGAAATGAGAATGTTCTCTCATGAACTATAACAAATATATAACACTAATACAGGGTGTTAGTAATTGGGTGGGTTGGGGGGGAAATACGCCAAATGTAAGATATGAGCAATAGTTAGTAGTAATATTTTGAAGATGCTATGTTAAAGCTTGTAACAAAAGCTTCACAACAATGCAAGGTGGTGGTGGTGGAGTGATGTATGGAAGCCCTGTATGATGTTATTCATGTTTGTTTTTTAAGTTCACAACTTTTATTATACACTTACTGTTTATGTATGTTCATGTATGAATGATATACTTCAATAAAATTTTATTTTTAAAAATGCTATGGGGAAGCGGCTGTGGCTCAATCAGTAGGGCTCCCGTTTACCATATGGGAGGCCTCGGGTTCGGTTCCCGGGGCCTCCTGGTGAAGGCAAGCCCGCCCGCACGGCGTGGTTAGCTGACCCAGCGAGCACAGGCAGCAAGGGGGGGATAAATGAATAAATAAATAAAATCTTTAAAAAATAAAAAAAATAAATAAAAAAAATGCTATGGTAATCCATCATATATTAAACAGAAATAACAACACACAGTTTTCTCCCTAATTAAGTTTTTGGTGACAAATGTCATGGGCCTGGATCAGGAAGAAGTTGGAGAGAAGAGGTCACTGAAGCCAGAGGGACGTTTTCCAATCATTTGCTAGAACAACTTTCAGCTCTTCCAACTCTCTCCAGGAATGTGAGGTGTCCATATGGATTGTGAGGCGGTGGATTCTAAAGACAGCTTGAGAGGGTCTAAAGATGCTGCAGGCACGTGTCCTGCAAAGGAGCGCACGCAAACAGCAGCATGACTGAGGCGCAGGGTGCCCGGAGCCTCCTTTCCCAAACACCGCTAAGAAGGAGTACCCAGGCAGTCCCCAAACACCTCCTGTAAGCCTCAGATGATGGTTAGCTCACCGGGGAATTTTCACCTTCTCTTGTGTGTAGTTTTACAGCATGAAGGAAGCAAAGGTTTAGCTTGCGATCACCAACCACACCTTCAAAATTCAGAAACCCTTACAGAACATGCCTCTAAATAGAAAAAAAAAAAAAAAAAAAAAAAAAAGAACTTCTAATCCAGTGCCTTGGAGAATTTATTGTTCTTTTGTTTATTTGCAAAAAAAAATCTTAAAGATACTTAGGAATTTGGGTTAATTTGAGAAGATTCTACTAAAACCAGCCGGAAAATCATGTAGCCTGAGTAGGATTCATCTTTTTACTCAACCCCGGTGACTTTTTCAGCAAACAATAATCATCCAAAGCTATTCCCTAGAAGTTTTCCTTCCCACTGCTGAAAAGTCCTCCTACAAATTAGGTGTTCCTCAGGAAGTAATATTCAACAAGGTGCTGAACCACGGAGCACCTCTGCAACAGAGCTGTCCATGTTTCCCTCTTAGGCACTTCCTGTCTTCCCGCACCATGACTGTGCATTAGGTGGCTCACTCTCGTGGGACCGGAGAATTCGCATTAGCATTTGGTCTGCCAATTTGTATTAATAAGCTATACAAGCATCTCTAATTGTCCAGGCATTCACATCAGGGCAACCACACACATCTGCAGTATTTTCCCCCTCAATCTCAGAATGTCATAGGAAGAAAAGGACAATATTTCTGGCTCAACCACATCACCAGTTGCATAAAAACCTCAAGGAAGCAGATTTTCTAAATAAAGAAATGCTGTTTCCAACGGTTGGTGTTTTTCTGGATGTCAATGTGTGTTTGAGTGGTTTAGAGATCTCGCCTGCTTCATCCTTCTTCCTTGCAAATCATGAGCAGAAGTAAAAGGAGGTAAAATTTTCTGCCCCTCCACCCACTCTGGATAACTAATTTCATGCAACAATTCTGAACCTAGTGAAAATAAACTGGTTCAATAACTGGTTTTACATAACATGCGAACCTGACTGACACTAGGGTGACATGTGGCATTTTAAACATTGAACTCTGTGGCGTATTTAGGCTGCTATTTTAATCTGTACTGTTGTTAATAATCCACTCTCTGCTCTTTAGAATAGGCAATCTGGCTCAACACTGAGTTAGGATTTGGGTGAATTCTAAAGGATCTGAAGGCAAAATATCAACAGCTATACTTTCTCAACATCTTCAACACTTCCACCACCCAACCACCACACTCTCCCCACATCCCTGCCCCCAGCCAGAGAGTTGTCATTGGATCAGAACTTGATAAGATTCATTTTTTTCTATGATTCACATCCAAATCCTCCAACACTGTTCTTGTGTGTGTTCATGTTCACATGCATATGTATGTGTATAGCTGATGAAAAGTTCCATTTTAAGGTTTATGTACTAATTTTTTAATCCTACATTTAACTAAAGGCATAAAAAAATATCTTTACATGTAAACATTAACAAAGAGATTTACTTCACTTTGAATAAATTTGCTTTTCTCTCTCTAATATTCTGTCTCATGTATAGATTTGACCAAAATAAAAAGACAAAACAATAATAAAGTACCCTGCTTCTTTTAATGATGCAAAATAAAATACTTTCTGAATATAATCCCATGGTGTTCACTGAAAGAGAAATAAAAGTTTGCTTGTTTTTCTCATTAAATAAGTATTTATTGACATTATCTTTTGGCATAGTGCTAGGAAGAGGATGCAAATTGATTTTTTCACCTTTTTCACCATTTACAAGGTACCTGTATTTATCTATTGGTTCACTGAATTTTTTATTTTAAAAAATTATAGATTTACACAGAAAGTTGCAAAAATACGTACAGGGAGGTCCCATGAACCCTTCCCCTAGCCTCCTCCAATGAGATGATTCTCTATAAGTTGACATTGGTACAATGAACATAACTTACTCAGATTTCACTAAGTTATATAAGCATGCATTTGTGCTGTGTGTGTGTGTGTGTGTGTGTAATCCTAAGCAATTTTATCACCTATGTACCTTGGAGTAACCACCACACATTTAAGATATATGTGTTCCATCACAACAGAACTCTTTCATTCTACCCCTTCATAGTCACACTCAACCTATCTACCTCCAATCCCTAAACCCTGGTAACTTCTAATCTTAATACCATCATTAGGGGCGGGGTATAAAATGAGGCTTAACAGATATTCCTTTAATAAATATATCAACAAATATGATTTCCTTTGACCTACATTAAGAAAATTATAGAGATGGTTATTGGTTGTAGGGTGGTTGAAGCAATGCCACTGCTTTGAGTGTGTGTTTGGTTTGTATTTTCTTCTCATGGTACTTAGCTCTGATTTAATATTCATATTTGATCTCTTTACCACTTACACTGGGAGTGGACTTGAAACTATGGCAGAGTCCATGGCAATATTGACTAACAACAGGTAGGTCTTTAAGCTTTCTGTGCCTCAGCCTTTTCATTTCTAAAAGTAAGAGCATGCAGCGACAGGTTTACCCAAGTGGACATGAACATTCTGTACATCATAAACACCAACAGTTTCGTTCTAGCTCTATGTTTTTAATCTGTGTCAGAGATTGTTTCGTAATTAGTCATTTCTTAGTTGAATTTCTTACTACTAATTTAGCTCAATTTTTTGAGTCTTTGGCTCAGGATTGTGGTTTGGCTTTTTCACGTTGGCATGTTAATCTTGTTTACAAAGGAAGCATTTCAAACTAAAATTCCTTGGTTCCTGAAATGGGAAGGTTTAAAACAACTTTATCTTTCAGGAAACCACATAGCATTATATTCACAAAGTATTTCTAATTTGCATACTTAAAAGTAGTAAATTTTATTTGGTTTCTTTTGTCTTTTTGGTCAAACCTATATATAGTGAAAATATTAGAGAACTAAATATTAGCATATAGTACTGACAGAGGAATCGACACTTAGAGCAATGGAATAAAACAGATAACCCAGAAATAGACTCACACACATATGCCCAACTGTTTTTTCACAAAGTTACAAAATCAATTTAATAAAGGAATGATAGCCTTTTCAACAAATGACACTGGAGCAATTGGACATCCGTATGAAAAAAGGTGAACTTCAACCTAAATCTCACATCTTATGCAAAAATTAACTTAAAATGGACCAAGGACTCATGTGTAAAACGCAAAACTCCAAAACTTGTAGGAAAAAATAGGAGAAAATCTTTGCGATCTAGGCATAAGCAAAGAGTTCTTAAACTTGACACCAAAAACAATCCTTAAAAGAACAAAAATGGTAAATTGGACTTCTTCAAAAGTAAAAACGTTGCTTCATGAGAGACCTTGTTTAGAGGATGAAAAGACAAGCTATAAACTGGGAGATTTGCAAACCACATATTTGACAATGGACACACAAACTCTAAAAAAGAATAAATAAAACAAATAATCCAATTGAAAAATGGGCAAAAGACATGACAACATTTTACTGAAGAGGATATACCAAGAGCAAATAAGCCCATGAAAAGTTGTTCAACATCATCAACCATTAGGCAAGCCAAATTAAAACCACAGTGAAGTATCACCACACACCTATATGAATGGCTGAAATAAAAAACAGTGGCAATACCAAATGTAGTGGAGGATGTAGAAAAACAGGATCACTCATATGCTGCAAGTTAGAGTGAAAAGTGGTACAGCCATTCTGGAAAATATTTGCAGTTTCTTATAAAGCTAAACATACACTTACCATACAGCCTCGCAATTGCACTCTGAAGCATTTATGTCAGAGTAATGAAAACTTATGTTCACACAAAAACCTGAACTCAAATATTCATAGCAGCCTGTTCATAACAACCAAACCTGGAAACAACTCAAAAGCCCGAGGATGAATTTGTGGGTGAAACTGTGGTACACCCATACCGTGGAATGCTATGCAGCAATAAAAAAGAAGAAACTCTTGATACCCATGACAACTTTGAGGTATCTCAAGAGCATTAGCCTGAGTGACAAAAGCTTATTTTAAAAGGTCACATAGTATATGATTCCACTTATGTAACATTCTTGAAATTATGCAGTTATAGAGATGGAGAACAGATAAGAGGTTACCAGCGTTTAGGGATTGGAGGCAGACAGGTTGGGTGTGACCAAGAAGGGGTAGAATGAAAGAGTTCTGTTGTGATGGAACACATATGTACCTTAAATGTGTGGTGGTAAAATTACTCAGGATTACACACACACACACACACACACAGAGCACAAATGCGTGCTTATAAAACTTAGTGAAATCTGAGTAAGTTATGTTCATTGTACCAATGTCAACTTATAGAGAATTATCCCATTGAAGGAGGCTAGATGAAGGGTTCCTGGGACCTCCCTGTATGTTTTTTGTTTTTTGTGTGTGTTTTTTGTTTGTTTGTTTTTTCCGCAACTTCCTGTGTGAATATATAATTATTTCAAATAAAAAATCCTCAATGAATCAATAGATAGATACATGTACCTTGCTACCCATGGATTTTATCATCTACTTGAAAATAAAATTTTTATACTCTATGCTTTACCATAAAGCATTTTGGTGCCTTATAATGATATATGATATTTTTTAAAGTAGGTGAGCATTTTCTGTTTTAAAATGACAGACTGAACACATGTATTCATCTCCCCTATTCCTGAGACTTCATTAAAAATGATAAGAAAGGAATAAAACAATGAATAATTGAAAGAATTGGAAAAAAAACTATCATCACATAAATTAATTTCAAAGCACTTTTAGAATAGGAAAAGCAAATAAAAGCCTAATGGGTAAAACAGAGGCGACATAGTGTGCAAACCAAGAAACAGAGGAGGGGCTTTAAAACAAGAAATGGTAGATTTAAACCAGGAGTTTAATGAAAAGCAATTCCAAGACAATAGCTGCACAGCAAGACTAGAAAGCCATTAGATAAATTAGAAGAGGGAGTCACTGGGATCAAAGAAGAATGGCTTTTAAAATAATGGAAAGAATTCCATGAATAAATATTATGAAGGGGTGACAGTAAGCTATTTGTACTAAATAGTGGGTAAAGCTCTTTTAATCATAAGATCTTTTATTTTTATGAAGAGGTAAATATCTTATTTGATATAATAAACTTTAATTGAGATTACACATAAAAGAAGGAAAAATAGGACCAGGAGCCTAATGCAATAAAAAATATTCTGGTAGTAGACTGCAAATATATCCCTTGGTGTTTTAGTAGCAGAATTCTTAGTTGTACTACCTGACAACCTTCCAGAAATACCCATTTTAAAAATCATCAGATTCTCTAGCAGACATGTGAGCTGGGAACAGAACATTCGCTTGTGAAAACCGAAGCAGCCTAATCGAGACACTTAAGACAATAGATATTCATCCTTCCTCTGCTCTCCAGTGAACTGAATGAGAAGTTTTCAGACAGGAGTCAGAGTATAATTTTATTATCAGAAAATTACTTTGACCCCACCCTGGTGCACTGCAAATAAGGTAGCATCTAATGCCTTTGTATTTGCCACGTGTAGTTTTGCTGAGCTAGTGTTAGTCTCAGGTATTACCGTGAGGAAGAAAGTATGAGTTTTCATTTGAAACTGCACAGCAAGGTTCCATTCCAATATACCTGGACTGCAAAGTCCAGTTCTGAGCTATGGAAAGAAACAAAGGGAAGCAGATCTGGGGAATATGTTATCGAAGACAGAGTTGGCCTTTATGCTTTGCCAGCAGGGAGTGAGCAATTTGCCAAGCTTCATACATGAGTCTGATCAACACAGAGTTTTTAGTGGCAGCAAACTTGACTTTAAAATGACTCATTCCTGCCTCTCACTGTCAGAGCATTAAAACAGAACATTAGATAAGATTCTTGGATAACTGGGACTCCACCAAAGATTAATCAGTTCACAATGAATTCAAGAATCCAGTCTCTTTCTTTTATAATAGCACCATAGGATTGGAGATGAGATCAAAGATCAAAAACAGATTTTAACAGGAAAAGAACTAAATGTATACACTTTTATTAACAGGAAATCCCCACGATGTGGATAAACTGTATTCTTCCTGCCTTCTTCGAGAATTGACATTAGCACAGCTTTGACGCTGCTCTCTGTATGACTTGCTAAATGTGCAGTGGGCAAGAGGTTATGAATATTTCACTAAGTGAGAGTGCTGCATCTTCATCTCTAAAAGCCATTCTCCATGGAAGATGATTCATGAGAGCTAGTCTCACAGTGCTCTTGAAAACAAAACTGCCTCATCAATCTGCATTTCAATACACAGGCTCCTTGCTACTTATGAATTCCACCATCCGGCAGTAGTTGTTAGAAATATGGTTGATGACATGCTGAAGGCGAACTGACAGCAGGTTGCAACTGGTAACAATACTTTCCCCTGTTTAATCCATCCTACAGCAGATTTATCTATTAAAATATACTTGTCATGTCAAGGCCGGCCATCTCAAAAACTTGACTGATCACTGCAGGAAAAGTTCAAACTTTTTAAGGTGGCCTGCAGGACTGTCTCCTATTTGTTCTCAACTAAATTTTGCAACATTATTTCCTACTTTACTTCTTCGTGAATGCTAAGACAACAGGTAAATTATCCTGCTAGCTGACACTCAAATACATCAGGTACATATTCATTTGTTTTGTTGTTGTTGTCGCCCAACCGTTCCTGCTTTTCACAAC
Source organism: Tolypeutes matacus (assembly GCA_026826555.1). Lineage (NCBI taxonomy): Eukaryota > Metazoa > Chordata > Mammalia > Cingulata > Chlamyphoridae > Tolypeutes > Tolypeutes matacus. The sequence continues at coordinate 9,142,623 of JAKSZT010053888.1, forward strand.
ACATTTCCCTTCCTTCAAAATCCTTTGAGGGCCTCCTATGGGTATCTTTTTCTGAGTCCTTTCCCTCAGCAAGAGCTAATTGCCCATTCCTTTCTGCCCCTTTGGTGTGTTATTTGCCTTTTTACACAGCATTTTAAATTTTAAGTTAACATAACTTTTGGCTCTTTAACAATATACTTTTCCAGAAGTGGGAAATATTTGTCACACTGATCAAAATACAACTCTAGTAATTATTTTGCTATTTGGGGTAAACTGACAAGCTGATTTGAATTTAAAAGGCTCCAGAATAATGCAATATTTAGAAACAATGTCATGAGAGGAAGGAGTGGAAGAATTGGCTAAATGTATTGGGGACAGGGGTGGAATTCTAAAATGAAAATAGCTTCAAATATTGAAAGGAACAGACATTCTATGTTTTTAAAAACTCTTCCATCCCGGGCAGTGGACTTGGTAGAGTGGCAGGGACCCTGTGTTCAGGAGTCGATAGTAGGACCAATGTGTGAAAGATTTAGAGGCAGATTTCAGGTGAACATAAAGAGTTTTGTTGCAGAACTCTTAGAGATGAAAAGGGCTGCCTCGTGAAGTGATGCGTTAGCAAGCCCTGAATGAGTTCACACAGAAGATGCATAGCTGTCTCTTGAGATTACCACAGAGGGAATTTCTACATGGGATGGCGTGTGGGGCTTCTGAGTTCCTTCCAGTGATGAGATTCTAAAATTCTAGACATGTCTACAGTAAGCTTTTCATTACAGCATCTGACATAGCATGGACTTCTGTCTTGTTTGCCTGCTAAAACTGAGTTAGATCTGTGTAGAATGGCAAACAGCCCAATACAGAATCATAAAACTGCCAAGAAAGAGCATCCCTAGTACATAAGACAGACTACATTTGGGTTCAGTCTGTTATTTTAACACTTAGTTTTCCATTCACTTGCACTTGGTTAGGAACCTAGGGAAACAAAAATTGGGAAAAAGAAGTAGCCAACTGTAACTCTTCAACTCTTAAGAATTTAAAGTATAAAATAGTTGACATTTTGCCAATATTTGATCAGATTTAAAAGTGAAGGTTTTCTGAAGTCATATAAAACATTAAGTCATTAATTCACTCAACTACCTTTCTGTCAATATACAAAGGCAAATAAAGACCTTTCCTAGAAAATGTTTTCCACAGGAGATTTTACCATACACCGCTGTTTGAATTTTATTTTAAAGAATGTCTTTGAATGGCACTCTAAATTAGGTCCCAAACTGTCTTACCGAAACTTCCAGTTTGTTGCATTTCAGGGAAGACGTAATCACTAGTCTTCAAGGCATGACAGAGCCCTTACTTGCTGCTATGCACAGGGGACAATGTAAGCAAAGACGTCAGGTGAGGGAGAGTATTGGCAAATAATACCATATTTTGGAAAAACAACCATGGTCAGCAGGTCATGGGACAGGGCTGGGGCAGCTGGAGGCAGGGCCACTTTTGTCTTTTCAGATAATCATGTGAAGAGATAACACAGATTTAAATAAGGCAAAAAAAAAAAAATGTGGATGGGAAGAACATAGACAAAAGGTTCCCTTCCCTTTGTTTTCAACACCACTTGACTTTCAGCACTTCCAGAATGGATTGCTACAATAATCTCCTTGCATCCTACTCTTTGAACTTTCTTCTAAGTTATTGCAGCTAGCAGTAATGGGCACTCAATACGCACTGGTAGGATGAAAGCACGAATGAATGATCATTCATTTTTCTTTTTCTTTATTTTTCTTTTTCATTGCTTGTTATTCTACTCAAATTTCTCAGCAGTTCTCCGTTTTCATAAAATTTAGTTTAATTTTTTTTAGTCTAGCTTCAAATTCCCGCCCAATTTGACCCCAAGTTATCAGTCGTTTTCAGCTTTTCTTCCTTGCCTCGCTTATATCCACCGTTCCCAGCACACTGCCTAGATTCACCGGCATATCCAAACTGCAATATATGGATTTTCATCTCTATACTTTGGCTCATGCTGTTTACTCCCCTGCATCTATACATCACCAAATCATGTCATCTTTGAAGATCTAGCTCAATTTTCAACTCTTTCATGAAGACTTTTCAGCATTCTAATCCATACTCATCACTACCCTACCCCTTCCTCTGTCTGTAAAATTTATTTTGTCACTTATCAGGTTGCTTTTAATAATAGAAGGATATAAGTGACAGGCTGGACTAACATGTATTTTTTTTTTTTTCCAAAATCATGGTTGTCTTTATAAGATGCAAGTTATGGCCATTATTTTTCTCTTAGTTAATTCCGCCATGGTTATCATTCCAGATTTGAATAAAAACATTTCTAAATAGTGCTTATTGACAGGCTGTTTGACTGAATTCAACTCCCTTCCTTCCTTCCTTCCTCCTACCAAAAACAGGTCATAACAACCAGGTTTGATGTTAAAATAATATTTTGGACTTTATATTAGTTGAATGGCTTCTAAGCTTTGCTTTTTAAGGATGTCTGCTCTATTACTTCAAAGTATATTTACATTTCCACTGCCCCTGCTTCTCTGGTCTTGCTGTAAATTTCCTTTGTGACCCAGCACAGCTGTACGTATTAACACTGCAAAGTTTTCTTAAGAGGAGCAGCTGCAGCTGCTTGATTCTATTAATTTACTCACTAAACTATGTAAATATCATTTTAAAATAGAAACTAACCACTTTTAACATAGCACATTGTATGTGTATTTGTTAAATAATTTGCTTTATGTTTTACTGTCTGGAATGACCTTTGAAATAAAGTTTTCATAAAAGAAATACCATGTTCTCAATTGTAAAATTTGTAAAATGAAGAAAGTAGAAGAAAAGAAATTCCACCATAGTCCTATTCTCATATAATCATTGCTTACATCCCAACGCATTTTCTTCTCCTCTTTTTTGAGCATATCATTAGCATGAATGTGATCATATTTTACATTCAAGTTTTTACCACACAAATTTCACTTAACATTATTCATAACTATTGCCTATATTATTACAAGCTCTTTGCAAAGATGTCTCCTAATAGCTGAAAGACCATCTATCATAGGAATTTGCATTGCCCTACTGGACTATTTTCTTTCTGTTTACCTGTCAGGTAAATATCTATCTATCTATCTATCTATCTATCTATCTATCTATCTATCTGATATATTATATAAATTTATAATAAAACTTAAAAATATTGCTATGTATTTTAGGTTAGGTTACTGGGAATCAGACTCTAAGACCCAGATTTGCAGGCAGGAGGTTTATCAACCAGTGCTCTCAGGAACAAAACTCATAAGGAAGACAGTGCAAGAGAATTAGGCCATGGAGACACCAAGCTGTGATACAGTTGCAACAGAAGCCTCAGCTGATTCCACAGAAGCTCTGGAGTTGGAGTGGCTTGTCAGAGACATCTAGAATGGAGGAAAGGGGGCTGAGCCTCCTTCTGCACTGAACCTCAACACTTATGCTCACTTATGCCCTTGGGGATAAAATCTCTAGCAAAGTAGCTCCCTTTAAAGAAGGACAATTCCTGGGACAAATCATAGCTCTCTCTGCAGCTTCTGGTCTCAAAGCACTTCTATCTTACAATACATTTCTTCCCAGCCAAGAAAAATTAACACTAAATGGGTCTGTGGATCTAACGGACCCACTATGCATCAGACCTCAGCTGGAACTACAGTTATTTCCAGGCTTCCATGCACCCCTAGTCCAATGGCGTGGGGGGTGGGGTAGGGGGACAGATCTCTGATGGTGCTTCAGGTCCCTAGATATATCACTGTCAACCTGACTTCTTTGTCTAGGTTTCCCTCCACCTCCACCCTACTGTACAGTTACCTAAATAAATGTCTGTAACTCCCTTTGAAGAAGGACTGATGGGTTCATTACCGCATATACTTGAGGATGCAGGACCTTCTTCGGGGGATCTATAATCTCCTTCAGTTCATGGAGCCAGTTGTGAGTCTGAGAACTGGCTCAGGTTAGGAAACTGGGCAAGGTAATCTAATATTTTATTGGTGCAGCTACTTCATCTTTCTGATTTCTTTTGGTTGAATACTTTAGGTAATGCCTATTTTGTCTTCCATATGTCTTTCCCATAGAAACATCATGTTTTAAAAATCACATCTATAGCTCACTGAGGTTCAAGTCCTCTAGCTGCCAATCCAACCTTGACACCCATTGCAATAATGGCACCTAACTTGCTTCTGATATTTAAATGCCACCACTTGGCCAGTATTAATTCAAATCCTATCATCCCAATTTCTCAAGAAGCCCTTTCTTGTCTTTCTCTAATGCATGAGCTATCTTATTGCATGGTTCTTTTTGTTACTACTTTCCCTATGTCAAATGTCTGAGTGCACCCTTCCATGTGTTCCCTACCAAGAAAGTCCCATCCCATCTCACCACAGGTGAAAAGTTTAATAATTGCAGTGCTACAATATGCCAGTAGTGCACACAGAACCAGTGGTGTGGGCCTTAATCTAATTTTAGAGTTTGCTTCCTAGCACCACTCACAGTACAAACTCTCTTACATTGGGCTCTCTGGGAAATAAACTTAGAGACTGAGATTTTCATGTGAATATTTATTGTAACATGTTCTTGGGAATCACACCTATCAGGGACTGAGGGAAGCAGGAATGAGCAGAGGAAGAAGTTGAACTATTATACAATTGCACAGAAGATTCATCTAAGCCTATGGAAAGGCTTCCAGCTGGCCTTGCTCCCTAAAAATTTTCTAACTTTAGGCAAGGAGTTCAGACCTTTGTACTTCCATAGTGATCAGTCATTAGAAGGGGGGTTTACTTAGAGGAGGCATTTCCTCTGTTCAGGAAATAAGGATCTTTAAAGGATATCTACTTAGCCTCCAATAACAAATTTATCCTTTAACTAGTAGTTTTATTCCTTGAGCACTGAAGTTTCAAGTCTTATTGTATACAATGTATTACAATTCCTTGAAATTCCATAGATATTTAAAATTAAAATAATTTAAAGATAAAAGTATGGTACTTTGGGTAAAACTAATGCTGTCAGAAAAGAGAAGTGAAAATAAGTAACTCTCTTATAATCTATACTGTGTAAGAATTAAAAATGTGTACTTAACACTATATAAATATCAGATATCAGGAAAGTGAAAAGTGTCATATTAGGTGTTTAGAACATAAATGCCCTAAAGGCAGAAAATAATAAACAGTTTTGAGCTCCTACTATAGTCCTAGGTATGTTATATTCAACTTGCTTAATACAGTTATTTTTATCCCAGCTTCATGGAAAAAGAAAATAAATCTCTTGACGTTTAGGTGACGAGTGGGAAGACATCCAGCTACAAAGTGGCAGAAACTAGATGTTACTTCTAGGTTATTCTGGCTCCAAAGATACACCTTCCTTTACTGTACAATTGCATATTGTGTTTTAGATACCATTAATTAACTACAGCAAAACTAGTGAAATAAATTTTAATCTGGTAACTCAGAGAAGTGTTTAACCATCAAGAATAAAATTAATTGGGAATGGCTTTCAATAATAGAGATTTGGTAGAATATATTAAATAAGGAAGATGGAGGCAGAGTGAATTTTCCCTATCCAAAGGATTCTAATGAACTTATAAGTTGCCTCAAATTGAAGGTTTATAAACTAGTAAAAGCAGAGGTGGTATACAGGTGCTGTGGAAAGGAAGGGGGTTGTGTCTTCCTGCTCTCCAAGGCAAGAGTTCAGTGGAAAATAGGCCAGGGTATTTAAGACTATGGAGTGGCAAATACTAGTCACATGCTCACATCAAAACTTATGGGATATCAGAGTAATAAAAGCCACCATATTTTTACAACTTGGTCAAAAGAATCTTCTCAGTGACATCAGTAATTTGCAGTAAATTTGCATTTTAGTTTGTATTTAAGAATATTTTAAATCCATGCTTAGTAGCTCATAGTCATTTGATTAAATTCAGAAATCATGTTCTCATCCAGGAAAATTCTATAAGATTCTTATGATGGTGATATGAGGAGACAAGAATCTAAATTAGGAAAACAAAATAAACTAGCCCATTTTCTTCAACTATTTTGAGAATTGGTTATTGTTCATATTGAGACCCCAAAATTGCCATTCACACCTGGCCGCAATCAGGATAATTATAATCTACCAGGATATGGCCTCATGATATTTCTATTAATAATATATCTTATCCTTAATGTTCCAAAGTACAAATGTAACACTATATTCCCATATTATTTTCATTAAAAGGCCTATATATCAAAGTAGATAATCATATATATCTTGTATTGTAATCATTGAGATTTCTAACCATGTAACAGTTGCAGAATTGTGCATTAAATAACATCCACTTGAATAACTGGCAAATGAATTAAACAAGAAATCATTTCAATGAATGAACTGTGTTAAACAATAGGAATTACAGATAAATTTAGCGGTGTTCTTGAAAGTGAGTCCCTTGCCATCGAATTGAGAAAAGTGAAGAGTGAGATGTAAATTATCTGTCTCTATGCAAAGTCTTTCAGGTGGTTTCTGCAGAAGTTATTTGTGATATTCCCAAGAATGAATTTCCCAAGAGTCTTATATCCTGGTCATAAACTATGAGTTCTATTTGTTATAAAGGGTCAATCCCTATGGTAGAAGACTGAGTTATATGCCCCCAGAAAAAAACAAGTTCTCACTCTTAATCTCCTTCTTGTGGGTGTGAACCCTTTATAAAAAGGACATTTAGAAGATGTTATTTTTAGTTAATGTCTAGTCAACTGAATCAGGATGGGTCTTAATCCTATGACTGGAGGCCTTATAAAGAAAAAGCCATGGGGAAGAGCCAGAAGCCAGAAGTCAGTAGGAACCTGGAAGAGAGAGCAGAGGATATCACCATATGCATTGCCAAGTGATGGGAAAGCCAAGGAATGCAGCCCCAAGAGGAAGCAAGCCTTCTAGCCTCTGAAACCATGAGCTAATAAATTCCTGTTGTTTAAGCCAGCCCATTGTGTTGTATTTTTCATGGATGCATGGGAAACTAAGGCAACTATCATACTCATATTTGATCAATTATCTGACAACTTGGAAGAGCGAGGGATTTCAAACTTAAAAGAGAAAATGTTATATGGTTTTTCAAAAAGGCAAATCAGTTGCAGAAAATGAGGGACTTTCTTCCCACCAAACTACAGTGGGTGGGTTTTGTATGGCCTGACAAAGTAGGCTGATTAATTCCATTATATAATAATTATATTTTGGACTATAGACCTCTTCAGTCTAAAGAGGTGATCTTATTACATAAGTTTAGTTAGATTCTCTTCTTGAACACAGGTCAGGGAACAACAGTGTGGGCAAGACTGACTTTAATCCAGTGTCTTCTCTGCACTGGTCATCATGCCAATCTCTCTCATATATGTTATCTTGTTTAATCCTCATAATAATACTATGTGGAAGGTATTAGCCCCATTTCTTTAGATGTGGAAACAAAGACTGAGTTGGTTTAATAGTCTATTCAAGATTGAGATCTGTGTATGGCAGAAACACAATTCAATTCTAGGAATGTTTGACTGTAATACCTGACCTAGCCTAGCAACTGTTAGGAGGAGACATAATTTTGCTTTTGACTATATTCTATATAATTGTTCTCCAAACAATTTTCTATAAAGAAAGCAGATAATCATGACATGATTTTCCCAGAAGCTTGATTAGGTTAGGTCTTTTCCTACATGGCCTCACAATGAAAGGCAAATTACAGTATGTCACTTCTCTATATATACAGTCAACTTAAGAACATTTTTTGTCTATGAATTTGGGTTATATTTAACATCATAGGAAGCCTCAAATGGCTAAGGGAAGGGATAGGATAATTTTCCTCCCAATTTCAATGCATGAGTTTCCAGGAAACAATTCTACTAACCCCCAAAACAGGAACTAGATAATGAAGGAAAAGGAGTCTTATAGAGAGACTTGTAAAATGTAGCCTTAACTCAAGTCCATAAACTATGATATTCAGGGATAATGGGAGAAAATCTCTACTTCTGCAAGTATCATGACCTGTTCCAAGAGGTACAGAGGTGATGATGACCAGAGAAAACCAGAAGTGCACAACAGAAAACTGAGTCTCTGGGAGCTCTCCGTGGTGCTGCTCAGTTCTGCCTATGCCTCTCTCCAGTTTCTACACAGCAATGATGTCACTTTACTTTTTCTTTGAATTAAGGTCCTTCCCAGATCTAAATATTTATGTAGCTAGAACACAATACTTCTACTAATTTAAAACAGAGTAGTTTTTACTTCACTTTCACTAACTAAATAAGCTCTCCAAGTTTTAGTTATAGCAGTAACCCACCATGATGCTGATTGCCCACTCCCATTTTAACCATGGTAGGTGAAATAATGGACTGACAGAAGGCATATCTCTGAGACTTTCTTTTGATATCAGGTAATAAAGTTGTCTTGCTTCCTAAATCACTACTCAGTTGCAAATAAATCTACTTTTCTCAACCTTAATTAACTAATTTAGTTCTGCATCTTCTGATTTTCTAATAAATGTTAGTAATTCTGATTTTTTTGAAACAAAGTTATACCATATTTCTCCCTAGGAAAAAATCTCCAGATTCATATTTAAAAACATACCAAAAGTCATTATCACATATAGGAGTAATAATTTCTCTTCCAGGCCCTGTGTGAAAGTAAAAGCACTGGCTCTTAGATTTCATTTCTATCACTCTGTGATGATAAACTAGATAATAACTGGCTTTAAGACATTCAATTACAGGGTTTTAAGAATGTGGTGATACATGGGAAAAATATAGTTAATGTAATTTATTAACTATAGTTAACAACATTTCAATGTTATTGTAGCAAATGCAAAAGGTCAGAAAAAGAATATGAGGTTTGATATTGTGAGATATGAATACAATTAGTATTTTTCCTCTTCATTCTTTTCATTAATAAGGACGCCCTGACTATGTCATTTAATTAATATTTGTTCATCTGTGTATCTTTCTGAACACCAGAGGAATAACTGAGTTAGTAGTTGGAATTAGATGAGATAAAAGTGACTGGAAAGAATATAGTGACATGTAGGTACACATTCATACACACAGGTGTTTCTGGAAAAAGGACTGTTGAGTCAAATGATAAGTGCATATAAAATTTTGCTAGATATAAAATTCTCCTACCTTGTATCAGTTTCCTGTGACTGCTGTAACAAATTATCACAAATTTAGTGGCTTAAAACAAAAGAAATTTATTTTCTCAAAGTTCTGGACACCAGAAGTATGAATGCTATTTCCCTGAGCCAAAATCAAGGTGTTGGTAAAGCTGTACTCCCTCTGCAGGGTCTAGGGGAGATTCTGTTCCTTGCCTCTTCCAGCTTCTGGTGGCCACCTTCATTCCTTAACTTCTAGTGGCATCCCTCCAATCTCTGCCTTTATGGTCATATTGTCTTCTCCTCTTCTATCTGTGTCAAATCTCCCTCTGCCCTACTCTCTTGCTCTCTTTTTGTTTTTTGTTTGTTTGTTTGTTTTGCTTTGCTTTTAGGAAGTACAGGGATTGAACACAGGACCTAGTACATGGGAGGTTGGTGCTCAACCACTGAACTTTTTGGGGTTTTTTGTTTGTTTGTTTGTTTGTTTTGCTTTGCTTTGCTTTTAGGAAGTACCGGGATTGAACACAGGACCTTGCACATGGAAGGCCGGTGCTCAACCACTGAGCTACATTCATACCCCCCTTTCTTTTATAAGGACACTTGTGATTATATTTACCAGACAATCCAAGATAAGCTCCCCATTTCAAGATCCACAGCATAATCACATCTGCAAAGAACCAATTTTTCCACACAGGCCATATTTTCAGGTTTCAGGGATTGGGATGGGAAAACTTTTAAGGCCATTATCATCCAACTACAGTGGTCATAGCACATGCATCTCCATGTGAAGCATTTGAAAGCATATGTTTTTTCACATTCTCATCAACCAAATATGAGGGCAAACCACTGATTGGATCTTTGCCAATCTAATAATTGAGAAATTATATCTTAGTGTAGTTTTAATTGCATCTCTTCTTAAAAACAAGTTTGAGCCATCCAAAAATGTACTGAGGCAATGACTGCACAACTCCATGATGAAAGTGAGAGCCACAGAGTGTACACTTTGGATGGATTTTACAAGTCATGGGACTGTATAATACAGTGAGCCATGTGGTGGATGATGGACTGTGGTTACCAGTAAAAATATGATAGTGTTCTCTCATGAACTATAACAAATGTACAAGACTAATACATGGTGTTAATAATAGAGGATGTGTGGAAAAAATATACCAAGTGTAAGAAATGGACCATAGTTAGTGGTAATATTTTCATAATGTTCTTTCATAATCTGTAACATATATTCTACAACCATTCAAGGTTTTGATGGAGGGGTGATGTATGGGAATTCTGCACATTATGCATTATGTTTTGTAAGCTCCCAACTTCTCTAATTAAAAATATATATTATTTTAAAAGTGCCTGGAAACAACTATATAGGAATAATGTTTCCATAACTTGTTGAGCTCCCTTTTTATGTTATTTTATATTTTTAAATTTGAAATAAAGTTATTAAATAAAGCTTTAGGGAGCTTCCAACTCAGTGTGGCAGAATGAATAAGCACAATTTCCTTCCCTCTCTCCAAAAATTTAAATGACCAGTAAGGAATACACATTTCAGCAAATTTTTATAGTAATGAGAAGAAAATGAGGCAGAGTCAATCCACAAATAAGTCATAGCAATGTTAAATGTGTATGCACCAAACAACAGAGCTGCAAAATATGTGAAACAAAAACTGATAGAAATGAAAGGAGAAATGGGCAAATCTACAATTATACTTTGGGACTTCAACAATGATCACTAAACAAATGATAAAACAAGTAGAATAAAAATTTGCAAGGATATAGAAGAAATGAAACATCATCAACCAACAGCATCTAGTCAACATTTATAGGGCACTTTGCAGAACAATATCAAAATACAAATCCTTTCCAAGTACCCATAGAATATATACTAAGATTGATGACATTCTGGGCCATAAAATAAACCTCAACAAATGTAAAAGAATTGAATCATACAGTTTGTTTTATGAACAAAATTGTTCTTCTAATCAAACTAGAAACCAATAACAAAAAGATGACAGAAAAAATTTCTGAACATATGTAAAATAAATAATATATGCATAAAAAAGAAAGTCTCTTGGTAAATAAAAGATACATTGAACTGAATGAAAATAAAAATACAATATTTTTTGAAACGCAGCTAAATCAGTACTGAGTGGGAAATCTGAAGCACTAACTGACTGCTTGCATTAGAAAAGAGGAAAAGTCTCAAATCAGTAATCTAAATTTCCATGTTGAGAACTTAGCAAAAGGAGTATAAAATAAACACAAGCAAGCAGAAGGAAGCAAATAATAAAGATAAGGACAGAAATTAATGAAACTGCAAAATGAAAAAGAAAAAAAAATAGCTGGTTCTTTGAAAAGAGCAATAAAACTGACAAACTCTGGCAATAAAGGCAAAGAAAAAAGGAGAAAACTCAAATTACCAAATTCAGGAATAAATCAAGGTATATCACATCATTCCAAACCCTGCAGAAATCAAAAAGGAAAACAATAAAGTGCTATGAACAACTTTACATACCTAAATTTGACATATTACATGAAACAATTCCACAAAAATACAAACTACCACAACTCACTGCATATAAAATGAATAATTTGAATACTAAACTAGTAAGTTGAAATTGCAATTTTAAAAGACAAAAAAAGAAATCTCCTGTTTCAGATGGTTTCACTTTAAGAATTGAACTAAACATGTGAAGAAGAATTACACCAATTCTACACAACCTCTTCCAGAAAATGGAAGGGGAGAAAATACTTCCCATATAATTTTATGAAGATAGTATTATCCTGATCCCAAAACCAAAAGGAGTTCAAAAAAGGGAAAATTATAGACTAATATCCCTCATGAAAATAGATGCAAAATTCCTTCTAAAATATTAGCAAATAGAATTCAGCAATATATAAAAAAGAGTATTCACCATGACCAAGTGATGTTTAATCAAGGGATATAAGGCTGGTTCAGAATTTGAAAAGCGATCAATGTAATCCAGCATATTAACAGGCTAAAGAAGGAAATCACATGATCATATCAGTCAATGCAGAAAAAGTATTTTACAAAATTGAACATCAATTCATGACAGAAACTCAGAAAAATATGAATAGAGGGAACTTCTTCAACTTGATAAAGGGCGTCTACAAAAAGTTACAGTTAACATTATACTTAATGGTAAAAGAATGAATGTTTTTCCTCTAAGATCAGGAGCAAGACAAGTATGTCCACTCTCACTACCATTATTCCACATAATGCTAAAGTTCTATCCAGTACAATAAAGCAAGAAAGGGAAATAAAAGTCACTCAAATTGAAAAGGGAGAAATAAAACTGCCTCTATGTGCAGGTGCCATCACTGCCTATGTAGAGAATCCCAAGGAATTACAAATACTCCTAGAACTAAAAAATAGTTCATCAATATCACAGGACACGAAAAAAATTTTAAATCCATTATATTTCTTTATACTAGCAATAAACACATGGACACAAATATTAATATATAATACCATTAACAATCACTCAAAAGTGAACTCATTAGTTGGGAATTGAACAAAACACGTATAGGAATTGTATGCTGAAAATGACAAAGTGTTAATGAAAGAAATCAAATAAGATCTAAATAAATTGAGGGACACACCATGTTCATGATTTGGAAGACTCAGCTGAGTAAAAATGTCAATTCTGCCAAAATGCTAGGCAGGATTAATGCATTTCCTGTCAAATTCCCAGCAAGAATCCTGATTTACAAGTTCCAAGTTTAGTTAAGTCCTCAAATGGAGCGCTATTGTCTGGGAGCTTGATTTCCAGAGGCTTGGAATTTCCAGAAGCAGTTTCTGGTTTCTTTGTGCCCAACAGTTTAGTCCTCAGCTTATCTCTCTCATCTAGCATTTTGCTATAGGCTGCAAGGAGAAGCCATGCCGCATTCTCCAAGTTTGCTTTGGGAAGTTCTTCAGCTAATGCCCAGGCTCACCGTTTTCAAATTTTGCCTTCCATAAAACATCAAGGGTCAATTCTGCTAAGTTTTTTGTGACTTTAAAACATGGACTGCCTTTCCTCTACTTTCCAATAATGGTTTCATCATTTACTTCTAAGGCATCATAAAAATTCTCTTCAAAGCACTCTAGGCCTTCTCTATCAAACATCTCACAATTCCTCCAAAAAGTACTCCTTACCCATTTATAAAACAGTTCCAGCATTTGGTAATTGCAAAAGCAGTTCCCCACTCTCTGGTGCCAAATTCTATATTAGTCAGCCAAAAGGGTGCTGATGCAAAATAACAGAAACTTGTTGGCTTTTATAAAGGGTATTTATTTGGGGTAGAAGCTTATAATTACCAGGCCATAAAGGATAAGTTACTTCCATCACTAAAGTCTGTTGCCATGTGTTGGAGCAAGATGGCTACTGACAACTGCAAGGGTTCAGGCTTCCTCTTCCTCTTCCTCTTCCTCTTAAGTCTCCATGGTTCCAGCTTCTTCTGATATCAGCTGTAGGCTGGGATAAGTCTAGTCTCTCTCCCAGGGCTCATTTCTCTCCAGGCTCAGCTGCTCTGCTCTCTCCACAAGGCCAGCTGTAGACTATCAGGCAAATGGCTTGTCTCTCTTTCTGGGGCCTCTGCCTTGTCTAATGGAGCCTTCCCTCTTGCCTCACATTTCTGCTTCTCTGTGTATTTATTTCCTGGGGCTCCAGGATCAAAACTCTGTCTCTTCTGCCTTGTTGTTTTCTCTGTGAGTCCCCGCCTCCTTAGTGGGATGTCCTACTAACATGGCCCAATCAAAGTCCTAGTTATAATTTAATCAAGTAAAAGTGAAACCTCTGAATTCAATACAATCCAAGGCTATCACTAGCCCAGAGGAACAGACCAGTTTACAAACATTATCAGTATTTCGTTTTGGAATTCATCAATAATATCAAACTGCCACACACTAATTACTTCTCCTCAGAAAACATAAGCAATACACCCCTTAAAGAGCTGATTGAAGAGTCATCAAAGTTCTGTGGAAAGAGAGTAAAAGATGCCCACCCGTTTCCTCTTTTCTAGGAACACAGTTAGACTACATCTCTAAGCCTCTCTTATAATTAGGAGTGCCCAGTTGACTGAGTTCTAGCCAATGGTATGCTACAGGAAGCAATGTTCACCACTTCCAGGTCTCGTCCATAAAAATCTGTCATATGTGGTCCTCCATCATGTGACAGGGAAATAGAATGGAGTTGAGCAAATTGACCTTAGAAACCAACGTGTCTTTAGTTTTCCTGAGATGCTATTACATAAACCACAAAATTGTTTTGACTTAAAAACAGGCATTTTTTGGTTCCCTGTTTAGAGACTAGGGGGCTTGCTTCCCCCAGGGGTTGGTAACATTTTGGCTATCTGTAACTCTTCAGTTCCTTGGGTGTTCCCCCGCATGGCAGTCTCCTCTCCTTTCTCTTTCTGGTCCCTGCTGAATTCCAGCTTCTGGGTCTTCTCTGTGGCTTTCTCTAATTCTGCCTTCTGGATGCTTTCTTTTTATAATGCCTCCAGGAATCAAGATTAAAACCCAACCTCATTCAACTGGACCACACCTTAGCTTAAAATAACATCTTCAAAAGGTCGTATGTACAATGACTTCATATCCACAGGAATTTGGATTAGGATTAAGAACACGTTTAATTTTGGGTACTGAGGCAGTTTGATACTATTATGAATTCCAAAAAGTAATATCAGATTATTTTTGTAAACTGGTCTTTTCCTCTGGGCATATTAGAGTGTATTGGAATCAGAGGTTTTCCTTTTACTTGATTAAATAATGATTAAGGCTTTGATTGGGCCACGTCAGTAGGACATTGCATCCCTGTCCCCTTGGTGGGCAGGGGCTCACAGAGAAACTGCACCTCAGAGGAGGGAGTTTGAGTTTTAATGCTGGAGCCCAGGGAAGTAAGCACATAGAGGAGCTTGGTTGTGAGGAAAGAGAGAAGGCCCCAGGAAGAGAGACAAGCTGTTCGCTTGATAGTCTACAGCTGGCCTTGTGGAGAAAAGCAAGACTGAGCCCAAGGAGAGGCAAGCCCCAGGAAAAGAGGAACTCAGGAAGCCTGAACCCTGGCAGCCATTTTGTTACAATATGTGGCCATAGATTTTGGTGGCATCAGCAGCCATCTTGCTCCAACATGTGGCCATAGATTTTGGTGAGGGAAGTAATTTACGCTTTATGGCCTAGTAACTGTAAGCTTCTACCCCAAATAAATACCCTTTATTAAAACCAACTGATTTCTGGTATTTTGCATCAGCACTCCTTTTGGCTAACTAATACAGGTACATAATTGGAGTTGAGCAGAATGACCTTGGAAATCACATGTAAAAGATGGCAGGCAACAAGGTGGCAGGTACGTGGGTCACTGATTACAAGGAGGAGCACCATTGGCTGATCGGAAACACGTGTTTCGAATTTATGCAAGAAACGGCTGAACCAAAGTATACATTTTTAGTTGTTTGTTACAGCAGCTATGATTACATTAAGTAATCACATCCTAATCTTACTTATGTTAGAATCCTAACTGACTTTCATAATGCACTTGACTTCTGGCCATGGTAACACACTGCTATTAACTGCATCCAGTAGCAGTCCAAAATGAATCCCAGGAGGTATTACTTTTGTGAATTTGTTGTGGCTTTCTCCAATTGCAGATGAGAAGAAAACAAAGCTCACTAAAAACAGCTCCTCTGAATACCTATAATGAAGAATGAAGAGTATTTCCATTTGCAGAACAGTTTTAAGAGAATATAACATGCATGTTACCTATGGATGAGACAGAGGTCACTCACCTTCAAGATTCTGGAATATGGTACCAGAATTTTTAAATATAAGAAAACACCTGAACCCAGATACTTAAATTTTTGGTCTGTTCATAAGCCAGCTGAGCCCTGAATCTCAGCAGAGTGACAGTCAACCCCTACTCTCCCAGGACAACTAACTAAATGATGATGATGGACAATCCCCATCCCAAAAAGGAAAGAGTATCACAACTGCAAGCAAAACGTTCCTTCCATCTGTCGCATAAGATCTAAGCCCCTCTCAATCTGAAGTAGAGTGGGCATCACCATCCACAAACCCTCAAGATTAAGGAATGGGGAAGTGGATGTGGCTCGAGTGATTGGACTCCCGCTTACCACATGGGAGGTCCCTGGTTCCAGTTCCCAGTATCTCCTAAAGAAGACAGCGAGCTGATGCAAAGGGCAGGCGTGGCAAGCTGACACAGCAAGATGATGCAACAAGAGACACAAGAAGAGACACATAATGAGAGATCCAACAAAGCAGGGAACAGAGGTGGTTAAAGCGATTAGGCACCTCCCTCCCACATTGGAGGTCCTGGGTTTGGTTCCTGGTGCCTCCCTGAGAAACAAGGAAGATAAACAGACACAGCAAGTGCAAACAACAAGGGGGTGGGGAGAAATAAATAAATAAAATAAATCTTAAAAAAAAAAAAAAAGATTAAGGAATGAACAATTATAAGGGGGGAATGCAGCCATGGACCAAAGTACACTTATTATTATCACAGTAAAGAAAGAACTTGTAATATCCATATAAATACAGTAGCTACCAGAGGTTCTGAGAGGAGGGAGAGGGGGAGGGAAAAATAATTGGAACATTGGGCATTTTCAGGGTATTGTAATTGTTCTGTATGATTTTGCAGTGACAGATACAGGTCATTATACATTATGTCAAAGCCTATAAAATTGTACAGTGCAAAGTGTAAATCATAATTTAAACTATAGACCTTGGTTAGTAGCAATGTTTCAATATTTGTTCATTAATTGTAACAAATGTATCATACTCATGGAACATATTATTAACAGGAGAAAATGTGAGGGGGGAGGGGGTGGGGTATATGGGAATCCCCTATATTTTCAGTGTAACTTTTCTGTAATCTAAAACTTCTTTAAAAATAAAGTTAAAAAAAGAAGATACTTGAAATTGAGATTTCAAAAGATTTTAATTCAATATCTATTAGGCTACATTTATAAAGGAGAAAAGACTAAACATCTGAAAGATAAGCATGTCAATTTCATCAGCATCTGTAAGGAAATCTGATGCCATAAGTGTTCTAAGCTAAGTTTTTAAAGGGTAAATTTTTGCAGATTTGAGTTAAAGAGAGTGAAAAAATGAAGTTCCACAGGTAAAGAAGGATATATCAAGATACATTTACTTTGCTGTCAAAATGAATAAGAGAACCTGTACTTACTCATCTTTTTTGTTCTCTAGTTAAGGACAAGTCTAAACACAGCCAATACAATGAAATGCAGGATGCCTCATATGGTCCATTCAGTTTTTCATTATAGTTAATTACTTTCTGTCCATTCATCATTATCTCAATGACTCAGGCCAAAAAAAAAATTGTTCTATTGCTTTTGTCCCTTTTTTTTTGCTTCAATTATTTGGCCATTTGAAGCAAAATGAGAGCTGGTCTCTTTTTCAGTGGTTGGAGGTGTAGACATATTAAATTTATGTCTAAATTACTTAAACTCTCCGCTTTGGTTCATTAAGAATGTACTAAGTAGCTCTAGGGCTGTCATCTCTTTATTTTTGCCATGGTTGACACCTACTTCCTAGGCCTAGACATTTGTAACGTTCAGCTGCAAACAAAAGGAAATGAACAGCAATGTCTCTCTCTCTCTCTCTCTCTCTCTCTATATATATATATATATATATGTATTTATACAGATCAAACTAACCCATTATCAAAGATTATGTAATCCTCAACCTGCTGCCTGAACTGAATTATATATATAGCTTTTACATGCCTATTGTTAGCTTTTAAGAAAGACTTACCACGTTCTACTTCTGAAGCCAAAAACTCATATCCAAACCACCAGATTCTCACACCATGAAATTAAGTAGTGTTAGAGCTTTCACTCATTTTGTTTTAGGTTAAGTAGCAACTGAAAAGAGTCACAATTAGCTCAGACAGCTATGCATGTGATGAACAAAAATTTCACTTTTTTTTTTTAACCCACTGTCTTTGTCACCATTTCTCAATATGGATCTTCCTGTGCATACACAATGTGGAAAGAAATGTTCCCACCAGCTGGCTGTGTGAATGAACACACTCCATGAGTCTGCGTGTTCATCTTCAAAAAGATATGAGTTGTATCAGCCCCCTTCCATCAAAGCACCATAATGCTGCCTAAGTTTACAAAGGAGCTTATAATATATAATTCTGCTATTGCCTAGAGAATTAAAAGTCTGAAAACTATTGGCAGGTTAACAACCATTACAAAGAACATTCTTACAAAGTACAGACTCCTTTTGTTTTACGATGAATTCTGATTTTACCCAATATTTCACTGAGTTCCTTTTTACATTCTCCTTTAACCACCCTACACACACACACACACACACATACACACACACACAGCATGCAACCTCAAAGCTACCAGAAAGCACAGGAGGATGTGGAAGACTGAATAAGCTAACGCTAGGCCGAAGTTAACAGAGCTCCTCATCTGCTAGCCTTAGATAGACATTCCAAGTCATTAGCATGCACTCAGTTTTTGGCAAGATTCCCTGGATAAAACTGAGCTTCCAATCAGAGCCAGAATGGATAACAGCAACACTTTCTGCCTTCCACATGAATGACCAGAGCTCTCAGAGATAGCAGATTGGTGGCTGCTGGTAGCACTGGGCCCTTGAGTCAAAGAAAGGGCCAGCATTAAGTGCCATGAATTCACTACATACTCTCTATTCTTTCACAAGCCCTATTTATTAAGGACTCTTACAACATCTGGCACTGCTGAAGGGACTTCGAGATGGCTCTAAATCTGAGCCTTATGTAGCAATTCAAAGAGCCCTTCAATTCATTGTTATAGCTAAACCCCTTGCCAGCAAGCCAGGCCTTGACTACATGATGTACTTTTCAGCAGATGGAGTTTGGGGATTCCTAGTGAATTATGAAAGCAAAAACACAGACACACGGGGACAGAGCTGAAGGGAAATAACAGATAAATATATCCACAGGGCAACAAACAACAACACAGGTAAGGTTAGGGTAAGTTAAGAAATTCACAAATTGAGAGAGTCTGGATTTGAAAAACAGTTTCGGTTTTTAATTACTAAAGAGCTTTAAGATGGCAAGGCTTTACAAGAAAAATAAGATGAAAATAGTGCAACAGCGACCAAAAAAAAATTAAAAGCACATCATTTCACTTTAAATGCATATAGAGTCTGGGTTGTTTCAGGTATTTCCAAACATTTCATGTTTTAACTGGCCTCCCAGGCAGCTATTTTAGCATCTCCAAGTCACATTCACTTAATCTTGTATTGATTTTCTTAGATGCTTCCCATTTCTATGACAAACTAATCAATTAACTTCTTGTAAGTAGCAAGACAATTGTCTCTTGTGTTTTCTTTCAAATAAAGCCTGAATTCCTTCTTTACACAAAAATATCTGATATTGCCTCTTACACATCAAAGAAATACATTTTAAAGGTAAAAATGGTGGATATCTTTCATTTTATGAAAACTTTTGGATATTCCGCACAAAGAAAGCATACAGATTGTATGGATCAATATTATGATTAGCTTATCAACGTGTGGTTGTGTTGATAAAAATCCTCTTTAGCTATCAGCAAAAAAATAGTGGCTCTCCCTTGGTCTGCATATTTCATCACAGAGAACTGGGAGGCCGGCAATCAATTAAGGAAGCAGACCACTGGGAGGAAAGAATGGTTAGGCCACTTGGCGTCAAAAAAAAATGCAAAGCCACAGGCCAGCCAGCTATTCATGTCTTCTTCTTTAATTACAATTATCTATCCCAATCATAAAAATTCAGCTGTATTAAAATAGGATTTGAGAGTGAGTAGGGAAAGTTACCATAACTACATCCTCTCACATTTTCTTGGGAACAGCCCTGGAGACAACAGAAATAACAAGAGTCAGGAAAGACATTCCTGAAGTTTCATTTCCTGTCCTATAAAATGGGATTGATATAGTTGCCTTAAGAGGAGTTTGAGGGTTCTCTAATGCTAACCCTTTCCTCTTCTAATCAAAGTCCATTCTTCTACCAGAGATAACTTTCCAGAGCACTAAACTGTCCTAAACCACTTCATGTCTGGAGAGCACAGGCCAAACCCCCATAGAAAGGCATCTTCTACCTCATACAGTCAGGTTTACCAGGCTCATCTCTGGTCATTAGCCTCAATGCAAACCTTATTCTAGCAACTTCAATATAGATTCAAGTATTTTCAACCCCTATAGCAAGGTGCCAGTTCAAAGTACCTCCCCAATGACCCCAACTCAAATGCCCTTCCTTTCTTTGTTCACTTAGCAAACTCTTTCTCATGATCCAGAATATCTCCAAAATCACCGCCTATCCAGCTGTGCCTGGAGCATCTCCCAAAAGAAACAAAGATAAAATTCCCTGGGTTGAAACAATCTCATTTTTTATTTGACTTCCAATGCAAAAATATAATTTATTTGACATCTAACATAAAAATATCCAGATTCCATTTAACCACAGAGGAAAGTAATAGAAAAAAATGCAACCTGTGTATCTACCACCTGCACACCAAATGCGAAATATGGTGTTACTGAGAGTCACAAAGTCAATCAACTTTAAGTCTTCACAATCCAAGTAAGTCACTGAACTGTGAGATAAGAGTCTGCATCCAGAAAAATGTGCCACCTGAAAAATGAGCTGATCCACATCTATAACTTTAATCATTGCTACCTCTTGCTAGGTGCAAGATGCATTGTATGTTTCATCTCTAATATAATAATTACTCAAAATTATCATTATGGAGCCAATTTTATAAATGAAGAGAAAGAGATTCAAACAGCTTAAATAATTTGCCCCAGTATTTAATATGCAGCAGGGATGCCAGCCAAACCTTGTTGTGTTTGCCTCTGAAGCCATTCCAGGTTTACACACAATCTCTCAATTGACCTTGTGCTATGGTCAAATGTGGGCCTAAAGCAACTGTCTGTATAGCTTTATCCAAAATGTCGGGTGCTATTGCTATCCAAGTCACTTAAAATACTCTTTTCTTGATGAAAAAGGGGGTCTTTGTAGACAGAGAGAGCATACACCTACCTCAAGATGAAGAGAGTGGGAACCTCTTTAAAACACTGTCACATCCTGTTCATCATGAGTAAAATAAGTTATCTCTCTGGCATGACCTACTAGTAGTGTTTCTTTTTTTTTTTTTTGGTTCAACTCCTTAGAGTATTATTTTTTTTTACATTTGCCTTAATAAAAATCAACATATTATAACAAAATTATGGCTTGATATCTCTTAATTTCCCTGGCTGGTTAGTTAGAAGGGGTTGGTTATTACAGTGGTATTGGAGGTCTTGGTGATGGTGATAGTTGGGCTTAACAGCCTAAAATTGTGGATATATCTTTACTTTAAATATTTTGTGATCCCATATTAACCTTGAAAAATGTTTATTCATGTTCTGAATGAAATATACAGCAATGCACAATAATATATCTCCTATAGCGAATGCAAAGTAAAACAGGGACTTGATTAGAAGAGTGGGGAAATGTCACTTCAATATGAGACTGAACATGAACTCATGCATGTCACAATGGAACATTTTTAGCACATCTTATGTTCCTATTAAAAACTACCATTGTGTTTCTATATAGGTAGATTCGAGCTAGAGCTAGAGCTAGAGTTAGAGTTAGATAAAGGCATAGACATAGATAGATTTATAGCATTAAACAAAAAAAAAATCTATTTGAACTGGAGAAAAATTGTGTTTAAAAATTAGGAACTTGCCACATTTATTCCCAGGAAAATATTATTTCTTTTCAGTGGCTTCACAAAGGGCAAACCGGAGAATCAGCCCTGTTTACTCAGCCCATGTCCTGGGTGAAAAAAGAAGCAGACTGAGATGTTTGTGGGGACTCAAAACAGTTCCATCTGTGCAGTCAGTATAGGTCCATGGAGGGTGGGGGGGTCATGCTTCTCTCTTGACACAAGCATGGAGGTTTAACCTGCTGTTCTCACACTTAGCCCCTAAAGAAGTTGTCCTGTTAGTGGCTATAGCTAATGGAGATGCTCTTAAACATGTTGACAGTTCCCCTGCAACGACTTGTCATGTTACTATTAAATGAATCCATAAAGGGTGTAGGATGGCAAACAGCAGGATGTTGGGTCTGTCCTTGAGGATTAAAACTGCTTAGGGAATAATATGAGTTCTCCAGTCCTTCAGGCAGCTGAAGGCCTAGTCCACCTTAATGCAAATAGCAGACATGGGTTAAAGAGGGATAAAAATTCTAACAGGCTGCGTTATCATTCCGTGTTAAGTGGCTGTTGGTAACAAATTTTCTTTACAAACTGAAGAACACGTTATATATACATGGCAATAGGGCAGAAATAGGATTGAGTCTACATAAGCATTCCCAAACAAGCCCCATTGTATTCCCTCTCCCAATCCTTATTAGTTCTCTGTGGAGTCAGAAAACGTGTTGTTCAAGATAAGACAGGAGCAAGCCTGACTCACAGAAGCAAGTCAGGGAGCCTGCCACCTAGAGAAACCCACTCAGAGAAAAATAATCAGTTCATCTTATTAACTGCAGAGGCAGAAATCAAACTGTGAATTCAATTTGGTTAAGATATCCTGTCACCTGGAGTACTGGCTCTTTTTTAGACCTTATCAGTCATCAATTTAGATGCCTGTAGACACAGTCAAAAATTACTATGGAGCAGGGATAAATCTGGTTTATTCAACATAAGAAAAAATGCCCAATATCCTGGTATAATGAATGACAAACATATAATTACTTATTTGAAAATAAGTAATATTTTCAGTGGCAAACATTAGAAATATTAACTGTTGATATGCAAATGTCTAAAATGCATGTAAGAAATACATAGAATAAATACTGAGTTATGTCATTCAAGATTTAACTTGTAAATCTTTTAAAAAGTTTAAAATACATTCCATAAAAACTATATGCATAGTAGCATGAAGCAAAGTAGAAAACAAAAGGATATCTTAAAAGTTAAAAAGAAAATGCAGAGGAGGTTTATGAAATGTCATTAAATATTAATTCATTTTCCATTTTATAATTCCCAATAAGTTAAAGATGTGATATTCCTACATAAGTTACATGTGACCGACAATCCCACACACACCCAAAAAGAACAAAAACCCAATTAAGTCCAAAAAAGTAATTCAAAGCAGTGTTTTTGTATCCTAAAGGCCAAAAACATTAACTGACTTTCCAACAGTATTTTAGGCAACATGAAGATAATACTGATCATATCCCAAATTCACCATATTAAATGGAATAATGAAGTAAATATTTAATTAGCTAATGTATTCAAAAAAGAAAGAGAAACATGAAAATAACAAATTTTAAATTTCTAATAACTAAAATCCAGAAGATGTTGCTTGTTATGATTATCAAGGCAAAAGTTTCAGTTTGTCATTCATATTTGTGTTTAGATATGGGGAGGGATGTAGATGTGCCAATCACCACGTCCCGCAGCTAAATAATAAAAGGTCATATTCTTTAGCTTTTCTATACTCCTTCGCTCAGTTAGTGGTATAATATTTGTTCTTGAACACTATTTAAAATATCTATATTTATTATTCTGTAAGAATCTTTTATTTTACTTAACAGATTAGACAAGAGAAGTTAAACCACTTGATAAGGGAAAAGGAAGACCAAGAAGCAGAATAAGTTGTGAATCTTTACCTGAAGGCCTTCAATAGCTAATCGCAGCATGCTTGGTGTAAGTTTAGAGGCTTGCTTGAAGGTGAAATTACTCCAGTCTATGATCAAAACAAATCCATTCACTTGAAGTTCAGGATCTTCAATCATGGCCTCTAAAGAAAGTAAGATGGCACGCAAAATATCCACCAGTGTGTACCTATCAGCAATGGAAAAATACTGCATTAAATCTGACAACAACTATGAAAGAAAATATCGAAAGTTTGTAGCACACTAAAAATTCCCTTTATAATATCTCAGGAATTTTAAGATGATTTTGTTTAACAACCTTCCTTTAAGAGGAGGATTGCTTTATACGTGCTCATGGGACATACTAGTGTTTCACATATATTCTACCAAAACAAAGTACAATGTTTTGGAAAATACCAGTTTCATATTTTGCAATCATTTACTTTGCCTTCAGGCTTCCCTAGGATTTTCTAAAATCTCATTTCAACTACTCAAAAAAAAAAAAAACACCCAAGTATGGTACTTCTTTTAAACGGCTCAAGAATGCTCAAATGCTCACAGAAATACTGACATTTTGTTATCCTCTTATTTGAAAACTTTGAGAATGAGATTTAAAGGAGTGTTATCAATAAAGAAGATGACTGTACTTTAAATAGCTATGGCTAAAAGTGTCAACAGAATTTAATTTCTTGGATTGAGCTGGTATGATAGGAATAGAAGAAAAGAAAGAAGGGCAGGTAAGAGGGACAGCATAAAAGGGATATAAATAAAAACAAAATGGAAAAGTCATGGAAATTTTCTTATTATAATGCAAGCCATAAAATTTAGGGATTGGGTCTTTATCTATTTTAACTTGCACCTTAGTACACTAAGGGACACTTTGTAGAAACCAGATAATGCTTTTTATGTTCCTGTTAAATGAGAATAGGATATATGATAAAAATAAAAACAATAGCAAGAGCGGCTAACTCTGGATTAAGGCACTGGCAGTAAGAAAAAAGAAAAGAAGCCAAATTTGAGAGGCATTTCAGAGGTGAGATAAACTTGTTAAAATGTGATAATTAGATGTGGGGGTTAATATTGAGGGAAGAGTGAAGGATGGCACACAGATTTTAGCTTCAGAGCCTGAGTAAATGGTAAAATTATTTGTCAAAATCAATAATGCAATATGGTTGGGGATGGCTGGAAATGGAAAGTTTTGAATAGAACCATGTTTTGAGAAACATGTAAGATATCCAGAAATAAATAGTGAATATTTGAAAAAAATAGAACCTAAACTCAGGGGAGAGCTCAAAGTTGAAGATTCTGGAACCAAATGCATATAGACCCGCAATTCAAGGAATTGAAGGAGGAAATAGAGTCAGAGCTGAGGTGAAAATGAGATAATTACTCTAAGAAGTATCCCCAAGCAATCCTAGCATTTAGGAGGAATCTGCAAATTTATGGAGGAGGTTGGCAATTTCAATTTTTGTACAGCCCACATTTCACACATTTTCTCCTGAGACATTCAGGTGGAGATGTCCAGGAAAACCTAGAGAAAGGTACCTGGGCCTAGGGACGATGTGAGATGGGGAGTGTGTGGATTCGTGGAAATCACCAGCATTTAGTGGAAGAGATAGTCTTACCAGGGAAAAAATATGACACAGTGTGTACATATGAGGGAGTAGTTCTAGTTTTGCTCCTAAATACACTTGGAAGCAAATGGAGAAAGCATAGTAGTTCAGAAAGAAAAGAGTAACTGGAATTTCAGGCGATTTCTCCCCTTCTCTGAGCCTCATTTCCTCCTCTGTCAAATCAGTACTTTGGAAAAGAATTTACTTTAGGACACAAGCAATAAACACACAGGATATATGGACAGAAAACCTTAAGAAATCTCTACCCTCACACTCATTAGCTGTGTGGCCCTGGACATGTCGTTGATTTTGTAATTCTAAAGGCTCAGTATTTCCCTTATCTGAAAAATGGGAGTAACTGTAACACTCACTTTATCTCACTGAGGGAAGTCAGAGAGATGATGCAGAGGAAAGTATTTGCACAATGCTAGGTACACAATAGGTGTTCAATAAGTGTTGGTTGGGATGCACACATAGCATACTTTGTATTTTAACACTTGACAATGGAATGTAATTTAATGTACAATGCATAGTTATAATCAGAGCTGGAAAATGTTTGCACATTTTACTTTAAAAGTGAACGATGATTTTAAGACAGGACAAGGATCAAATGACTTATTTTAAACCTCTAAAAGCAGACAGGCTATTATAGGCTGAGAGACCTGGCATCCAAACCTAGCTCCTGAATATATATGATTGAAAGTTTTTGTAAAGCCCTATTATTTATTTATTTTTCTTTAAAACTGTGAAATGTGCATGTCTGAATATCTTTACTTGTCACATATGGCTGTCCTACCTCCTTATTAAATATAATGGCCGAACACAGTTCTGTGAGCCAGAGCCTCACAGACTGAAAAGTTTCAGTAGGAAGGCTGTATTTCTGCTTACAATTCAATGCCCTCAAAGAATCATTTTAATTTTTGAAATTCATAATGGTGTCATGATAAAAGTAGCATATCTCCAGTACTCTCTTGGTGTGACAATAGAGTTTCCTCTCCTTACAAGAAATGAGGAAGGAAAGATTTTTCACGAGCAATTACTACAAGATCAGATTTTCAAAGAAAATTAAAAATTAGAAAAGACCAACTTAGAACTTTCCCCTTATAATGAGGATGGCCATTATAATATACCTGTAAGAATACCAAGCAACATTAATAGCATAATAGCATTAAGCCAAATGTGAGCCTGAAGTCAGATTTGAGAGGATGATGCATTGTTCATAATGAGAAGAAATCATGGCTCTTGTAATGGCTGAAAACAAGAGGTAATTTATTTTAAGTAACAGCCTTGTAGTATGGCTTCCCTGAACTGTGTCAAAATCAGAAGAAAAAATTCTTTACATATCATTATTTCAAAGGAAATAAAACCAGCCAGATCCCAGAATCATCAATGAAGAAAAGTAGGTTTGCAAAGTTTTCAAGAGGAAATATAATGAAAGTTTTTATTTAATATCTTGCTCCAAGAATAGAATTAAATGACTTTATATAAACTATATCAATGTATAAGTTTTAAAAAGAAACATAAAAATATCCTAGCTAACTGCATTTGAAGCACAGGTCAAACCACTCTTGATTCACGTCAGCCTTCTGTTGTCAAACACGTCATACTACTATCAGCAACTCAGCAGACCTTCCCAACCAGGGCATCATCACACTGAATCTTGCCAAAGTCTGTAAAATATCTTCCAAAGAAGCAGAGCATCTATGAATTTTATCCTTTTGGAATCCTACCATCATTCCCTTCTCTGAAGTTATTTTTAATGGTTACAATTTACAAATTAGAGATCACTACAATGAAATATTCCACATGTTCACATTTGGAGTATATGTCACAGTTGCATGGGCTCCGTCATCACTGTTCTTCCTTTGTATGTTGAAAGAAAGTAATAAATAACACACTAGCACATCAATGCAGCTCCTGACTCCTGATTGTGCTTCCCAAAATAACGTTAAGTAAACCTTGAATCTGAAATCAGCTTTAGGAAGGTGATGCATTGTTTGCAGTAAGGAGAATTTCACAACCAGGACATCAGGCTGTGTGGCTCTTAAAACAAATCAAAGCTACTATGATATGTAAAACCTATATGGAGGAGGCGTGTGTAGAGAAGTCATTCTAGCAATGGAAGAAATTATATCTTTGATGTGGAGACAGTGGCCACTGGAGGTGCTGAAGGCAGGGAGAGGGCAAAAGAGGTGTAATATGGGGGCATTTTCAGGACTTGGGAATTGTCCTGAATGACATTGCAATGACAGATACAGGCCATTGTATATCCTGCCATAACCTACAGAGCTGAATGGGAGAGAGTGTAAACTACAATGTAAACTATAATCCATGCTTAGTGGCAATGCTCCAAAATGGTTCATCAATTGCAATGAATGTACCACACTAATGAAGGCTGTTGTTAATGTGGGAGAAAGTGGGAGGTGTAGGGAGGGGGGCATATAGGAGTCCCTTACATCTTTTTATGTAATCTAAGTATTTTTTAGAAAAAGTGAAAAATGTATTTTTAAAAAAATATATGGAGAAGACTTTGACACCCATAGCACCTATTTACCCTTGAATCCAGAAGGAAAACATCTAATCCTACCTGAAATTGAATTATAAAATCAGTCTGCCTTACAGAGTAGCATATATGTTCATGCACCCATGATTTGGGGCATAATTATTTAATTTAATCAAAGCCTATTTTTAATGAAAAACTTACTATAACAATCAAAGATTTAAAATGAGGACTATTGCTTGTTTTTCTTATCCCTGCTTGATGTTGCACCTTGAAGAAGTTACTATACCTCACTAAGCCTCTGCTTTCTCTTTATAAAATGGACATAAAAAGAGAAGCATATAAATTATATTTAGTCCAATGCCTAGCACACAGTAAACACTTAATAGTCACTTTTATCATTTCTACAACTATGCTATTTTCCATTCTTTTACAATCACATTCTACAGTTGCTTTTTTGCATTCTTTCAATCATTTACTCTTAAAAACATAGAATTGTTGTGCAGATAAAAATGGAGTAAAATAATGTATGCAGAGCTTTTAATAGTACTTCATACAAACTAGAACTCAATAAATATTTGCTATAATCCATGCTATTGAAACTCTTTCTTCTATTTGGTTCCATAAGGCTACATTTAACTTTTTGCCCTCTCACTTTTCTGATCATTCCATATTTCTCTCCTTTGTCTCTACTCCCTCCTTCAACCCCCAAACGTGAAAGTAGACTTTGCTCTTCTGCTCTCATCATGTAAGATCTCACTAAGTTACTGAATCTGCATACATCCCTTTGGCTAGAGCCAAGACAACATTATCCATTGTGGCTGCTTAGAAACCCCAACAGTTCCTACCCATTGGTCACCCCAGCTGTGAAAGTCTTGTCACAACCAACCCCAAACAAACTGAAGCACTCCTCTGCCATACCTTCATGAACATCTAACGGGACATACCTCTTCCTTTTCAATTTCTCTAAGTTCTACCTCTCCCTGGAAAAATCTCAAGTTTGACCTCCAACATGAGACTGTTACAACCTGCTGTCTCTGTCTTGCCCTCTCTATCAGTTTATTCTCCCAACTCTGAAACTCGAATGCATTAAATCATCAGTGTTCATCCCATGTCCTCAGATACGTAAACTCTAGGCTTAATTCGGTCTCCTAGAGTTCTCTTATGCAGGAGGGATACAATAATTTATGCTAAAATCAAATTTTTCCCCAGGGTACTGTATTAATCAGGTTTCTCTAAAAAAATAGAACTGAAAGTATACATATGAGAGAGAATTATTATTATAGGAATTGGCTCACATGACTGGGGGTTGGCAAATCCAAATTATGGAGGGCAGGCTGCGAGTTGGGAACTCCAATGAAAGTTTCAATGAGTTCCCCAGGAGAAGCTGACTAGCTGAAATAGAGATAGGAATTCTTCTTTCTGACTGCTGAAATCATCAGTTCTCCCTTTAAGGCCTTCAGTTGATTGGATGAGACTTCCCTCACTGCTGAGACAAACTCCTTAGTTAATTTTAGATATAATCAGCCATAGATGCAATCAATTGACTGATGATTTAAATCTATGAAATATCCTCAAAATAACAATCAGGCTAGTGCTTGCTTGAACAAACAACTGTACAACAAAACTTAGCCACATTAATGCATACAATTAACCATCACAGTCGATTCCTTTTCAACTTGGCACCCATACATATCTTCTTAAACCATACTTAGTCTCTAAATAAAGAAAATAACATTGTCATACATCCACCTAACATAATTCGACTTTCCTGTGTATAACCAGAAACACAGAAGAGAATACAAATCCTTGAGTTAAAGTCACTCTTAAGTTTGATATCCTATATCTTAAATTCTAATTCGTAAAGTTAATACAACTCATGTTATATGATAAGTGGATAAAATAGGGATGAAAACACAGATATTTTCTTTATGTATATATATAAACATATTCATAACAAAAAAGGAAGAAATACTCATAACCATTACAGTTCTCATTTCTGTAACTGGTCACGCGGTCATAGTTCACACTCATCACGACCTTCTTCCACTACCCATTCCATGTTCCCTTTATCCTAAGCAAGAACTTCATCTGCCCATGGTTCTTTGCCTGGTAGGGTGACCCAAACTTTCATTCCTGAAGATTCTGAGCATTGTTAGTCTTGCCTGGATTGGGTTGTTGCAGTTTTCCATTGAATTTAATCACAGGTCATGGTAGTACTAAAAGTAGTCCTAGGGGACCTTCTGTATTCTAGGCAAACTTCCATTTTGCAGGTACAGCCCTATTTCCTCTTGATAGTCAAGATCAGTCACCACAGCCAGTACAGTAATTCCCTTTGCCTGTTGATTCAGAAGCATGAGGAACCCAAAGTGGTCAGCTGGCCGTCTTAACTTCCAATTCAGTGGAATCATTATTGTTTCTCCTGGTGGAAAGACTCCTCCTCTTGGAACTAGGACCTGCAGACTAGCAGAGCGTAAGGTTGCTGGGACAGGAAGCAATAATTTTTCCAGTAGATTGTTAAGGGCAATAATAAGTGGTGCCACTCCATTTCCACCCCCTTGATTCTGAGACTCATGAATCCTGGTGATAGAGAAACAGCATCATAGAGTAGATGCCGATTTAGCATACATAGCCTCATGGGGAACATTTTCACAGCCCTGCAAGGTAGTGCCTTCTAGTTGGTGCTGTAATTAAGTCTTCAAAAGGTCATTCCACTATTCTATCAATCCAGTTGCTTCAAGGGAACATGATAAGACCAGCAAAATCCATGAGCATGTGCCCATTCTTATACATCATTTGCTGTGATCAATAGCAATGCTGGGAAACGGATGTGGCTCAAGAAGTTCGGCGTCCATCTACCACATGGAGAGACCGGGGTTTGATCCCCGGGACCTCCCGGTAAAAAAAAAAAAAAATAGCAATGCTGTGTGGAATACCATGACTGTAGGTAAGGCATCCTCTAAGTCTACAGGTGGTAGGTTGGTAGAAGCATTGCAACCAGGGAAGGCAAACCCATATTTGGAATATGTGTTTATTCCAGTTAGAACAAATTGTTGCCCCTTTCATGATGGAAGTGTTCTAATGTAATCAACCCACCACCAGGTAGCAGGCTGATCACCTCAGGGGATGATCACTGGGTGACTGACTTTTGGTCTGTGCTGATAGCAGATTAGTCACTCAGCAGTGGCTTTAGCTTGGCTAGAGTGGATGTCCATGTTGTTGAGAGCATGCATAACCTCTATCCTTACCACCACGGTCACTTGGCTCATAAACCCTTTGGACAAAGACAGGAGTGGGTGGTGAAAGAGGCAGACTGGTATCCACAGAACAGGTCATCCTATCCACTTGATTATTAAAATCCTCCTCTATTGAAGTCACCCTCTGGTGAGCATTCACATGGCACACAAATATTTTCATGTTTTCTGCCAACTCAGAAAATGTCTATCCACATGCCTTTCTCCCAGACCTCTTTGTCACCAATTTTCCAATCATGTTTCATCCAAGCCCCTGACCATCCACTCAAACCATTGGTGACAGCCCAAGAATCAATATACAAATGCACCTCTGACAATTTCTCTTTCCAAGCAAAATGAACAACCGGGTGCAATGCTTCAAGTTTTGCTCACTGGGAGGATTTCCCCTCACCACTGTCCTTCAGTGATGTTCCAGAAAGGGGCTGTATGGTACAGCTGCAATATTTGGGTAATACCTTTATATCATGCAGAACTGCCTGTAAACCAGGCAGGAGTTTTCTCTTCCTAAGTTACTTGATCATAGAAAACTCCCCCAAAGGCCAGAGCTGGAGGCTGGGAACGAGAATGTAATGTGTCAGAAGTGGGGGCCATGGGAATTTGGGACATTTTTTGAGTAACTTATTTGTGCCTTCAGGGCCTGCTTGAGCCCAATCTCATATATACCACTTCCATTCAATGATGGAACATTGCTGTGCACACCCAATTTAATGTTTTGTCAGAAAACACCCAGTTAACGATAGGCAACTCAGATCTCATGGTCATGCTTCTCTACTAAGCATTCAGTCTCTACTAAGGCCTACTACAGGTCAAAAGCTGTTTCTCAAAAGGAGAGTATTTATTTGCAGAGAATGGCAAGGCTTTGCTCCAAAATCCTAAGGTTCTGTCCTGTGATTCTCTTATAGGGTTTGGTCAAAAGCTTCTATTTGCCACTGAAACTTTCAGCCCATGTGGCAGAGCAGCTTGCAAGCAAGCATGGAGTTGTTATAGAGCCTCCTCTTGTCCCAGTCCCCACTTAAAATTAGCAACTTTTGGGAGTGGATGTAGCTCAAGCAGTCGAGCACCTGCTTCCGACATGGGAGGTACTGGGTTTGGTTTCTGGTGCCTTCTAAAATAAAAATAAACAAGCAGACAAATGAGGAAACCAACTCAGGGGAGCTGATGTGGCTTAGTAGTTGAGCACTGGCTTCCCATTTACAAGGTCCCGGGTTCAATCGCAGGCCCTGATACCTCAAAAAAAAAAAAAAAAAAAAAAGTTAGCAGCTTTTCAGGTCAGTTGGTAAGTGAGCTGGAGTAGAGGGCCTAAGATAGGAATATGCTGCCTCCAAATTTCAAAAAAGCCAACTAGACATTGTGCCTCTTTTGTGGTTGTAGGAGGGGCCAAATCAACAGCTTATCCTTCACCTTAGAATGAATATCTTGACAAGCCTCACACCACTGGCCACATAGAAATTTCACGGAGATGGAATTTCCACTTGGTCTTTTCTAACATAATAGCCCTCACTCCACAACTCAAGGAACCAATGTGGGGATTCTGGCGGTTGTTGAGTATTTCTATCCTAATTATACATTCCATAACTGGGATAATAATCACAGCATGAGTTCAGGAACCCACTAGATGTACAAGAGCTAAAATTCCATTGATAACCTGACCTCCATAAGCCCCTATTCTGACTGGTGTACTTCAGTGATGCTTTGGGTTTCCTGGAATTAGTCAATTCAAAGCCAGTGTCTAATAATTCCTGAAAAGCCTTATCATTTCCTTTCCCCCAAAGCACAGTCACCCTGGTAAAAGGAATTAGGTCACTTCAAGGAAGGCTGGGATGAAGAATAACAGTATAAATTTTTGGCAGTGTTGCAAGGTCCTTCCCCAAGGGAACCTAGTCTTCCCTTCTGCTACATTTTTAAGTTCTTTTATGAATCCTCCCAAAAAAACTAATCCATTCTTGTGGGTGTGAGACCCTTCTGACTGGACTCCATCAATGAGGCGTGACTCAGGTTGAGTCTTTGCCCTTTTGCTGGGTCTGATAAAAAAGAAGAAACAGAGAGAGACACACACAGAAAAAAGGAGCTGCCATATTTGATCCTGCACTGGGAGAGATGGGACTCTGGTTTTGCCCACAACCGAGGTGCAAGGAGAGAAGTCCCCAAGAGGCTCAAAGAGCTGAGGCCCAGGGAAAGATGCGCCATATGCCTGATAGCTTTCAGCTGAACTCGGGAAGAAAGCGGGGCGACCAAGACTGAAAGAGGAGGCTCAGAAAGACAAGCCCTATGACTGGTTTCTCACAGTTGAGCTGGGCCTTAAGAGATGGTGAGCCTGGAGGGGAAGGCAAAGACCTCAGCCGAGATCAGAGGCCATCTTGCCTTGCCATGTGGCTGGACAACAGAATCAATAGTAGCTGACTTTGGTGAGGAAGTACCGCTGATGGTGCCTTGATTTGGATATTTCACAGCCTCAGTACTGTAAGCTTTTACCCCAAATAAATCCCCTTTATAAAAGCCAATCCATTTCTGGTACTTTGCATTGACAGCCCTTTGGCAAACGAAAACAACTTCATTCAAGGGGTTCTGGGTCTGTAAGCTGCTTCAACTCTGGGGATTAATTGAGGGGCTGAGACTCTTTTTTGTGACTCAAGTTAGACTTTTGTTCTCATGGTCTAGAAGTCTGCTTGTCCAGATGAAGTAAGAATTTAGTATACTGCCCATCTATTTCAATTCTAGGTCCCCCATAATCTACAAGCCAGCATAATAGGTCTCTGCAAGTCTGACAATTCTGATTATGCTTTGACTCTCTGCTGTCCATTATGGTAGCCATACCCACCTTGTCTTTGGCCAAGCTGCCACTCGGCTCTTGCCAACCCAGAATCCAACCATCCCCATTGTTTTTGAAGATCCAAGTTCAGTGGCAGCAGTTTCCACAGTAATATTTGACCTACAGAGAAGGGCAACCACAGAGGGATGATGGAGCTGCTCTCACAAATTTATTCCTCAGTCCTGGTGAATGGTGTGTCCCCTCAACATTCCTGGGGTAGGCGAACTGATCTTACATGATAAATCCACTCTAACATTCCAATCTCTATAAGCCTTTGGATCCCCTCATCTACCTTATACAAGGGCAATTCTATCATTTCAGCTTCAGGCAATATAGGCCACTTTCTGGTACATGCTTAGCCAACCACCCAACCAAACTGTGAGAGCCCTTTCTAACCCCTCAAGCTACAATATTGAATGCAGAATCTCTGCTTAGAGAATCCATATCAATAAATTCAGCTTGACCCAACTTTACATCCCATCCACCATTATCTAACACCCTTAATATCTATTCCCACAAATATTCCCTTGATTTCTGTCTACATAAATTGTAAAAAGAACTAGCAGTTCTTTTGGAATGTAGCATGTCTCCTCATGAGTTACACTTTGTTCCTCAACTTTTGGGGCCCGTTGGGATTTTAGTTACAGACCTAGCTGAAAAGAGGGATGGTGGGGATGGGTCAGAAGAGGAATTAGCAGTGTCTTGCAAGCCACCTACCTCAGGGCATTTCATTACAGTTTCATCTGGTGAAACAAGGTTAACTCTTCAGATAGGGGTGTGAAGACTTTTTCCTCAGGGGAGGCAATTATAGGTTTATTAGTCACAGCAAGGTTAATCCCTTCAGAGGGAGGTGTGATAGCTGAGCAGACTGGAGGTAGGGTGGTTGTCTCCTCAGGGCAGACCATTACAGGTTCATCAGACAAAGATGACTCAGCAGAATCTAGGGGTTCAACATCCCCACTGTTATCATTATCAGCCCATATGTCCCCATTCCAATTTTCAGAATCCCATTCTTTCCCCATCAATGCCCTCACATTAACAGCAGACACCCTGCAAGGTTGGGGATTTAAATTATAATGTAATTCAGCCACTTACACAATGAGACTCTGGGTCTGGTTTTCAGAAATCTCAAGTCTGCAGCTACAAGAGAAAAAGATTTCTTTCAGGGCACACACAGAAAAGTTCATGTTCTTCATGCAGCACTTGTGCTGGAATTTGAAGGCCTGAGCACATTCCTTTCTCTAACAATTGTATCCATCATATTTAGGAATAACCAGCCAACATTATTATGTTTTAATGCCACAGAATGTTATTAAGGTATCAATATATTGTCACACAGAGCCTTGTATCTTATAAGTATTTGATTAAAAGTATTCAGTGGTGATATTTTGCATATCTCTATTATCATTCCATGCCAAGGAGTGCCATCTTGATTATTGGAAATAGAGTCATTAGGCTCTTTTAATCTAATCAGCTTAGAAAACCCATTCCAAAAATTCCAGAACCAATACAGAAATCTCATCTTTAAGATTCTTTTTCTCAAGAACTATTCTCAGTATCAAAACCTATATTAACCAGGATTCTCCAGAGAAGTAGGGTGTGTGTGTGTGTGTGTGTGTGTGTATAATTATAGGAATTTTTTCACATCATGATAATAGGAATTGGTAAATCCAAATTCCATAGGACAGACCACAAGTTCAGAACTCCAGTGAAGATTTCAATGAGTTCTCCAGGCAAAGCTAGTGGACTGAAATAGAGATAAGAATTTCTTCTTTCTGATGACAGAAATCATCAGTTCTCCCTTTACAGTCTTCAGCTGAAGGGCTGAGACTTCTCTTATTGCTGAAAGCAATATCCTTTGCTGATTGTAGATGTAATCAGCTGACTAATGATTTAAATCTACAAAATACTCTCCCAGTAACTATCAGGACAGTGCTTGCTTGACCACACAACTGGACACCATAACCTAGCCAAGTTGACACATCCATTTAACCACTGCAGGCACAGGTCATGTCACTTTACTTCCTCCAACAAAGGTCATCAATGTACCATAATACCATCATGCTTTAACATTATACACTTAAAGCTTCTCTCTCAGCCCAAAGGGCAATGCAAAACATCTTCCTGGACCAGAGAACAAATGGTTTTCTTGAGCAGAACTGCCTACCAGCAGGCAAACACTCCCTTCTTTTTTATAAGAAAATTTAATAGAGGGAAGTGAGTAGATCCACAATTAAGTGCTTTCAAAAAATATTTAGGGGGAAAGCATCTTCTCCTTGGTTCTATTTCTTCCTGTGGCCATGCAGGGTCTTTCTTCTCTCCCTGGGAGAACCTCTAAATCTCTTCCTCTGCCACAGCTCACAAGCAGTGCAAAGACCAAATCACAAACAGGTCATATCCTACCTACTCTCCAACCCTCTTGTCCTGACGGGAAAACTGGCATCTTGGTGTCACATATAGCAACACAACAGCCAACAATTTCCCTTTGTCACTAAATCAATCAGCCATTATTAAATTCTTCATTAAGCCTGCTTCACCTTTCTACCCTCAGTTTTCATTCAGCCACATTTTCTAATGTCTGAAACAAGTCCTGCCTGCTGGAAAGGTGCTTGGGGGAGACACAAGGAGAAGAAGTACCTTTATTAATAATGCTTCAGGGTATAGTTAATGCTAAAGCTGATGAATCCATCCAGGTGTTTTATATTACTAACTGATAATAATAATGCCTCTCTGTGTGTAATAGTTTAAGATTTCCAAAGCAACTTCCAATGCATTAGCTTATTCTCAAAAGAAGTTCAAAGTCATTGGGCTGGCTTTGTTCCTATTATTTTAAAGATGAAGACACAAGATCTCAAGAGAATTGAAAGTAGTTTGCCCAAATTCAGCATGGACATCAGGAGAGGAGCCTGGGTTACAAACCAGGTCCTTTTTTTTTTAAAGATTTTATTTATTTATTCATTTATCCCCCCACCCCCACCCTTGCTGCTTGTGCTCGCTGGGTCAGCTAACCATGCCGTGCGGGCGGGCTTGCCTTCACCAGGAGGCCCCGGGAACCGAACCCGGGGCCTCCCATATGGTAAAGGGGAGCCCTACTGATTGAGCCACAGCCGCTTCCCAAACCAGGTCCTTTTGACACATAAACCACTATTCTTTCCACTCTCTGGTCCCTCATCCCTAGAAGAGTTTGATAGATAGCTGTTTTGCTTGTTTATCTCAGTGGCATTAATATGAGAGTAAGAAGATTGGAGATTAGCAAGTCAATAGCAATATGGCTCTGTGCCAGGAGGTTTCTGTACCAGGGCACCCTCCAGCCTGGCCACAGCAAGGGGCTTTAGCAGAGGTAAAGTGATGACATTCATTGGAGTCAGGGTGGGAAGCCTCTAAGTCTACAAACCCTGGAGGGAAAACGAACTACAAATATTCATCTGTCTGGCTTGTATCACTGAGCATAGAAGATGAGCTGTCTGA
The DNA here is from genome assembly GCA_026826555.1 of Tolypeutes matacus. NCBI lineage: Eukaryota > Metazoa > Chordata > Mammalia > Cingulata > Chlamyphoridae > Tolypeutes > Tolypeutes matacus. The sequence goes on from JAKSZT010053888.1 coordinate 9,180,021, forward strand.
GCCTGGTTTTAATTTTAAGTCTTACAACTAAAGAAACGCAGAGAAGTGAGAATGGGAGAATCATTGGAAAAGAAACACCTAGAGGAAAAATGGCTTTTCTCTGAAAAACACATCTACTGCCACCAAAATCAAACAAATAAACACAAAAATACGGACAGTATTATACAATAATAATACAAAGACAACGCTATTCTTTTCAGGGCCAAATATGAGATTACTATAAGCAAGTGTCTGGTTAGTAAAATCTTTACCTTCAGAATATTTATTCTTACACTTTTTTGTATTAAGTGTCAATATTCTAATATTTAATCAAGATTTTCTAAACCATAAATGTATATTTTTATTTCTCCAAGCTTGCTTTTATGATATAATAGTTGTTTTTCCTTAGATTTAGGTTGGTAAATCTCTATACACACAGAAAAAAATGACAAATTCACTTCCTAGTTTTATGATCATGGGCAAGATAATTAACTGCTCTGTGCTTCAGTTTGCTCATCGACAAAATGCAGATATTAGCAGTACCTTGTATGCATGTTAAAAAGATTTAATAAACTAATATTTGTAAAATGCTTACAGCAGTATCTGGCACATAGCAAGTGTTTTAAAATGAGTGAATGAGGGAGGGAGGGAAGGGAGGAAGGAAGTAGGAAGGAAGGGAGGGAGGGAGACAGGAAGGGAGGCAGGAAGGCAAGAAGGCAGGCAGGCAGGCAGGCAGGCAGGCAGGAAGGAAGGAAGGAAGGAAGGTTGAATTCAGTTAACCAAGTAGACAATGTTCTTCTCTATGCAATAAACACTGAGTAGCTCTCAGTTGCCCCTCTGCCCTGAACTCCCAGCACTGGAAAAAAGTCCCCTCGTTAAGTACTTATGACAGCTCTGATAATTATTTAGCTTTTCGTGTTTTTTCTTCACAGAGAGATTGTATGTTCCTTGATGGTATGAAAGATTTGTGATATGCCTTTATGTGTCCTTAGTGCCTTCTAAATTTCTATGTACAGAGAAAATGTTCAATTTAAAACAATAAGTGAATGAATATTTTTATTTAACTTATAAGGACATCCTTTCCCTCATGTCAATAGCAGCATTTACTATAACAGTGTGCCGCGGGGGGGCGGGGGGGGAGAGAATATATATACCCACACTTAGTAACACGAAAAAAGCATAAATTTTCCCCAGAATGGGAGAAATGTACTAATTTATTAAGGATAAGTTATTAATTTACTTACTTTTGGCTCATGTTTTAAAATATCTTTAAACATTGTTTGAGGTACGTTTTTAGCATACTCTAGTAACCTCATATACCCTTTTCTTCTTGTCAACCTTGTTTATAGTTGCATATTTGAAATATGAAAATAACTTGGTTCAGGTTAAACTTAATCGAAGTTAATGAAGGTTGGCACTCTTGGCTTTTGCTGTTATTTCGGGATTATTTCACTAATTACTGTATAATTGCTCCAATTTTTAGAGATCATCCCATTTTTTTCAGAGATTTGTCACAATATTCCACTAATATTTTTTGAGATTTTTTTTTTCTCTCCCATTTTCCATAGTATCATTTAGAAGAGCACTGATTGGAATAATCTACAATCTCCAGAGTATTTATTTAAAGAATCTCCCAATAAGGAAGCAATACAGAGGCTCTCCTGGGACAGAAACCCCATTGGAATCCACAACGCCATTTTGAGTTTTCTAACACAACGATGTCTCTGGGATCTTGATCTGGCCCTGCCACTATATATGACAATGTAGAGCAAAAAGTTCAGAAATATTTAAATACTTCAATCAATTGAAACAAGGTCTTATGAAATCAGGCCAAAAAATTGAGCCTCTTTTTTGTTGCTGTTTTTGTTTTGTTTTTATGATTACCGAGCATGAATGTTTTTCCATAATTATCTAGTTAATTACCCTTGCTTGTTTAATCTATTCCAGTCTTTTTGTTTTTATTACATTTCCAGAGAAGTAAAGCTTTATGGCTGGAATTAAAGTAACTTTATGGCTGGGATTAAAGTAACTCTGTATAGTCTACAGGTATTTTTTTAAATTTTAAGATGTCATTGCCATAATATTCTTTTATTATAAATCTTGGCCATGCCATTTTAGTAAATGGGAGTTTAATAGTAATTCAAACTGAAGCTGCAAATATTTGATCATTTATATAATATCCTATTTTTTTATGAAGATGTCATACACACACACAAAGGAAAAATGCAGAAATAAACAAACTGTCAATAAGAATTTTTAGGCAACTTTCAGAATGTTAGAGGATCATAACAACTTCTGATCAGTCAGTCTTCAACCCCTTCCAGAGCTTCAATGCTGTAAGTTATAATCAATGTCCATTAGATAAGCCAAAGACAAACAAGGCAGTCAATGTTTTCTGAATTGCCACTATAATAAAAAATCATTTTACTGCTAATTATTAGAAATAATTAATGCCTATTAACCAGATTCCAGATAAAAAGTTGTTTGCCTTACTAAAATATAGAGACCGATGTCATAAGTCTAATGAGAACTATAGAAATAAAATAATCCTTACAGTACAACTGACAACCTACATGCCAACTCTCAGGTGCATGTCATCATTATATTTCAGGGGACACAATTTCACTCATGAATATTCCCAATAATTATGAGCCGATGAGTTTCAACTGCTCAGATACCTGCTTTTATGTCCAAGGGCCTAGACTGAGATCCACTTTCATGCCAAACTTCCTTTTCAGAGGAGAATGCTAGTTAGGCCTTCTAGCTTCATAGTATATTATCCCCATCTCTCTGTTGATGAAATCAGGTAGACAATTTGAAGGATGTGCTAAGCCCTAAGCAGGGTGCTAACATTCAGGATATAAAGACAGTGGGTAATGGACGGAGGGCCACTGCACCCTGCTGACACAGTGCAACCATCAAATTGCCTTTCATTTTGTGTATTTTACTTTTGTTTTCAGAAATTACATTAGATAATCTGAAAGAACAAAATTAAAAATGTATAGATCTTTTACACTGTATAGCCTGATCAATCAATATAATGAATCACCTAGGACTATGCTATTCTTTTTTAAAAGACTCACAGACCACACAGAAGTCATCTTGACATGAATACCTTTCAGCATTCCAATGACTTTTCAGATTTTCTGGAATGTGGGTGTGCTGTAAATATTATATTACCTTAGTCTTCCTGAAGATCCCGTGTCTCTCCTAATGGCTTTGGAAGTGGTCCAATTCTTTGTAATAACCTGAAGCTGACCTATACTATATTGTAGCAGAAAGAGGCTTTATTTTATTTATAGTAACCATCTCACACACATATACTGTTTTTAGTCTCCTAAGGAGCACAGAAACTATTCTACACATTTAGCATGGGGGAAAAGCAAAGCCAAAGAAACTTCCTAATCAGAAATTATTCTTAAGTAACTCAATTAAATTTGACGAATATTTATTGAGCATCTATTCTAGTTCAGGTGCTGTTGGAAATGAAACAACATAAGGCTTAGTCTTTTTGGTATTCCTGCCACACAGGTCAATCCTTTCAGTGTTCTTTACAAGTTCTTTCAAAGTTCATAAAAATCTTGTTCTTCCCCATGTACTTGAGAATTTGGAAGTACCTCTCTTCCAAATAAAGGGGAGTATTTTCCTCTACCTCATTTCTGGAATTTCTCTCTGTGATCATCTGTACTCACCAGTTATCACTTCTTTAAAACAATGCTACTTTAAAAAGTAGTTAAAGGCAAGTCAATTCATTGAGCAATGAAAGAACGTGATCAGAATTATGTTCTGATGTGCAATCTTCTCAAGAGACCCAGGCGTCTTGGACTGGCAGGGTCAAGGCACGGAAGGTATGGCAGGTTGAACTATGTAACCCCCAAAAAAGCCATGATTTTAATCTTCATCTGTGTTTCTATGCGTGTGAACTTATTTGTAAATAGGCCCTTTTGAGAATGTTATTTTTAATTAAGGTGCGGCCAACTGAATAGGGTGGGTCTTGATCCAGACTGCTGGGGGCAATGTATAACATTTTTTAATAAAAAGAAAAGAAACTGGAAGCCAGAAGTCAAAGAAGGCCACTGGAAGAAACCAAGGAGATCCATGCACAGGAAGCAGAGATGCAGGTCAAGGAACCCCAAGGACTGTGGCAAGCCAACACCAGAACAGGTAGTAGCGCACGTGGCCTTGCTGATATTTTGGTTTTTGGACTTCTACCCTTAAAACAATGAGGCAATAAATCTCTGTTGTTAAACCTAAATCAGTTTGTGGTGTTTGCAAAACTAGCAGCTCTGGCAAACTAAGACAGAAGGTGAGAACACCTGACACAAAGCAAAGGAGGAATGAGAATCAGAGGAATTTGGCACATGAATATCCACCTAACAGACCAGAAGTAAGGTAAACATCTAGGGTGTCAGAGAAAAGCCTTGAGGCTGCAGCATGGGGAGGGAGGATTTCAAAGAAGGTAGGAGAAGGATCAGGTTCAGTGATCCCTGGCCTTGTTAGAAAGGGAGCTGCAGGAAGGTTTCAAGGCAGGGGCAGAGGCAATTCTTATGCACATAACCCATTGATTAACATTTACAGAAGACACCCAGAGGAATACACATTTATTCTCTGGTCCCTGTCAATGGGTATATGTAGATTTGGGGTGGGAAGAAGGAGGGAATGACTTTATTATTAAAACAGAATATAGGGAGAGGGAACTCAGAATTTTAGGGAAGTTGTAAGTAACTTTTATACCTTTCAACTTGATAATCTATAACTTCTTGTTTCTACCTTTTCATTTCCAACCATCAAAACTGAATTCACAATTATTAATCTATAGGTCCTGAAATGGTATTTCTACAGGATACAGTTTCTCAATTCCAATTTCACATACACACACATTTATTATTAAAGTTTTTCTGCAGGTTTGACAAAAAATAATTTTGTACACCAATCAATAAATCGCCTCCCAAGGAGACAGATATTGATTACTAGTAACCCAGCCTTTATGAGATAGACAACTAAAATCTCAGTTTCTTTAGTAAATCCAGAATAATTACCTTCCCATATAAGTGAGAATCATAGCCGCCTTTCATCTTAATTAGGTTTATACATCAGTGTTAATATCAGTTCACTTACAGAAATACATGAAAATAGGTCTGATGTCTATGTATGCCACTCAATGCAATTCATCTCCCAAATAATATCTCTAATAGACTTCAAGACGTTTTTCAATATAAAATTTAAACAGCTCCCATTTCACTATAGCTTAACAAACAAAAGGTACAATCTGACATATGGAATATTAGGTTTTTTTCTCAAATAAAATTTTTCAGTTTTGTTGTGCACTATCATTGTTTCACATGCCCCAACAATGTAGTTCTCAGATGGACAAAAATCATGTTTTAAAGAGAAATTTTGTGGTCGAAGAATGGAATTTCGTAGTCCTTTAAACTTTGCTACCTGATAAAAAGTAGATTAAGATCTCTACAACTAACCAGAGTCTGTAATAGAACTCTATTCACCCCCAATGTTTTCCTCTTTCTGTGAGTTTCTTAGTTTCATGATTCTTCAGGTAGCAAATTATCTTCATATTTACTTTAAAAATAATCAGAGTAGTCATCAACCTAGAATTAAAGAAAATGATCTAATAAAGGATAAAAACTATTGAAAAATATTAATTTCATTCTAAGTTTCCAAGACTCTGACAAGCCTACCCGATAAGATGCCTCAGTAACTGTGAAAGTCTTTTACAGTTGCTCCAGAGATGCATCAAAAGTCCCCATTCACACAACTAAAAATACACCAATGTTTTAACAACCAGCTTTTTATGATTCACAGCTCTGGGAGCATTTTGAAGTCCCATGAAAGACATTGTAATTTTGAATTTAATTGAAACTACCTTACACAAAAGCCTTCTCTAATTTCTTTTATCTTTCAGTCGGAGAAAATAATTTTGATGGAGGAAGTAGACAAGTTATTACCTGCTTTTTCCTATGAGAATGTAGAGGGAATATTATTTCTCCTCCATTAAATAGCAAGAGAGCTCCAAAAGTCTACCAACTGACATATCTGAACATTTTCCACTTTCTTTCGAAAGATGAAAAACCACATCAGACAGAAACACACTCTTTAGATTAGTGACAGGTGTAGAACAAGCACCCCGTCAGCCGTTATTTTCAGTGTCGATAGGCATGTTCAGTGACAGAGGGTACAACTCTTCCTTTTCATTGAAGTGACACACATCATATTAATTCTTCATTGACACATCAACAAGCAGAAAAGTTCCCAAGCAATAAAACTATGTGATCTTCATTTAAGACCAGGGTATTCTTAAAAAATAAAATATCAGAATCAAAGAGAGATGATGATGATGATGATGATGACCATAAAATGATGATGATGAAGTTTATGAATGTAATTTAAGAATATCTTTAAGAGGAAGGAGGGAAAGTTGTCTCCATCCTCACACTCAGTTCTCTGTAAACCAGTAAACTTATTCAGGAGGTGAATAATTTAGAAGCTTTATTTAGAAGTTGAGTGATTTAGATTGCAGTGCAATCATATGGCTCCGGAAGCTGCAGCAGAAACTGGGGGCTAGTGAAGTCAGCGTTTAAAGGGGAAAAAAAATGTTTTAATTTAAAAACACGCCTCCCAGGTGACCCACAGCAACCTCATGTCTCAGTTCCTAGCCACATAAATAGAAACATCAAAGCTGTAAACCTATGACACTACTCAGACTAAATTCTGGAAAATGGGAGAGTAAAAGGATCACCCGTACAAGTTTGGATTTAGGATTTACCTGCTTTGATCCCAGTTGGCAGCAAAAAGGACTAGAATCTTCCTGCCATAGTGGTCCAGATTGGCCAGGCCCCCGGGGAAGCCGTCTTTCAGTGCCTGCTTGATGCCAGGATCAGTGGCCTTGAAGCTTTTGAACATGTCCAGGTTCTGCTGCCGGTACTCAAAGTATTGAGCCAGGAGGCGGAAAGCCTCAAAGTGATGAAACTTCCGGGCCCGCAAGAAGCGTAAGATGAAGGCGTCATCTGTGCGTAGAAAGCCAATATCTGGCCTGGTGATGACCATATCCCTCACCTCCTGGATGTCCTGGTGCAGCGTGTCGGGGTTCTCGTTGAGTTCCAGGCGAGCTTTCTCCAGGGTCTCAGGAGAGAGACCCGCTTGTAAATGAGTCATTGTTCTGCTTGTCCCTGAGCCTCCTCTTCCTCTTGCTGACCGTCCCACAACAACCCTGGCCCTTGCCACCACCGCAGCCTGGCCCCAGCCCTCCCTACTGCCTACTTCTTCTCCTTTACAGGAAATGATTCCTCCTGGTGTCCAATCCAGCACCCTGTTGCTACTGCTCTCCCACCACTTCCCTTTGGGGATATCAACTTCTCCCACCACCCCCTGAAAAACAAAAGCCCACTTTGGTTCTCTCTTCCCTTTCCTTTAAAGGGATGTGGACCTCTGGCCGGCCCAGCACTCCTCTTCTTGTCCTTTCTTCTAAGAAAACACCTCCAATCCCACCCAGCGCCAGTAGCGTTGATCTTAGAATGTCCTCCTCTCTCTTCTCTACTGAGATGTAACAAAAACAACCCCCACGCACTTCTCAGCCCCAGCCCTGTGATGCTTCTGCGGTCTCTCCTGAAGGATGCTCCTGCCAAGGATAACGATGTGAATTCTGATTAATAATAAGGTGGTTCTTCAGAGCAGAGCTCCAGGGCGGGGAGAGAGCGTCTTTTCCAGAAAGAAAAAAAGAGAAAGAGAGGTGAAAAGGAGCTTATTTCTCCCTCTGCTTATTCGAAGATGCTATTTTTAAAAGACATATTTGTGGGGTTTTATATGTAAAATTATCATGATCCAATTAGGTGGAGACTGTGCTGAGATCGCTCCGTCCCTCCTCCCCTCTTAGATACACCGTGATCTCATAAGGCACCAGCAGGGTTTTGGGTGGCGTTGGCACCAGCGTGGGCTCCCCCACAACCCCACCCCCAACTTCTCCCTCCTCCAGACCTTTATTTCAGCGAACTGGGGGGGGGGGGGGGGGGGGCGGGGAAAAACCCCCAAAAAAAAAATTTAAAAGCGGGGGGGGGGGGGGGGGGGGCGGAAGGAGTGGGGAATAAAATAAAATCGTCTCTATCTTTTCTATAAAACCACAAAGCAAGAGAGAAGAAAGAGCAGCCGGCTCCTACCAGCAAACCCGGAGGCGGGGACGCTAAGCAATGCGGCACTCCCTGGCATCCATCAGCCGCGGTTCAGCAGCTGCGGCGGCGACAGCAGCGTCAACTCCTCTCGGTGGGATGGACGGAGCGGAAAAGAGGGGTGGCAGAGGGAACCCGGGCCGAAGGCGCGCTCGGCCACGGCCGCAGCCACATCGTCCACTAGCCGCGCGCTGCCTCTCCCGGCAGGAGGGTCGCTGACCTAGGGCCACCGCTGCCAGCGGTCCTCTCCCGGCCCTGCCATTCTCGCCTCCCGGAAAGGAGAAGGGCGGGAGCAGGACCTCAGCGCGCGGATGGAGGAGGCCAGGCGAGGTGGCCGCCGCCTTTGTGCGCCCCGGGCGGCCGGAGTCGGGCGCCCCTCGGGGATTCTGCGGCTCTGGCGGCGGCGGCGGCGGCTGCTACAACTGCTGCTGCTGCTAAAAGAGGACTCAGCCCAAGTCCTAATCACCCCAGCACCGAGCTCGCTGCGACGTAAGCACTCGCTCAGCTCGCGCACGCACTCCGCTCCCCTCTTACCCGCTGGCTGGGCAGGACAGCGTTTTCCGGGGCATCCAAATACCCTGAGCCCCAAGTTTAGCCCGAGTCCGATCCCCACTCCTAAGCAGGCTCCTGGGCGAGCATCGCCTGGCCAGGCAGGGCAGCCGCGCCGTCCGGCCTCCCCACGCCCCCTCACCCTTTGTGTGCAAGACCCCAGAGCCGTCCGGAGAGGAGCTGGGATAGTTGGAAATTCATACTGGCACACGTTTCCTAGTTCCTGTAGGAGGTGATTTTGATGTGGAAGTAGTACGGAAACATTTTGTTCTTTCCGCATTTGCTGTTGACAGAAATGTTTCATTTAGAAAAGAGACCCAGAGAGGTTCCAAAGCAAGGCGCTGCTGATTAAGCCTCCAGAAGAAATTACATGAATAGTATTCCAACTATAAACCCTGGTTACTAAACTTCTATTGAAAATGAGCATGGGGCATTACAGTGCTTAGAGGAAGAAAAAAATAGGCAATCCTTGACTTATTTCCCATCACATAATTATTCCGGAGACACATAGGATCTTTGCCTCAGTTTTATGCATCTGTATATTAGAATCAGCAGCAGAATGGGAAGCTCTGAGCTTAGGCATTGAATGATTGGAGTAAAAGGAATGTTTTCCACTTTCAAAGGACAGCATGTATGACTGAATCCGTCACGAAGCAACTTTTAGTTTACAGACTGTAGAATGGGATCCTACGTTAAGTCAACTCTGCAAGAAAAATTTACTGAGCTTTCCGGGCGGGGGGGGGGGAGGGGCTTGGTCTAGATTCTGTGGCTAGGTGGTGGTCTTGAAGATGGGAAAATATTATCATGTTATGGTAATTGTTAGGATCCTGAGTTCACAGACACTTGCTCTCCTCTCCCTCCCACCATGACGAAAGAAAAAGAGGGCCACATGGCAGATATATACCGTTGTCATTATTTGTATATGCACATATATATATGAATTGTATTAACTACAATTATTAATAAATTAATAGTTAATACCAAAAGTAATATAGGGATCAGAATAAGAGAATAAATTACACACATGTATACACACATATTTACATTTTTAATGAGTGTATCTATAATTAAGGTCATTTTAGGACATTATATGGTTTTGCCTCTCAATAGCGTTCTGAGTGCAACGTGAACTGTTAAATAATTTTTTTCTTATTTCAAATATTTTTGAAAAATTTAGTTTTGGTCAATATTCTAGAACTTAAAGAAAGTTCCTGTATCATATTAACTGTATAAAGAGATTCTAGCAATCACCAGTTGTCTTAGTTTGGCCAGGGCTACTTTGACAAATTCCACAAACCTGTTGGCTTAATTAAGAGAAGTGTATAATCTCATTTTGGAGGCGGTAAGTTCAACATGAAGGTATAGGCAGGGCTGGTTTCTCCCGGAGCCTGTACCAGGCTGGCAAGCCTCTATCTTGGTGGTCTCTCTCTGTGTCTGCTTCTCTGATTTCTGCTGACTTCTGGCTTCTACTGAAAGACTCTGTGAATTTCTTTTGCTGAGAAGAACTGCAGTCATATGGATTAAGGCCCACTTGATTCCAAAGATACTATTTACAAATGAGTTCACACCCACAGGAACCACAGACTAAGACTTAAACATGTCTTTTGTGGGGTACTTGATTCAATCCCATCACCAGTAGTGAGAAACAGTTCACCAGGAGTGTCTTTTGTTTCTGCAAATCTTTTGAGTAAGACATTAGCTGCCCATTTTTACCCCCAGACTATGGTTTTTAAGGCTGTTTAATGAAGAGCCTTTGAGGTAGAGATGTTAGAGATGGTACCTCCCTCTGGAACTAAGGGTGAATTTGCTTATACAGTCTTGGAAGAGAGAGATAGAGCTAGCCTCTCCTTCCAGATCAAAGGGAAGGCAAACTTATTAGGGTTTTCTGATCCCAGAACTCCTCCCTTGTAATGCCTCCCACTGTGTGTTCAGATATCACCCGACCCCCTTTTCCTAGCTTTGTAGGAAATGGGTCTCAGGAAACCACTGCTAAATATGCCACTGCTTATTGTGCTTGCTGGAGATAAAATGCTAAAATACTTGGTCTCTAACCCAGGAGTTTCTCGTCTTCTGCCAGCATCCATGAAACCGTGCAGACTAACTTGTTAGCATGCAAGTAGGATTAAATCTCAGAGCCTTCATAGTCCTTCCAATCAATTACTTAATTTTATTCTCTGAGATGGAAATATCATACTATATTTTTAAAAAGGAATTTATCATATAAAATTAAATTTGTTGGTCCCTGGTATGAGGAGATCTATATTCCATTACAATATTTTAGTATTTATTACTTCCTTTTTTTTTAAAAACCACTTTCTTTAATATACAAGAAACATACAAGACACAAAGAGAGCCCAATCAGGCTCTCAGTCCCAAAGTTGATAGTTTAGGGAGAGTCAAAGAAAACAAGCCTTTCCTCAGTCCCCAAGGGAAAGGAAAGGTGAGAAGACACAAAACATCACTAGATCCAGGAGAACCCGTGGCTGGGACCAAGCAGGGCCTAATTCTCCACCAAGGGAAAGTGCTGGTTTTCCTTGTCATGGTCCTGGCCTTGCTCCCAGGCTCGTCCTCTAGTTTTCAGAAGTCATCCAGTTCCCAGGATGGCCCCTTCCCTAATATTTTCACTCAGGGGAGAAGGCCGCTTACCCTGTCGTGGTGTCAGGGTTCCGGGGGAGTAGTCATCCTGCAGGGTGGTGAGGGGGGATCTCCCTAGTACCTTGCCATTTGGTTTCTGTCTATTACGGAATTTATATTATATATAAAAATATAGTAAAAATACTATATTTTTAGAAAGGAATTTATCATATAAAATTAAACTTCTTGGTCCCTGGAGTGAGGAGATCTATATTCCATGACAATATTTTAGTGTTTATCACTTACCAATAATAAAGGGGATGGCTTCAAATAAGGCTCATTTTAATATACAAATTATTAACATATGATATTAATAGCCTTTATAATGCAGTAGAATTTTTAAAGTAGGGCCGTCATGTAGACATGAGAATATTTTTCATTATACTTACAAACTATTGTGTCCTTCCTCCTGCGTAGAATTGTACTATCATTCTATCTGTATTTTTTACATTTGAAATCAGTTCTGAAACCAAAATAAATATTCTAAGCCATCTAAAAAATTGACTAAGGTGTTTATCCAGATGACCTCACAACATTTGATTCTCATTCAATATTGAATTTACTTTGCCAAATTAATGCAAAGTAATGTAGGAACTAGAATATGACAATTAATTAAGCAAAAGAATTAATTAAAACATTATTGAGAAAATAATTAAATCAAAGACTTCAGGTGCTTTCAAGGAGCCTGAAAGGAAAGTTTGGTTTATTCCTATACTTAAAATGGATAAAGTAATTTTTTTTTAATTTATTTTTTATTATGGGTGAAAATCAAAATTCTCACAATACATACAAACATTTGTAAAATGATATATAAATATATATGCATATATGTGTATTTGCTTACAAAAATGTTATTTATATATATATATATACATATATTTTAAGAGGTGCTTAGATTACCTAAAATATTACACGGAACCCACTGGGATTCCCATGTTGCCCACCTCCCACACCTCCCACCACATCCCACACAAACATCTCCCACAGTGTGGCCCACCAACCTCAATGAACTTACACATCCTGGAGCCTTGCCACCAACCATAGACCACAGTTCACACTGTAGACCACACTCTCTCCCACTCAGTTCTGAGTGGTGTGTGCTGATTGAAAATGGCCTACATCCATTGCCACAACAGTACTCAGGACAACCTCCAACTCCCAAAGAAGCCCCTGTATTTCAACTGCTCATCCCCTCCCTACCCAAAAACTGTCAAGTGGCCACTGGCTCCACCTCATTGTTATAATTTCTTGCATTGCAAGAATCACCATATGTGAGCAAGAGAATACCATCAAGTCCACTCTAGTCCATAGTTCTTCCCCCAATCCAGAGGCGACTGGGATGGTGATGTCCACTCCAACTCCAAGTGAGAGAGGGCTTAT